>BNST01000060.1:0-355032 GCA_019650275.1 Xylocarpus granatum | reverse complement strand
ACAAAAAAAAACTTTTGTATGTTGGTAAGTAGAAGAAAAAAAAAAAACAAACAAAAACGCTACTTAACCCAACACATAAAAAAAAGAACAAAATTACCAATAGGAAACGGAAAAAATAACATAAAAAAACAAAAAAAAAAAAAAAAAAAAAACAAAACCTGAAAGGGAATACAAAAGAAATACGAAAAAACATTAAGGAATCACAGAAATAACTTGTAAAGGGGTTTGGATATTTTCGGAAATATGAAACTTGTATTACTCAATAGGAAGACAAATATACAAAGAAAAAACAGAAACATAACACACACACCACAAACATAAACGTACAAGCAACCAATACAAACAAAATTATAAACCAAGCAATAAATAAATCACATTATAAACAAAATTACAAAATAATATACATAAATAAAATATAAAAATTAAAATATATAAAAAAAATATAAAAAAATATAAAATATAAAATATATATATAAAAAAAATATATAAAAAAAATAAATAAAATAAAATATAAAATATAAATAAAACAAAATATATATACATAATAATATATATATAATATAAAATATATATATATATAAAAATATATATACATATATATAAAATAAATAAAATATATATAAAATATAAAATAAAACAATAAAACATAAAACATAAAATATATATAAAAAAAAATAAAATATAAAACAAAATATAAAACAAAATATAAAACAATATATATATACATAAAAAAAAAAAAAAAAATATATAAAATAAAAAAACAAAATATATATAAAAAAAAATAATATATACAAAACATATATATATAAAAAAAATAAAATAATACAAAACAAAATACACATAAAACACAAAAAATACAAAATACAAAACACATAAAACACAAAAAAAATAAAAAACACACACAAAACAAAATAAAACATAAAAAAAAACATATAAAATATAAAAATAAAATAAAACAAAATATACATACACATATACAAAATATAAAAACAAAAAAAAACATATAAAAAAAAATACACATACACAAAAAATAAAATAAAACAAAACAAAAAAAAAAAAAAAACAAAAAAAAAAAAAACAAAAAGAAAACAAAAAAACAAAAGAAAACAAAACAAAAAAAAAACACAAAACAAAAAAAAACAAAAAAATAAACCAAAGCAACTACATAAAGAAATCATTAAATTAAAAATAAAAGAACAAAAAAAAAAAAAAAGACAAGCAATGCAAACAAACAAAAAAGGAAACAAAAAAAAAATTAACAGAAAAAAAAAATTAATATGAGTATAAGACATTAAAAACTATATAAAAAAAAAAAAAAAAAAAAAAAAAAATAACTCAACAAATAATTGATAGTTTGGTCATGCTTAAGTGGAATTAATATAAAAAGACACAAAAAAAAAAAGAAAAAAAATAAAATCCCAAAAAAATAAAAAAAAAAAAGAAAAAAAAAAAAAAGAGAAAAGCAAAACTGAGCAATTTAGGACAAAAAATACCAAAAACAAGAAAAAAAAAAAATATACAAATAAATAAAAAAGAATACCAAATAGTATAATATTTTTTAAATATATATAATTTAATAAAATTAAATCGTTACAAATAAGATTACTAGGTTGATTTATCACACTTTAAGATAGAAAAAAGGAAGAGTAATAATTAAAGGAAAACCAATAGAAATTCAACAAAAAAATAAGGGAGGGGGGGGGGGGGAAACAAAGAAGAGCTTTTCTGTCTCAATAAAATAAAGAAAACTATGGTTTTAAAATTACTAAAAAAGATAATTTGATTTTCAAGATACACACATCAACTCATATTTCGTTACTTTAATTGTAGTGCGTCGAAGCTGAAAATTTGTGTAGTGTTGTTTTGGACACTGGCGGCGAAATAAAAAAATAGCCCAAAGCTAGAAAATACACGAGCAGCTGAAACAAAACAACCAGCAGAAATAAGTTTATAAAATACACAAAATTTTTTAAATAAAAACATAAGGAATCACAAAAATAATGCCCATCCAAAAAACTAAACCATCCTCATAACAACATAATCCCACTAGAAATTTGCGGAAACATAATAGCACCATAATTATTAACGTAAAACTCCAGAATTCGTGCTCCAGTCAGCTTAGCCAAACCTTAAAAGCCTAGGAACTAGAGAAAAAAAATCAACAAATCTGCAGACTCTCCCTGAATCATGGACACGGTTTCGGACAATTGTTACTACGCATCAAATATACAAAAACCAAAAACAACAGAAAACAAGACATATCTAATCGCAATCAACTAATACATTAATTCTCACATAAAAAAAATTGTATACATCGACTCCTTACTGACTTCCAAGCAACCCTTCATAGACAATTGCCCATTAAATAATACCACAACCCTCAGACTACAAATGGTCGTGGATGAGACATTTAGCTTAGGATCGTGAAAAATAATTCGCAAACCAAAGGAAGCATACCAACAGGTCGCAATATAGTTTCACAAAGAAATCATTGCTAACATTGTCACTACAATGTTGGAACACTATACGAAACATCAACAGACATAGTTAACAGACCAAAAACTAACGATACACACGAATAAAAATACTAGGATCAAAGCTCGATAATCTATGGATACAAGAATGAAAAACCAGAGATTCATGAAAGAAAGGAACAATGAACGCTACAAAAAGATTTTCACAGACACACAATATACAAGGACAATATATTGCGCACACGGACGTAAAAAGAGAGAATGTCTACAAGTACAAGCAGACATGAAGTCCAAAGCATAACTCAAAGTAATGACAGCAAGCTAAACAGCCCAAACCGACTTCTTAGTTTGACTCAAGCCACCATATACTCGAACGAGTCTACAACTGTTTTGCTTCTTAACAGATCGACCATATTGATGACACCAGATTCCTACAAAAGGCATAAAAAATATACAATGATCGAACAACAAAAAGACAAACAAATTGAAGACACCAAAAGATCTACAGTGCACCAGTAAAATAAACACCAAGAATCTTTTAGGCGACAAGCAAACACAACAATCGACTATTCAGTGATCAAGCAGAAAAAGTCATTTAGCATTAAAAGACATATTCACAAAAGCATCAAAATCTCCATGGAAAAAACATTCCTAACAAACAAAAAATTCGACATACAATCAAACGACTAAAATAAATAAATGCTTGGGTTCGTTTTTATGTAATGACGAAAAAGATATACTAAAAATAATTGAATTATAATTTGAATGTTATTATAAAAGTCCAAAATTATATAGAGTAATTAAAACATAACCATAAAAATCAAACCAACTATTTTTTGACTTTTATATTTTTTACATTAACACAAGAAAATAATAATTGTTCAAACAAGCGTCCCATATCTTAAAACACAAAAAGTAGCAAACTTTTGTGAAAATAAGTAACCAAACAATCATGTAACATTAATATATTAATAAGCTCATATTGATTTTAAGGAAAATAATATTTAGCTTAGTTTAATTTCCATGACTAAAAATGAATACAGGGTTTTTTACAGTTATGTGTATATTGTTTCAAAATAGAGAGAAAATATTAAGTAATAAGGATAGCGAAGAAAACATAGAAAACACCAAGAACTTTGACAATTTCTTCTACATGAAACCAACTTATCCAGCCTTCAGCACTAGCCAACCAATTAGAAGACAAAACATACTAAGAAAATAAAATATATAAAAAAAAAAAAAAAAAAAAAAAAAAAAAAAAAAAAAAAAAAAAAAAGTAAAGAATATAACCACATATTTTGTGACACCAGACAAGACTAGTAAATAGGTGCCGAAACCAATTACAAATGCCTAAGATCGTAAAGCTCAGAAGCTAAAACACAAACGCATTTTATGTATATGGATTTGATTACATAGAAACTTAGATATGCCAAGTGCGTGGCTTATGTATATGCACCCAAGACACTGCCTTAGGTCAAAAAGAATTGCGTAACAGACATAACACCAACTTCCATGAACCCAAAAAAAACAAAAAACCAAAAAAAATAGCTTATGTACACATTATCCCAAAAATAAAAAATAAAAAAAAAATTTAAAAAAAAAGAAAGCAAAACATGTTGAGAAAAACCATAGGTATGGAAGGCAAAAGTGGACACAATTGGTGAAGGAAGAAAAAAAATGGGATGCGACAAAAAAAGTTTTAGAGCTAATTTTTTAGTGGGCCCACACAAAAATGTGCATAATCAAGAGAGTACGTAAACATGAAATAGTACATAGACAGAAAAAAGAGAAAGAAAAAAGGAAAAAAAAAACCCAGATAAGATGCTGAAAGCCAAACACAAGCAAAAAAAAAAAAAAAAAATAAAAAAAAGTTATCTCAGTAAAATTTGACCATTAATCCTATATAATCAATGGTAGTGACACAGCCAAATGATGAAGTTTCGCAAGTACAGCAATAAAAAAGGTGATACGTTACAAAAAGAACAGAAAATTAATCACAAGGGCAGAAAAAAAGATCTGCAGATTACAAAAAAGCTCCCTAGTTCCTAGAAAGGAATAGCAACAGAGAGAGAAAAGTCCAGCATAGACATGTAAAGAAAACAAGAAAAGATAAAGTAGGAATTTCTAAGTTTTAGTAGTATTCAAGAAAACCAAGAATCCTAGTAGATGAATTACAAAGCACAACTAAAATGGAATCTAGAGATTCTAAAAAATCTTGAATAAAAAATGTTTTATTTATAACTTACAACAAAAACACTTTTTACTTAAGGACAAAAACATTACCTAAAAGAACAAATTGCGATAAAAGAAAACCTAGTAACTAGAGTTAAAATTATCGGATAAGAGGCTTAGTCTTTAGGACTATAAAAATAAAACAAAAAGCCCAATAAATAAATATTGTGAGGAGCTAGATATAGAACTACGAATCTTTGTTAAAATTAATAATCTCGACATATCCATTAAATACAGCAAATACACATGGTAAAGTCATTCTTGCTTACATATTCTTGTTTATATTTCGGAATTATCTTTTAAGAGATATAGTCCTTGAGATAACTTGGGCTTAAGTCAAGGGTAAGAGTTGTCTTCTTTGACTTAGAGCTAAGGATTTACAAGTTAAGAAATAGTAATAGATCTAATCATTCAACCAATGCAAAGTTGTATAGGATTATTTAAGAGTTGATCTTGACCTAATCCAAACCTATCATCTTTAATATATTAATAATATAGTGTTATAATTGAAACCCAGAAGGACAGCATTAGGGTCTCTTAAAACATAGAAAAACGAATAAAACGCAAGAACATCAAAACGGGATATCAAGTTAGGAACAAACATGTATTCCCAGATAAGAAAAAGATGAACTGACACCCCTAAGTTAAGTAGTCAAAAAAAGTTGGAGACGAAACAAAATTACGGAGAAACAACAAAACAACCAACAAATAATGGGTGCTCAAAAGAAAAAAAAAAAAATCAAAAAGTTGAAGAAATCAAAAACCAAACCAAATAACTATACACTTTAATTAAAAAAAAAAAAAAAAAAAAAAAAAAAAAGGTAAAAAAAAAAGAAAACTCTACAAAAAACAATTGGTGAACTACAAAATCAAAATACGTAGACACAGAACAAGCGAGCACGTATACATATTTTAGATCCAAGTTGTGCCAAAGGCATCGAAGACGATATTACTACATGATCATCAAGGTCAAGGCAGTATCAAACAAAAAAAAAACTCACTAACAAACATCTAAAAACTAAAAGAAAGAAAGACTATTGGAAAGCGACAATTGTGACCTTAAAATACAGAAAGGAATCGAACGCTTTATTAACAATGATCAGAAATAAGTGTAACAAAAGGTATCAGTGCAAAAAATCCGGGAACCATTTTTTTTTCCAACACAAGAATACAACAAACAAGTCCTAAGAAACACAATGTTTTGACTATGATAAAAAAAAGTACTTATAAACATTTCAGAAGTTCAATTAATAAGAAACAAATATTTAATAAAGGGTATTTATCAGAAGTTTTTATGAGTAAAAACAAATTAATTTCAATATCTTAGGTACATACGATCACAAGAGCCTTGTTGAGACATTCCGTCTGTGCATGAAAAAAAAAACACTACAAATCAAACCATCTTCGTGAAATGAATTTACACACTTAGGATAGTCATTCAGTTGAAATCAAGATTAATTTTTAAACTATTATCACAAATCTTTAAAAAAACAAATTAACATACATGAAGTGAAAAGTATAACTCAAAGAATTCATAATTAAGTGGTGTTGATAGTTAAGTATTTCAGTCAAACAAAATTAGTAATCATATATGTGAATTTTACTAGACACCAGAAAACAGAAATCATACGCTTATTGATCCATAAAATAAGAACTCAAGAATCAAAAAATACGTTAACAAACACTATCTCCTCCAAACTTAGAGAATAGTGGTAAGTGGTGATAAGCAAAAAAAAGCTCAACGTTAAAAGTTTTGAGTTTGTAACTATAAAAAAAAATCTAAACAAAACAGTAATAGTGAGGAAGAAATAATTAGAGGACATTTCTTGAGATTGTCTAAGCGTGAGTAAAAAAATAATCCCAACACGGATTAAGAAGCTTAAAAGAAAAGTGTGAACATAAACAAAAGCACTAAAGAAAACCAAAAGTAAAAAAATAGCATTAACAAAAAACCACATAAAAAAAATGACATCAAAATGTGACTTGGAAGGCACAATGGAGTTTCTTTTCCATGCAATATATTTGTAAAACGGAAAGGCCCAATACCTGTAGGTCATTGAATATAATTTGATAGCAAAATGATAAAACAATATTTTCAGAAAAATAAATAAATAAAAATTTTAAAATAAATAATTTATGTAAACAATACACAAGAAAAGAAAAAATAAAAAAAAAAAAAAAAAAAAAAAAAAAAATCAAAAATAAAAAAATATAAAAAAAGAATCTTAAAAAATGGAAAATGAATCATCAATAGCATAATTGAAAAAGTCCAAAAAAATGAAATTCAAAGTTATAATTAGAATTTAAGTTCTAACCAAACCTCATATTCTTTAGTAAAATATTAAAATTTCAACAATAATATCAATGAAAATATACACATATCACAAATATTTAATCATTAATTATTTTTGATTACATGAAAAATAATTAACATAAACAATAAAAAAATATATTTTTTTTTTTTTTATTTATTTTATTAATAACAAAAAAATAATATAAAATATAGAAGAAAATTACGGCTAAACAAACAAACAATAAAAGAGAGTAAAGAAATTTAAAAAAAAAAAAAATTATACTAAAATAACATTTAATAAAATTAAATAAAAAAAAAAAAAAAAAAAAAAAAAAAAAAAAAAAAAAAAAAAAAAAAAAAAAAAAAAAAAAAAAAAAAAAAAAAAAAGATTTTTAAAATATTTTTTTAAAATTTATACATTTCATGATAATACGTACAGATCTATAATTTATAAAAAAATTTTTTTTTTTTTTTAAAATGAAAATAAAATATGAAAAGAAAATACAAATAAAAAAAAAAAAAAAAAAAAAAAAAAAAAAAAAAAAAAAAAAAAAAAAAATAATAATAATAAAACTATAACAGTCTAAATTGCAGATAGAACCATCATCAAATGACCCCGAAAGAAAAAAACTAAATAAGGTCCTATATGGCCCTTACAAAAGAGCACATTGCTTTATACATTGCAATCATATTTTTGACAAATCCCAACTTGCTCCAATCATCTATAGTCCAAGCAGATCAAGGAATTTGATCCCTGCTCAACATAATAACAGCAGGACAAGTCTATGTCTGAATAATGTGAAGCACTAAACGGTAACAAAATCAGACATCATTTCATGCAAATACAGCATGTCAAGAAGTAGTAGTCGTTGCAGAAGGTAATCACAATCATAACAATAAGAATCAAATGCTTTGCATATATCGCGTATGATGTGTAGTTATAAGCAATGGCATGGCAAGTAGATAAAACTAACCATTAATAACTGTGAGCGGAGCAGGACATTCGGTTTCAGGCTATCAACCTCAACTTGCATTCAACAAATTCAGCTCTCTACAATATCACCTAAAGGGAATTCATTCCTGTCACTAAAACACCATAGGATTAATAAATAACAACCAATCAATCTTTTTCGCTACCATATTGCACATAAAATAAAATAAACAACTACACTATGTATTCATTTTTGTCACAAATATTTTATACATCTGAAAAATATATCACCACAAAAAAACGATTCAACAAAATCGGAGAAAAAAAATCACTCCATTTTACAAACACCTCTGTTAGATAATTATCTTTTCTATAACTGTATAAACTGAAGACCTAGACTGAAATAGCTCACAAAAAATACACCACATGTACACAGACACATTATAATCGAAGAGACAGAACATGTTGGAACGGTCGAATTCAAAATACATACATGCACAAAAGAAATTTATACAGTCTCACCAAAATTACAACATAAAACGTGTGCTAAAATAATCTCTTCTCAAAAAAAACACCAGGTGGGAAATTTTATGGGAACAAGACAGGTAGCTTCTATCGCCTATGGCCAATACCATAGCCACTCAATTGTCAACTGCAAACTCAAAAAAAACCAAAACATAATCAAAAGACAAAGTGGAGCTATCAAATGTGGACATAGATGACCATGCCGAAGAATGTTTCTCAAAATCTCCATTGTTCATCACTAATATCAATCATGCTTTAATAGAGCATGCTTACAAGAACAGGCAAATCAAAGCCGTACCAATGCATTCATCTAGCGTGTGAATTACGTATATTGTGTATTTTCCAGGTATGAATTTGAACACTGATCTAAGAAGTAGAACACACAACATAATGCAAGAACAAAAAGTATATATCAATGGAAAAAGACAGAAAGTGATGACGCCAATACAAAACCAATATGTTATGATAGATAATAAACGTCCAATACGAAACATTGTATGAATACTCAACAACATAACACAGTCAATAACATAAGAAACAACATCAGTCATAAATTGGAATTGAGAATCAACTAATCCATTTTTTATGATGCGCAGAATGCATATATTTCATAACGTATCACATACATGCAACACACCACACACTAGAAAAACATCACAAACGGAAGCTACAATACCAATAATCATCAGCTAACAAATAATGTAAATAAAAATTAAACATAAGACAATGCAAAACTTAAACAAGCATTACCAACCAACAAAATTCACCATTTATCAAAAACCATAAGAAAAAAGCTTTTCAAAAACATTAAAATACAATTTTTTTCATTCAAAAAAGCAACTTTTTTACACTACATATTTCACGACAAAAACAACCACAACATAGTTTCATCAATGTTTTATCATATTTACATGAAGAGCTACTTCATAACAAAACAAACTATCAAATTATGTAATTATTTCGTATCTATACACAAACAAACATATTTTTATACAAAAAAACAATAAAAAACATTTTATCCCCAACAAACACTTCTAATCCTAACCACAACCATAGCTCTAAAATTAAATACTCCAAAGGTACAATAGACAACTGGCTGTGTAAAGACCTAATATTCTCCAAAACTGTGACATGAACATTACAGCCTTCAACACTAACAACAAAAAAAAGAAAAAGAAATAAAACGCATAACAAAATCAAAATGCTGTAAGCTATAAATACAACACAATGTTTGATAACCTCCAAATTATCACTGCTAAGACACAGCAAGAACGAAACAGACCTAAGCAACAATGGGTCATACCAATGTGTTTTCTAGAACAAGAAAAGAATAACAAGAAGGAAAAGATTAGTTCATATATACTCACATAAAACCTGAAGTCAAGAATTATTTGCAACATTATATATGCAAAACATACAAAAAAAAAACAGAAATATGCAAAATCAAAAACATCAACAACTACAATAAGAAATAGAGGAGAAATAGAAAGGAACCACAGAAGAAACAAAAAAAGAGTGAACAAAAAGAAGAATGACGAAAGGCCAACATCTGCATAGAATTAACTAATTGCTTTTGAACATCAATAAATAAACTGAAATCCCCATTAAAACACATACATATCAAAGGTGCCCTCTACAGGAACAAACAGAAAATTTAATAACACACAAGAAAAATCTAAAACAACAGACAACAAGTAGAAATACATAAATCATGAAACATGATTCAAAAAAAAAAATGAACGTCATAATAAGTGATAACACATGTATTAGTGGACGCATAAAACGATGTGTCAACAAAGTAGACCCATAAAAATACATAATCTAAATCCTAAAGTATATAATAACAAACTAGGCTGGAACAAGAAAATCAAAAAAAAGGAGCCACAAGTTTTGTCATAAACACTAAAAAAAAAAAAAAAAAAAAAAAAAAAACAACAAAAAAAAAAAAAAAAAAAAAAAAAAAAAGAAAAGAAATCAAATACAAAAGCCTTCAGCATATTTATTTTCTTCAAAAAAAAAAAAAAAATCCTAACAGAGAATCAAACAAAAAAGAAATAAAAAAAAACAAAAAAAATCAACCCCGAAAAAAGTCAAAAGAAGAAAAAAAAAAAATCAAAGAAAAAACAACAAGAATACAAAAATCAACAAAAAAAAATAAAAACACAAAAAAAAAAAAACAAACAAAAAAAAAAATACAAAAATCATACAAAAGTCCAAAAAAAAAAAAAAAAAAAAAAAATCACACAATGAAGCATAATAATCAAAAAATTTAAAACAAACTTGAAGAATAGACCTAATAAAAAATATAGCCAGCATGAACATTAAGAACACAAAAACAAAATAGCACACAAAGACTCACAGATCCCCCCATATATGAACCATACCACCACCAAAATATCACACGTAAAAGCATGCATGGACAATGGCACAAAACCAATGTTTCAAACCCTGATAAGCAAATTAAATGCTTTTGTTTTGAACATCTACGAACGTCCATTGAATGACTCCAGACAATCTAACTTAAATATATTTTCTAACCAAAAACTCCATCTTCAAAGAAATAAAGTCACATTTAGCAGAGTTCAAAATCTATAAATAAACCGATAATCAACACACATTACAAACTTATGTCAAAACAGTCAGTACCTTCAAACTCTCTTGCATCATGACATACAAAAGGCCAGGTGTTTCTCTTTCAATCAATTTTTTCGTTGCTTCAGGGGTTACATCTCTTGGAGTGAAGCCAGTACCACCTATGTTCAAGAAAATATATTCAGAAAAGAGAGGAGGGGAAAATGCAGAATTATATATTCTCCCAGAAATAAAGTAGCTGAATTCAAACAAGATCCTCACCAAGGGTAAGGATGAGATCCATTTTGTCAATATCAGACCATCTCTGGAGAACATCTTTGATCCTTCCCACATCATCCGGGACCACATCCGTCATAACTACCCTTGCTCCACCTAACCTTTCTGAAGAGGAATTTACAACCGAAACTGCCCTAGGTCCACTAAAAAGTTCATGGTGTTCAATAACAATTCAAACTTAGAAACTGAAATGCAAAAAAATAAATAAATAACAAAAAGTAAGACTTGATATCTTTTCAAACATATAGGCTACAGGGAAATTCATTGCTTAAAACAACCAAAAAAAATCTAACCAGAAAAAACAAATTAAGAAAAATGTACATCTGCAAGCATCGGCTAAATCTACATGACCCATAACCAAAGGCCTTTGTCATAATTATATTTTGTGCTCATAAAATAGGCTTCGAGTCTTGGTCAACTATTCCAATTATCAAGCGGTACTGTTGAGGAGATTCCTAGGTGCTGCTGTTAAACTAGAGATAAAATGCTTGCAGCAAGGTTGCTTAATGCATACTGAACAAAAATAAAAAGAAAACAGGACACCAACAAGATGACTTGTTAAGCTACTTTAAGAACAATGTTGCAAAGAGTTTAGTGCTTTCTATGTTCCACTTTGACAATGAGCAATATCGGCTTTGCTTTTTGCTTTGGCATCAAGCAAGTGACCCTTCTGAAACAATCATTCAAAAAGGTGTATCCAGATGCTATTAAATTATATACAAATGCCGCCTTTCCCTGCTAAAGGGAATTTTATAAAAGATGACTTTCTTAAGGAAATGAATTCAAGCTATTGATCCAATTACTGGTCATATACTGCTGCAGATCATTCATCAGTATCATATATAATTTGGATAGGGTGGAACATCAGCTCTGCTCGGTCACTTTAGCATCCACAGAGTGTCCTTTTTGACATAACTGTTCCAAAAGGTGTATCTGGATGCCTTCTGTTTGAAAAATAACATATCTGATTCTAGATTATTCCTCTACAAACAAAGAAAGAGATCACCAAGTACAATAATATCTCCTTTATACAGTACCGTGTTGCAAGATAATGTAAGGTTAATATTTTGTGTTATCAGGTAGTCATTCTCAAAATTAAGTATGAAAATAACTCAGCGAACATTAAATTCTACAGCCAAGACACAAATTCACAGAAGGCACTTCCACTCATAAACCATAGAAACCCCACACAAAATGGATTAATGTGAAACATCCAGAAAGTTCAAAACAACAAAAGAAACCTTAGATGTAAAAATAAGTGTTGGATAGTTAGTTTAGTCATTGATCTTTAAATTTGATAGTTCTTTTAAGATAGATTAGTCGTTTATCCTTCAATTTGATAGTTCTATAAAGTCTGATTCTTAGGAGTGTTTAAGCATTTCACTGTTGATTGGAACGGGCTATTTGACTATTAGTTCTTGATTTCTAGGACAAGCATTGTTGGTAAAGATCTTATCATTTTAGCAATGTTTGAGTTCCAAGGAAAATAGCCAAATCTCTGAAATATATTTTTGTATCCTTAGAATTATGAAGAGCTGAGTTTTAGTTTGATTATAGTGAGATTGCCAACTTGTTTGATTAATCTTCTTGTTCTACCTACTTTGTTACTATTCTTCTAATTAGTGTTACTTCTTATTATTGCATTTCTTGATTTTCCATTGTCAAGCTTTTAACTATACCAACTGCCTTATATGATTTTCCCCTTTTCAAATCTATATCTAGTTGAGACACCATTAATCCCAAAGCTAAAGCTGACAAATAAGGCTCAACAATAGAATGGAAATGAACCCTCACACATGCAAAGCAGGATTTAGTCAATAGGCTAGTGAATCCAGACAAAGACCCATATTACTTTGCAACGCAACTTAGGTAATAGAATGGGAAGCTTCAGTAATCAATCACAAAAACTCTTCAACAATTAGTCTATGATATCAATTTAAAATATCATTAATCCCTAAAGCTCAATCTGGGAGGCTAGGGCCCAAATATAGTAGTAAGGTCTAACATACTTTTCCAGAACACTAACAGGCACCCCGATTAGACAATCCAAAATAATTTGCAGAAAACACTATCCATTGCTCAAAAACTGAACCTATACACTTGTATACAGCAGCCCTGGACATACCCTATAGTTATCATAACCCCTCATTACCCCCAAATTGAGTATTGATTCCACCATAAGCACTGTACAAAACATAATGTTTATACAGAACAGCCCAAATCTGAAGATTTTCAAGCTGTCCTAGATTGGTTTGACACTAAAATCAAACTATTGCACTGTGTCAAATATCTCCCCAAAGGTCTTTTGAAAGTAGTGGATTGTAAAGGAAACATACATAGATGGTACCCAAATCAAATAGTTCAAATCATCTGATCACTAAACTCACTCATTCCAAGTACAGTATTACAGCATCTCCTTTAATTTAAGATACACATTGCCAAGAATATTGTTTCTATAAATTCCCAAGAAAATTTAGAAGTGTACTCACTCAGTCATTATGCATGACTGAGCTTTCTGGGATAAAGTAAGCACCTCCCCCAGCCCACCCACCCCACGGCAGAAAGAAGAAAAAAGAAATCATATGTATTAAAAAAATATGGACAACTAAAAAATTCCAGATCCAATTACACAAAGGAAGCACGTAAAAGAAATAAATAGAAACATTAAGTATTATACCTTCGATCAGGCCCAGCCCCTGATGCAACAGTATCACTCACTGTAAGGACAGCTACTCGGAACTCAATATTCTGAGAACCATCTATGGTTACTTCTTTGGGTTTGCTTCCTTGGAGTGTAGAAGCCAAAATAGGCAATGAGACGGTATTGCTATCATCAGTACTACTAAAATCAGAAATCACGATGGCAGACACAGAACTTCCAGCAGAAATTACACTGCCAGTCGCTGGCAACTCCAACAAGGCATTAGCCGATTTCATGCTTAAGAGTCGACTGCTCATCTGATGACCAGTGCTCTCGGCAACAAATCTGAAACCCATTAAAACACTTCATTTGTTAGGTAACTGCACCAGGAAAAAGGGTTAAAATGGCCCAACTGCCAACACCCAAGATAAACTGACAGAATTCAGGTCCTTGTGCTTGCAGTCAAACCCCAACATCAAACTCAGAATACATGACACAGAAGGAAACATTCCTAAACAACGTACCCAGGATTGCCTAATCCATCATTGGTTTCCCATCTTATAATGGCACGATGAAATTCTGTTCGTACTCGATCTGTCTTCACAGGCTGGAGCAAACGAGCCTGCACTCTTTACACAGCAAAGAAAGGAAAAGAGGTCACTAAAGCTCTAATTTCTCTCTAAATTTCATTTATAATGAGTAATGACAAATTAAGCAAGTATGAATAGGGAAACAGAATGTAAGGGGCACAATATTTCGGAAGTTTCAACAACCTCAAGTGATGAGGGTTTGCCCATCCAGAGAGGTATCGTATGGTGGGGACAATGAAGATATGAAAACAGACTAGACAGCTCACTGGATTTCCAGGTAATCCAAATGCAAGAATTTTATTCACCATCATATTCTCTGCTGGTTTTAAATTGAACTCAGCAAATGTCAAAGGCTTCCCTGGTTTCATGCAAACCTGAAGATGCAATCCCCAACAAACCATGATAAGATAATTTGCCTGAGCCACTAAAACTGATAAATTGAATCAACTACTCAAGCTCAACAACATATTATAGATAATTACTTGTTCCACTAACAAATATAGGTTGGTTCTCCCAAGTCTAGAAACACCTTCAAATTTCCAAAGGTTTGGAGAATAAATAGTTTACCTTGTTGAAATATACTGTTCCTTTTTTTTCAAGCAACGGCTTGACAAAGTCCTTGTCTCCCATAGAAACACCTCCAGAAGTGATAAGAATATCAATCCCAGCAGAAAAAGCATTATCCAAGATCTTTTCAAGTTCGTCCTGATCATCTCTAGCAATACCAAGATCAAGAACTTTGCAATGCTGTTGCATTGCAGCTGCCAGTATCATCGCACGGTTTGAATCTCTAATCTGCAGAAAAGATGAACCAGATTTGGTATCAACCATAAGCTGATGCAGAATTTTTTTTAAATTGTTTTTTTGGCAAGAAAGTTTGTATAAGCTGGTGCAGATGTACATCGTAAACACACAGATTAACATAAGTTCAGATAATCTCCTAGGTGGATACAATACATGGTAAACAACCTTGCTAGGAGAAATGGAGATTGAGTCCTGTATAAAACTTCTTTCCACAGCAAACTTGACATTCAAAATGAACCCTCAGTTTTAATTTCCTCGGGAGAGAAATCAACAAGGGGACTGTGATGCGAGAGAGTTGGGGGTGGGAAGGTTCCATGTGCGAGAAGTATGTGAATTCTTGTATTAGAGGAAACAACTGCATTAGAATAAATGCTACCCTTGTGTTAGCCGAATCCCAGGGTATGACATCAAGTGCATGCAAGCTTTCAACAATGAGGAGACCAGCAAGGTCCTTGATATTTACACAGGTCTAAGTAATAACCACACTACCCACTTGCTTTGAGAGAGAAGAAATAGGAGGCAAAGAAAAGACCAGACGCCTTTATTTAAGGTTGAATTATTTCAACATTTCCAATTCTTCAGCTTTTGCATACAAATAAAAAAAGAAAAATTATTAATTCATTCAATGATAAATCCCTACAAAGAATGACTGCAAAGCTTCAGTTTTACAGCCCTCTTGAGATTATCTGTGGCATGTATCAGTCAAATGCAGGGCGCCCCTTAAGGTCAATGTTCACAAAAAATAACTTAGTTGTGCCTATATCCTTCCAATTTGAGAAAATTTTACTTTCCGCCTTAGTACTAAGCCCGTGATCTCGAAAACATGCATCTATGTCTTGTCAATTAGAATCTCTAATATATAATAGGGTACCTGGCCACGGTTTAGAAACTGGGTTGTTGGATCAACAAGTTCGTCTCCTGTAGAAAGCACTCCTATAGTTGGTGTACAATATACCTGCATGATAGCATTAGCATCAGTCTGTCGCAAATATGTCATAACACAAAATGAGAAGTATTGTAATACCTTCACCATCATTACACCCGCAGTAGCAAGTAGCCCAATTTCTGAAGCACCAATTCTTTCTCCAGATCTCAATACTATGGCATCCTTCTCAATATCACAACCCTTCAAACCAGATACTCATGAGTTTTTAATAATACATATGAGAGCGTATTCAAGAGGAAAAAGTGAATCTTTAATAAATCGTTATCACACATTGTAAAGGCAAAATCGGAAGAGAAAAATGAGTTATTTTTATTTGACCAATAAGTATAGTAAACCTTTGGATAAATTAAATAATTCAGTTTGGTCTTGCCATAGAAGACAGATCAGTTGACAAGGTAATTCTTGTATTATAGAATTTTGTAAAGCACATTTTGTAGTTGAAACCATCAACTCAAAAATTTTCATTACTAATCTAGATTGACGGCCTACCTTTCTCTCTCTCACTCTCTCAATTGTCTTAATCAACTCAATTCCTGCACAGTCCCAGCTACAGTGACAGACACTTTGCACTAAAAATCCTCAAAATGAATCCAACTTCAGCAACTGATTAGAAGGATGATCTTATGAGAATCGAACAGATGATCTAAAAGCAAAGAATTCCAACTACTGTAAAGAAATTAAAATTCAAAGTGTTTAAGGGGGCTTTAGGGACATCCATCTTCTACTCTCCTTTTCATGACTTTTCTGTGGTTCCATCTACGTTATCTAGTGTTTTTTGTCAAAACTTGATAGACCATAAAAGAATATTTTTCAATTTTCATATACAACTTTTATATTTGAAGTTTGGCAGAGATATGTTTATTCAAATATAAAATGCCGCAAGAATGACATGCATTCATTCCGACCAACACATATATAACAAAATTTTGTCTGCAAAAACTAAGACTATTATGGCTTTGAAGTTAGCATAGTGATCAGCATTCAGTTGTTTGCTTTCCATATTTAGCCATGAAATTATTGACCAGTTCATAAGAAAATAGATAAATAAATAATAAAGACAATTGCAAAACCTAGAAAACTATTTTATAAATTTGAATAGAGTAATCGATCTCTTTAAGTAGCAAAAATCATAATTTATCATAAAGAAAAAGTCCAAAAAATATATATGGGGCACTGGAATCCTACCACTGGACGAATTTCAGCACCTTTGCTAGATTGTATCAATATCTTTACTCGCTTGCATTCACTTGCAGTATCTTTGATTTGTTCAGTGTTCTCAACTTGAACAACTGCATCAGCACCATCAGGTATTGGTCCTGAGGAAGAATAAAATCCAAATAGAAAAAAAGGATCAAAAACTGCATTTAAGAAATAAATGAAACACAAGAGGCTTCAATGTTTCAAAAGCTTAAAACCATTTTTTGTGGCAACAAAAAAAGCATCTCAATTCAAATGCTTATGTCCTTTGAATACCTTCTATTCTAACAAAACAAAAAAATTAAAAATAGATGAACAAGCTTTTTTTACTAGGTTTAATGCCTTTTATGAACAATTAAGGAATAATTCAAAAAAGAAAGATATCAAGACTTGATCAGCATTCAATGACAAATAGTGTCAACTTTGTACAATCACAGTTTTTGAATAGAGTGATATAACAAAATGTGAAAAAGAATGCAACTTTTTTCTATAAATTTTCTCAAAAGCACACCACATGGGGCAATTACTTGGAATTTCTTCTAAGTATTTCCACCAAATATTTATGTACAGGAAAAAAATTAAACAGTCAAAATTTCTGAAAAGTACATGAGAAAGGATAATTACTTGGAAGGATATTTTGTTAAGTATTCACACTCAGCATTCATGGAAAAATATATGTACATATATATATTAAGTACCCTTTTACCATCAAAAAAATTTCAAAGCTTTAAAAGCTGAAATTACAGTAACTAACTGAATCATACCTATATGAACAACTTACAAACCTATAAATATACAGTTGTAATACAACTGAAACAGACTCCTTGAAAATATCAAATAAACTAGGAAACAGAGACAATATTGAGTTTCAACAAAAAAAAATCTAAGACCTTTGGACTGAATTTTAGACTTTCCAGAGAAGACTCTTGGAAAATATAAAACTGAATTTGACTCACATGTAAGATCTTGGACTGACTTATTACATAATACATGTGTTTAGACTCTTGGGTCACTTTTTCTGTTAATTTTTGAATCATATAAAATCCCAAGAAACATCATGAGAACCATGCCAAATCAAAGTTTGGACCCTAGATTCTTTTCTTTTATATCTTTGATAGACTTGTCAAACAAGGCAAGCACTTATCTTCATCAACTAATTTCTTTATTTATGTAAACCTAAGGAAGCTTCCAGCAATTAAAGCTAATTTTTCTGACTTTTTAATGTTTGCTTAGGGTGCATTTAAAAGCACAACACAATAAAAAATGTTTCACTGTGATACCAGTAATAGCAGTCTGTGGAAGAAACCCACGACCACAAGTTAAATTTAAAAGACACTGAAGTCATCTTGTATACAGCCAAAAAAAAGTTGAAACTTATCTTTGGAACATAAGTTGCTCAAATTCAAGATTGCTCAGAAAGTCTTAATAGCCCCAATTATGTCCTTCAATTACTCTGTTCAAATTTCAGATAATGCCCAAAAACACCAAAAGCTATCATTCACAGAATTACATCTACAGAACAGCACAAAAGATAAAACTGTATAAATATAAATTTATAAACCTCCAGTTGTCACATATGCTACAGTTCCGGGAGTCACTATCACATCAACCCCATCATTTCCAGCTCTAGATTCAGTTATTACCGGATATTCACCAGGCCCATCTGAAGCAACCACAGCATAACCATCCTGCAACAGCCAATTTTTATACTATGAATCTCGTTCAACTGACTAAAGAAAACAAGAAATTCCCAATAGCCTTAGTGGTTTGATAACTGACAAGAAATTGAGCAAAAATCATTATTTTTTATACAGAGAACTTATCTTTAGTCTTGGGAAGAAAATAAGTACATTTAAATTCAGTTTAGCAAATATCAGTGGCACATTTTAGGCACAATTTAGCAAATTCTTTCCATAAATCAAACTAGAATCAGAATAAATTTCCATATACTGAAAATATAATATCTTCAATGACATAATTCAAAATGACGCTAGCATATATTTGGTATTTAAGTGTTGTGACTTTTAATCTATAACTGCTGGAAAATAGAATCACTAACAGTCCAATATAAGTGGTTGGATGGTTCATAAATATTAGTTATCAATTCCAAACACTTTAACAAATGTGCCTGATCATAACCCAAATAAAAAAATTCATGATCGGTACCAACGAAGGTCCAGTTTTGATTTACAAATAACAAGCATGCAATGCCAATTCGTTAATCAGAAAATTTATAAAGGAGAGAGAGAGAGAGAGAGAGAGAGAGAGAGAGAGAAAGAGAATGCAACAACACTTGTTCCTTCAAGGACTACAGCTCAAAAATGAAATGAACAAAGAGAAATGATTGAAATTAGACATTGGGTTATGGGGTTGACCTTTATAGAGGCTGGGTAAGGGGGTAAAGGATCGGGCGCACGAATATCTTCCGCCAAGACTTTGCCCAGGGCTTCGTTAAGCGGCACTGCCAACGGCTCCAGGCGTTGAACAACGCTCAGAACAGTTCGAAGGGCCTCTTCGGTTGATATCATCGTGGCTTTGCGGCTGCAACAATCTCCACTTCCATCCATTTTCTCTACAGGTCTAAAAGGAACACCGATCGACAGATAAGAACGAACAAAAAGAGAGTGACTCTAGCCTTTCACAAGGAGAACCATCCCTTATTAGAACCGCTATTTGATAACCCTTTTAAATTTTTTAGTTAACCCCAAACCAAATTCATATTATATTTATCTTCAAATATTAAATTGGAGTTGGTTTTTTAAATTCTAAATTATAATTTTTTTTTAATAAATATTATGTTCAAAATAAAAAAAACTAAAAAAATTAAATATTATAATAAATATTATAATATTATAATAAATTAAAATTTTAATATTTTTAAAATTTTTTTAAGAAAAATTTGATCCTCAAATCCCGCTTGCACGAATCATTAAATATTTTAAATTGGATAATTTTATAAAATTTTAAAAAAATTATAATATATTATAATTTTTTTAATAAATAATGAATTAAAAATAAATAATTTTTTTATAATTTCTTAAAATTAAAAAAAATGTAGAAAGAATTTTGATTCTTTCACTTTTTTTTTATAAATTCTTAATTTAAATTATTTTATAAATATATAATTTATTTATTTTAAAAAAATAAATTTAAAATTATTATAGAATTAGAATTAAATATAATAATTTTAACATATAATGTTAGCGAAGAATTCAAGTAGCTTAGCCTCGGAGCATGGATTAGTTTTTTGGCTAGCATTATTTAGATTTTGACTAGAAAGATAAATGGGCAGAGAAAAATATTTCCGTAAGAATTCGAATAAATTGAGACAAGTCAATTTGGTTTTTATACTTTAAATTGATTTAAAATTTTGTTAAAATTTAATTTTTATATTTTTCTTTTACTTATTTATAGTTCAATAGAATAATTTTATCATAATCTAAAGATTTAACTAAATAAATAAGTTATATATATATATATATATATATATATAATTTATTATCGTAAAATATCTTTATAATATTACTTTATATATAAGAATAATTTTTATATAATTATAAAAAATTAATTTTAATTTGTGTTAGTTATAAATAATAATAAATTATATATTTTTAAATTTTGGTAAAATAATTTTTTTTACACATAATAATAATAATTACGAAGAAAGAAAAAAATAAAATAAAATATTTTTCTATAATTTCTTTCTTTTTTATTAATATTTATATATTAAATTTGACATACTTTATTAATTAATCATTAATGTAATGTATACTTTACCTTTTACATTATTTATTTTAAAAATATTTAAATTAAATTAATATTTTTTATAATTATATTTTTATTAAATTATATAAAGTTTGAGCTAATAAAATCGGTTTGGTTTCAACAATTATGATTATTTAAGATTTTATATTTTATTTATTAAATTATAAAATTAAGTTTATATTTTTAATTATATATATTTTCTTAATTTTTATTTTTTTCACGCCTATTTAATTATAATTTAATTCCATTAACCATTTTTAACCGTCAACGGGAGCGACAATCTTTTTCTTGCCATTCGCAGAAAACAGTGGAGCATATTTATAAGAGAAAAACTAGGGGCATTGTGGTCTTTGCCTAAAAATCTCTCTATTATAATTACATCCGAGCCCTCCAGACTCCGACGTGTCGGCCCTCTGTTTCTGCTTCTAACTCCGTCGCCTTCTTGTTTTTACCTTTTGCAACATCTTTTCACCTCATTTTTTCCTTCATTTCGGATTCATCAAGCAGTAACGCAGAAAACCCTAAATAAAATCTTCGGACCTGCCTTTAGATTCCTTAATAATTCTTGAAATTTACTGAATGTTCTTACCATTTCAATGAAGGGATGACGAACGGCAGCCCGAGCCCACTGGTTTCGCCGACGAGCTCGCGGTCCGTCACGGAAACCGTGAACGGATCGCACAAATTCGTGATTCAGGGATACTCATTAGCCAAAGGAATTGGAATCGGAAAGCACATTGCCAGCGACAATTTCACCGTCGGCGGTTATCAGTGGGCAATTTATTTTTATCCCGACGGCAAAAATCCGGAGGATAATTCAGCGTACGTTTCGGTTTTTATTGCTTTAGCGAGCGAAGGAACAGATGTGAGAGCGTTGTTTGAGCTGACGCTAGTGGATCAGAGTGGTAAAGGGAGGCACAAAGTGCATAGCCATTTTGACCGATCGCTCTGAGAGCGGACCTTACACGCTTAAGTATCGCGGGAGCATGTGGTAGGTTTGTTTCCGTTTTCATTTGAATATGATATGTGAATTCTTTGTTAGAGTTTGTGGAATTTCTTTTTCATTTGTGTTTAGGGTTGTGAGAAGTAAATGTTGGCCCATATTTATGTTTACGGGTATTGAAATCAGGAAATACGTGTTTTTGTTGTTTATGTGATGTTTTGATGATGTGATTTTTTGTTATATAAGTGTGTGATATGGAATTTGAAGTAACTTGAATTCTTTTAAATACTGTCTGTGAATGGAGACGATGGCTGTTGTGCTAGGATAATATTACGAAGGAATATATTGTGGAGGAATCTACGTATTGGATTTCCTCATGCACAATCTTAGGTTTTGAGATCAATGCAGATATGCAAAATAAATTCTTATCAGTGTAATGAAAGTGACACTGAGCTCTATTGGGCTTCATATGATACTATTTGTAATAATCTTGGTTAGTTTTTCATTGGCATTACACATGTTGTCATTACACATACTCTTGTATTTTTTTTAAAATAAGGTACATGGATTCTTACTTTTGTTAGAAAGAAAGAATACTTTTCAGATTACAACTCATTGAAGAAAGTTACAGTATATTTTTTCTGTGATTATTTTCTTGAACCATTCTAATTGAAAATATAACTTTTCTTACTAAAATTCATTGAAGAAATTTACTTCTTATCTTCTCTCTGATAATTTTTCTTGGAATATTTTTTTTTCATACAAACTGATTCCATGTGTTTAAGATTGTATTCATATGTTCTATAAAAAGGTTTCATCTGTCTGGAGTTTTCTCTATCTTACGTATAGATTTCAGTTGGGTATCTATTGTTGTTTTCTGTTTGCATGCAATGTTTTCCAGGTTCCAGTGAAGTTCGCTCAAATACTGTGCTTGAAAATCTTTATGTTATCTTTCATGCCATTCGCTACCATAAGAATATAAAACAGGAGTGCCTCCTAAGTTATAATTGTTTGTAGAATGAACTTATAATTTTTATAAAATAGATTAGTTGTACTAATTACATTACATTTTGTTGGACAATTCACAAAGAGAATCATAACATATCCCGAAGTAGCAGTCAAGCTGAGGCCTTTGATCAAATCCTGCTTAAACTAGGGGTCAGGGTTTAAAAGGGTGGAGGTATAATATTGACTAAGCTATACGTTGTTTTCATGATTTTGTGATCCCATGGAATCTTCATCTTGTTTCTTGCTAATGTGAATATCACTGTTCTTTTTCTTGGCTGATTACATTTTCCAAAATTGGTTGATTACTTTATGCAACTTTTGTGGCAAATACAGTATTTTTATCACAATTCTCCTGTTTATCACTGATTAGACATACTGTAGATGATTGTAAACTGCATTTGAATGTCTATTGCCTGATGAATCATTTTCAGCATTTTGGGTGTTCATACCATGTCAATGATTTATTCAGTGTGCTTCAATTTAGGGGATACAAGCGTTTTTTCAGACGAGCTTTGCTAGAAACATCAGATTACCTCAAGGATGATTGCTTGAAAATCAATTGTACTGTTGGAGTTGTCGTATCTGCAATAGATTGTTCACGATTAAATTCAATTCAGGTCCCAGAGTCTGATATAGGAGCCCATTTTGGCATGCTACTGGAAAACAGAGAAAGCTCAGATGTCACCTTTGATATAGCTGGGCAAAAATTTCATGCTCACAAGTTGGTATTGGCTGCTCGATCTCCAATATTTCGATCTAAGTTTTTTGAAGAGTTAGAGGAAGATAAGCAAGAGATTGTCGTTAGTGATCTAGATCCCAAGGTTTTTAAGGTGAAAACATTTCTTATTTATCTACCTTGCCATGGTGTTGTGTACAAGGTAGTAGGCAAGTATTTGTTCTATTGTGACAGTATCTTACACTTCATTACTGTTTTTTTCTTTATTTCTACAGGCTATGCTGCACTTCATATACAGAGATACTCTTTCAGAGGATGTGGATGTGGCGGCACCTAGTTCGTCATGTTTCTCATCAGTATCTGACACATTGACCATGAAGTTGTTAGCAGCAGCGGATAGATATGGTCTGGAGAGGCTCAGAGTGATGTGCGAGTCTCATCTATGCAAGGATATTTCTGTCAACTCTGTTGCCAAAATTTTAGCTTTGGCTGACAAACATCATGCTACAGAATTAAAAGCTGTTTGCTTAAGATTTGCTGCTGAAAATCTTGCAGGTATATTTTCATTCCTCCTATTTTCAGTGATCATCAGTTAGAAGATATTGTCTGTTGACACTTTGCGTGAAAATAAAAGCACAATGACTTATTTGAGCATGAAACTATTCTCTTTGGCAAATTAAATCCCAAATGCATTTAATTGTACCAAGCTTAATCTGATCATGTACGTGGAGATGAATTTTTATGCTTATTTAAGTGATATATGCTGTGAGATTATGTTTAGTCTTGGATTTTTATATGCCTATTGAGGTTAGTGCTCTGAGAAGTAAATAAAACGGAAACGCTTCAAAAGAAAACCTTTATACAGACATTTATAGACACCAGGTTGAATAGTACTAAACTGTTACCGGTATTATACAACAATATGCTAGTTCCCAAGCAAAGATTTGAACCTTGCAAGGGATTCTGCTTTCACAATTGTCTGTTCGGCATGATAGATTCTTTTTCTGCCACCAGTTTGAAATGATTATTAGTAGCTGAATTTTCAGTGTCTCTTATATGGTATCCCTCGATGTTCTTTAGTTGCTAATTCTTGCTTGTGAATCAATTGCTGCGTTGACACCACTTAGTAAGACCATGCATGTATTAGTTAAATAGATTGTGCTTGGTAAGCCGAAAGTTTGTTGCCATACACTGAAGTATAAATTATATTATTTTTTGTAGACCTGAATTCTTTTCTTTATTCAATAGCTAGAAATTTTGATAGATGATAGATTCTTGAGAATGAATTGAACCAAGATTGCTAGATCAATCAATGGGTAGTCCAGCTTATTATATTGTGGTGTCTTAGTCCAGCTTATTATATTGGTAGTTGATCAGTTCATTCCATATTTCTTTTGGTGTGTCTGTGTGGAACAATTAATGTTCTAGCCCAAATTCTGGGAGCCCTTTTTTCATTGATTGTTGATAGGATCTCTATACATGTGTTAATTGTGAAGAGTATGTATTGACACATGAAGTTTGTCAGTCTAGATGCTAGAACAAGCTTTGCTTGATATTGTTGTAACTCATGTCAGTAATATATTAGTTCTGACCATTTCTTACAGAGACACCAGACAAACCTGGAAAGAGTATTTTCAGCCAGTCATCTTGAATCTTTCAAAAGCATTTAAGCAATTGGTATTCAAACACAGTAGTTAGAGTCACTAGTAATGTATGTTGGTTCAGTTATCCTTTATGATTAGGAAGATTTATTTGAAGATCGGTACTGAATTAAAACTAGTAGTTTTAGAAATGAATTTGATACATAATTGTGAATATACTAACTTTTGCTATTACATGCTCCTGATTCTATGGGGTTTGATCCTTTTGGCTAATGGCCACTCACCTCTTACCACTTGGTTGCATGATTCTATAAAACATCCCTAGATTGTATGAAGGCAAGCCAGGTGATAGAGAATTGAAGATTTTTTAATGTTGGCTTTAGGCCCTTCTATTTCTATAGGGATTGATGTTGCTGCTGATGGCCACATGCCAACTGAGAGGTTTAATGTTTAGTCTAAAATCTAAACCTTTTGTCATTTGTTAATATATGGTGATATGAAGGCAAGATTATCTAACATTGCCAAGCTCAGTCAGGTCTACCATTATTGTGACAAAGAGAGATAGGCTTTAATGTTGGGAGAATTTGATTATGTATTATACATGTAGTTTGACATATCTCTGTTGGCCTTGAGGTATGCATTTATATAATCTCCTATATTTGCTGAAGAGATGACAAATATTACTTTGGGAATCTAGTCTGGAATTCTGAATTTGGAAACTGAGAGCAGTGGATAGATAATTGTGACCAGTTGTTCTATATTGAATTTAGTTTAGTTTTGCAATGCATACGTATCTATTGATAAGCTGGTAGAAATCAAAGCTTCGCTATTTTGAGATTTGAGTTTCATTTGGATATTTTGCTCTGCTATAAAGATTGTATTTCCTCTTGTTTGAAACAGTCACTGGATGTGCACCAGCTAATATTTGCAATTCTGTTTAGTAAACTGACCAATATTACCCCATCTAAAGAAAAATTAGAAAGAAGTTATCAACAGACCACAATTTTGTCAGAGGACTAGCTTTTTATGACAACTTCAATTTGCGAGGAGATGTTGCTGTTTAAAATATTTTTTAAGCGATCACAATTTCGTATAAGGGTGAAATGTTGTATCTCATTAAAAGGGTTATGGCTTAGTTTGGGACTGCTGTGCTTCTGTTATGCTTTCGAAGCAATTGAAGTGTTTGATAAACATTAAATTTGAGTGGATATCACTCAGTTTTCTATTTAGAGTTTGTTAAGTATTGGGATGTGGTGGCTTTTAAGCCACAGATGGAGTAGGATGAAAGCACTAAATGTCAAATTTTAGTGAAAAAGTGAGTAGGTCACGTTAAAAGTTAGTGTTATCCAATACATTTTTAGTTTTGCTTTCAAAGTTATGTGAAATCACCCCAATACCATCGATTTCATCTCATTGTAGCTGTAGCTTCAAAGCCATTGCACCTCAATCCAATCATTAGACTAAATATGGAAGGTGTTTTGGAGGAATTACTTAATCCAAACATAGTCCTTATGCAAGCTCTTTTTCCTGCAGTATTTTGCTTTGTCCTCATGCTAGCTTTCTCTCTGGGTTGATGGTCTGTTTGCTCATGTGGAAGATATCTGTCTGCGACATTTTTCATGGGTTGATGATGAGCATTCTGCTTTTGACAGATGCGAATTGATTTGGTAAATCAGTCTGTTTTGTGGGTTTTTATTCACTTTATGTATTGAACTTTTGTATTATGCCTTATTTTGTGTCAGTGGATTGTGTGATTGCACTGATGTTTTGCTCTAGTTGCTGTGGTTGTGCTGTGTATAGTCTGGGTCCTGGTGATTGGCAGAACGAAAATAGAATTCGAGTCATTCTATCTTCTGTAATGTTGATGTGGATAATATATTGTCTCTAATTAATTAATTCTCAACTTTCTGCAGCTGTTATGCGATCAGATGGGTTTGAATTCCTGAAAGAGAACTGCCCGTCACTGCAGTCAGAGCTTTTGAAGATGGTGGCTGGTTGTGAGGAGGATTGCAGCAGTGGGGGTGGAAAATCTCGGAGTGTATGGGCCCAGCTATCGGATGGTGGCGATACTAATGGCAGGAGGGTCAGGCAAAGAACTTGATATCTGATGATTGTTGTCCTTGTAAATAAAGAAAGAAGGTGATGATGTTGTGAAAAGAAATTTTAACAGCTAACAGAAACAGTCTGTCAACGGACATTGGCCTAGCTAAGAGCTGTAAACTGAGTGTTGATACCTGATTTTGGGCTTACTGTAAATTTCTCCTAAGCTGTGTTCACCTGTTTAGTAATAGTCCATAGTAAGAAACATAGCTCTGCACTGGACACGATCTTGTTTGACCGTTGTGGGCAAATTCTACCATTCTCTTAAATTGAGAGAATCAGAGAATGTAGTTTCTTTTTGGTCGTATATGTGTGTGCGTATACTCAACCCTGACCCCGTTTTCTTTTGCGATGGTGTGGGCGTGAGCATGTTGAGTATACTAATCTGGTTCTAATGCAGTTAATACCTTTTTCTGGCATACCTGGAAGTTTTCGGAGAGAGTTCCTTGCCTTGCATAGTAGAATTACCAAACTGGAGGTGGCAGCTGGTGGCCTGAGTCCAAGTAAATGCAGATTCTGAATGGGCATTGGCTTGGCTACATATCACTGTAACATTCTCAAACTTGGACATCACATTTGGTTGTCTAATTTTCTTTGGGCATTTTGAATAGCTGTAGTTATAATCTCGTCCAAAACTTTTTGCTCAGGGTTGATTTCTGGATTTCTCAAATTTGGTTTCTGTGCTTTAAAAGGCAAGATCTATTGATTGATCAGAGACACAAACAGAATTGTACGGTCCTTCCATCATTTCTATGGTTCTCTTCTGAAAAATATATGATTAAGGTGGGTCGAGTCTCTTTAGTCCACGTTCAGATATGACCGATGGGGATTGATTGATCAATAAATTAGAAGTCCGTTGTTTCACCCTTAAAACCTAGTTCATTTGCTAAAAGTAGGAAAGCAAAGTTACTTGGCTTTTGAACTGATGTGACAAAGAATGCGATTGATTGATAATTGCTACTTCATTATTCATTAATAATGAAATAAACACGTTTAACTATCCTGTTATTAATAAAATTATGAGCAGGTGCTATAATTTACTGAGTATTAAAGATATTTAAGGCATAAATTCTATATCCTATAATCCTAATTGAGAGTCTACATACGCGAATAACTAAATATATTTTAAGACATTTTATTGATGTGAAATCATCCATTGCAATGGATACCAATTTCTTTACCAAAATTTGCCAGGTTGGGTAGAAAACTTGCTCTCTCCCCGTCTCCATTCTAAAGCAGAGCCCTGGAATTGATAGGACACCCATTAAAACTCTATTGTGAGACCCGTGGCGATTGAAAATACACCATTAAAAGGAATTTCTTCCCAGTTGATCAACCCAGCCAACAACAACGATGCTTACTCTCCTAGCATCGAAGCCGACCATCGACAGCGGCCGCATCGCTTATCCATTGGTGTTTAGTTTAATTATTCAGCTCGTTCACACCCAGCCGGTACATATATTGCTATAGTATTTATATATATTAAACATCACGACTCTATATGCACACGACGGTTGACATAGTTATAGAAAAGGGATTTAAAGACAGAGAAAGGTATGTTCAACTGAAAATTTAATGATGGATGTAAGGGACATGTAAGCGTATGAAGCAGCACATTTGAGCATGCATGGAAAAGATATTCTCGATGAAGCGCTTACGTTCACAAAGGCTCTTCTGTATTCCTTGGCTGCAAACTCAAGCCCACATGTTGCACCACATATAATTCAATCCCTTGAACAGCCCTTGCACACAGGAGTGCCAAGAATTAATGCACAAAAATACCTCTCTTTTTATGAGCATGACGAATTTAGAAATGAGACTCTACTCATGTTTGCATAATTAGATTTCAATCGGGTACAATTACTGCACACACACGAGTTGAGCTACCTCACAAGGTAAATATGCTTATGCTTATACTTATTATTTTATAATTTTTATTGTCATATATAACAATTATAAAAATATTTTATTGCATATATATTTTTATAATTGTTAAAATTTTATTTATAAATAAAAGTAAAATAATTAAAATATGACGAAATTAATTTATATAAATAAATTTCTACAAGAGTTTGCACATATATTACCCGTGCATGTATGTGCGCGCGCTTGCGTGTGTAATACTAATTTGATAATCGAGACAAAAGAGAAAAGGAGTAATGTGGTCGTATATCATTGTTTAAAAATAATTAATGAAAAATATTATCCAACCCCCCCTCCCTCTTCTTAATAATAAAACAGTGACCACTTCCAAATACAGTACTCTTGTAACAAGTCTAATTCCAGGAAACAAGGTCAATCCATATTAAGACCACTCCATAACGTAACGCGTATTCTTTCTTCCCAAGGAAAATACAAAAAAAAATTGGTTTTATAGTCCTACTCCTACATGAAAGAGAGGTATTTACGTTATGTAACGTACCATTGCAACCCTAATATTAATCCTCGGCAATACCAACACTCTTCTCTCTATCTCTTATTACTCAAAACTTTCAGAAATTATATTAAATTAAGACGCTCTGCTCTTCTCTTCTCTTCTCTTATCTTCTATTGGTTTCTTTTGTTCTTAAAGAAAGCAAAGGGAGCATGAGGAAGTACTACTACAACTGGTGCGATCATTGTCTCAGACTTAATTCCATGGAGGCTTCTGATAATCCGGGATTCATATTCATGCAAGTACTAACCCATATTCGTTGTTCTGTAATTGTTGACATATATATATAACCAGCTCTGCTCTGTTCTGTTAATTGTGTTGATGATTGCATCTGCCGGCCTGCCTGCATGCATGCAGATGTTGTTCTACTTGCGGGAAACTACTCGCCGACCGGACCACCATGAAACGGCTACAGCAACAACGAAAACTCAAGCAGTTATCGAATGCGAGAGCTAAAAGAATCAAAAGCAGATCAGGTGCTGCCTCCGCCGTTGACTCACTGGATTACGAAGCACATTATTCAACTTACTAATTAATTACCAATTTTCAGCGTCCATATCAATGTCAATGACTCTAATGGAAGATTTTGCTTGACATCAATTTATCACCGAGGCTTTGTGTACTCTACCAATAACAACATTGTTGATAATTTCATCATAGGGTCTTAATGGCTTGCGTTTGTAGTAAATATCTTCTTTCTTTTATACTTGTTCATCGTAATTTTTTATGAAATTAATAAAGTTTATGGCCTGCTACAAATTACAATTTGTACTAATCAACCTGCTTAAAGTAATTATAGCTCATTTGAATTTTTTTTTATGTATAATTAAAAAGACTTTATTTTAAATAAAAATATTTCTAAATCATTGATAGTTAAAATTTTACTTAAATTTTTTCAAAAAATTAAGAGAATTTAAGTAAAATTCTAATTTTATACTGATTTAATTTGGTAAAAGAGTTCAAGTTTTACACAAAAATTTTTAAAATATTTTTTTTAACAAAATTTTCAAGAGAGTTGAGTTTTTACTTTTGACAAAAAAATTTAAAATAAATTAATTTAAGAGAAATTTTTAATTTTTATGCTAATTTTTCTCATTAAAATTTATGAAAATTCTCTCAAAAAAATTTATCGAGAGAAATTATTCATTAGCTTTAAAGATTGTAGGATAAAATATTTTAATTTTTTTTATTTTATCACAAATAAGAATTGATTTTTAAGTTGGTCAAAATTAAAAATTAAAAATTGGTCAAAAAAAAAGGCTATTTACTTTGAAACAAACCCGACATTTAAATGGGTCGGGTGGTATCGGGACTTTCGAATTTCCCTGTAACCGGAAGTAGAGAATTTTAACCTGAAGGTGAAGAAAGGGACGGCTCTTCGTACTGAAAAATTCCATTTTTATTCCCCCTTCCTGGTCTTCCAAATTGAACGTAAATTTGGAAAATTTAGGCTTTCTAAATGGACGCTGTACACTCTCGCAGACTGGAGATGCTGAGCATTGCTGTCGCTCTGGTCGCCATTGGAGCTGGCACAGCTTACTATCTCTACATAACCAAGAAACCTAAAGGTTTGATTTACGTTCTATAGCTAAATTTTCATCTGTTTTATTGATTTACATTCTGTGTAATTACTAGTTATAACTTTTGTTTTTGATCATTATAATTGGTAATTTGTAACTAAAGCAGGCATGCATGCAAATGTTCGCTGGAGATGTTAGTAGGCTTGAATTCAATTACTTCTAGGCTTCAATAATGAGTAAATCTCTTGTTACGGTATCTGTTTAATTTTCGTGATACATGATGAAGTGAGAATACTGAATTCAATTGGATGGTTTAATACCGAAGAAATGCGCTTGTGTGTGTTTTCTTTATTATTGGGTAATTAAGACTAGGGGATATTGTGGCCAGTACGAGTTTTACGGTAATTGAACTAATTTTTGTGGACTTGTGGTCTGAGTTGGAATAACCTGGAAGAATTATACCTTACATTTACAGAAATTGAACTATTGTTCTTGGGCTTGTGGTCCAAATTGGAACAAGCTGGAAGAATCATATATCACATGTTTAATACACATTGTATAAAGTATTATTATGGGCTTTACTAAGTAGAATCAGCCAAAAATGCAAAATGATTTATGTTCAGTATCTTTATTCAAGAATTATGGAGAAATCAGAAAATGAATAATGTAGTATAAAATAATACTGATTCCTATAACTTTCTAATTTGGTATCTAAATCTCTCAATTTTATAAAGCTTGAGGACATATGTGTAAAGTTTGTTTGTTAACAACAAAACTGAAAAATATGTGGGTTCAAATAGAACCAAAAAGATAAGTAATATTTGATATTAAGAAGATAACTTGTTGCGAGCATTGGAATTTGCAAGTTTAATGATAACGTAGACTTCCAGTTTCCTCAAAGGGCTCACCTTTGTATGAAAAGAATACTTTAATACAATCAGGTTTAGCTGACTTGGTACTATTATGCTAGCAGATCAACCATGTTCTTTGTCTTAAACTAGTATGGTTCTTTTTTGCTTTTCTTGTTGACTATGAGACATTGCTAGTTCAGATATTGTTGCATTCTTAAGCAATAAGTGTGCAAAAGAAAGTAGAATCTGCTTGTTGGCATTATTTCTTGTGGCAGTTATCGTTGCCAAAGCCAACCAGTAGTTTACATTTGTTTGTTCATATGTGGGATTGTGGTTTTCATTTTGATTGGAGCTGTCCATAACTTATGTAGCCCATGCCTTTTTTGCACCTGGCATGCTCATTCTTTTTTTGAGGTCCTACGGAAAAGTTAATTATACCCACACTTAAAGATACAGATAGTATAGTATGCTAAAAAGATCATTATGATTTTGTCAATTGCAACTGAGACTAATTTCTCTGTTTTGCACAACTTAATTACTGTTGATTAAAATCAAAATCAGTTCTCTTTTAATTGAAGATAAATCTGCACCTGCCATCAGATGTTGACATCTTTCTTCCTTTTTATTTTTGTCTCTCCTCTATTTCAAAAACTAATTCATATCTTGTATCAAAAGAGTTTTTAATCTTCCTCAAAAGAGGCCTATTTTACTAAATGTTTACACTATTTTAGTTTGGATTCTCATTTGTTTAATGTATTAATTTAGGTTTTTCTCTTTGATCTTGTAACTCAACTAATGAAGGGATTGAACCCACTCCATCTCCACTGCCTGAATTTTTTTTTGCATGCACTCATATTAGTGTACTAGGCTTCTGATTTTGTATTTTAATCAATCTTGTTTTTTCTCTTTATGCTTGGATTTTAAAAATAAATAAGGAGATTATGCTGTTTTCTTGTCTGCTGGTGAATTAATACCTTTATACACCTTGACAGGCTGCTTGGACCATGAAAATTTTAAGGAATTCAAACTCGTTAAACGTACTCAACTCAGCCACAATGTTGCTAAGTTCAGATTTGCTCTTCCAACACCAAACTCAGTGTTGGGCCTTCCAATTGGGCAACATATGAGTTGCAGGTGTGTTTGTTTTGTACTTTTGCAATTCTTCATACGAAGCCAATGCTTAATTTCTGCATAATTTGCTACTTGTATGTTGTTAATGGATTTTATGGTTCTCTGCCATGGTAATACTGCAAGTTACAAAATTTTTTCAAACAGGGGAAAGGATAGTCTCGGTGATGAAGTTGTCAAGCCATATACTCCAACAACTTTGGATTCAGATCTTGGATACTTTGAACTAGTTATAAAGGTTTATGCATTCTGGAATTCACTGTCAACCCATCGCTTTCTGCCAAGAAGTAATTTTTTGACTTGTAATATTTATATTGGAATATGATTTAACTTTTTGTTTTGATAGATGTATCCTCAAGGAAGAATGTCACACCACTTCCGTGAGATGCGTGAAGGTGATTACTTGTCTGTGAAGGGACCTAAGGTGAAATTATTTCCTTCAGTTACATTACATGTTTTTCCAAATCTGTTTTTCATTAGTTTGGTGCTGTTAGAAAGTCCATTTACTGCTGCTGTATATCTGTTGATACGGCATAAGCTTAACCCTTTAACATTAGGAAATTTGATTCTTGACTTCTATAAGTTATTTTAGTCTACCATGAAAACTGTGGTTTCTTCAAATTTTGGAAGCAAATTTGAATAAAATGTCTAACAACAGTGACGGTGAAGATTTGTCTACGATGTGTCAAATAAATGCTTTGCTTTTTCCATCTCATTTTTGTCTGAACTCATGGATCAGTTCATTCTTGTCCTTTACTCCTTTGTTCAAGTCTGTTGTTTTTGTGGCATTATAAGATGTGATGAAACCAAGACATGATTATCTGGTCCAAAAATGGTCTTGACTGTTATTTAGTGATATAAGTAGATGCCAAACATGATGCTTCCAGGGACGCTTCAAGTATCAACCTGGCCAAGTTAGAGCTTTTGGGATGCTTGCTGGAGGCACTGGCATTACTCCCATGTTCCAAGTAAGTATTTTGGAAGTGGATCAGCTTGATAACTTGGTATTCTTTAATTTATTTTTTTTTAATGCTCAAATTGTCACTTTGACTTTTATAATTTCTCTTCTCTTTGTGGTTCCCTCAGGTTACCAGAGCCATACTAGAAAATCCAAATGACAAAACCAACATAAGTCTTATCTATGCCAATGTAACATTCGAAGATATTCTTTTGAAGGTAGGATTCCTCACTGACTCTCCCACACTCCTCTGAATCTGTTTTTAAGGATCCAACATCCCAACACGGAGATTTTGATTGGGACCACCCCCTACAATAAACTAAAACTTTGTTTGAACTGTTTGCAGGAAGAGCTGGATAATCTTGCCACTAGTTTTCCTGACCGCTTTAGAATCTACTATGTCTTGAATCAGGTATCATTCATTTTGTTTGCTGCTTCACTCTTGGTTTTCCCTCTTTTCTTACACTTTTTCTATTTTTCTTTTAAATTGCATCTTGGTTTTATTTTTCCAGATCCTTCTTTTCCCTTATATTAGTATTTCATGATGAGTTTCTTCACAACTTTTTATTCTTTTTAATTTTGTAGTGTATTGAATTTTTTGTTGATATCATTAAGGCATTTAAAGGTCAAGTTTAAAATCGTTTTTGATCCTGCTCAAAAGAGCAGGATGTAAATCTTTACATATTGCAGTACATGTTTAAGCTTTCCCCATCAACAATCCTTTAAAAAAAATTAAAAAAAATAAAAAAAATAGTCCAAAGGTTGTCATTACATAATCTATGGTGCAATACAACATTATCAGAGATTCAGAATACAAACACACACATTCATTTATCTCTACAATTTTATATTTGTGTCTGGGACTTGTAGAAGCGTTTTAGAGATTTCACTGAAGACTAAGAAAAAGTTTTGGGTTGCTTGTGAAAGTGTTCCACAGAAATTTGCATTTATGTTCTGTGCCCAGGTCTGAGATAGGTTTATTCTGTCATTCTAATTCATAGCTTACATAATCTGTTCTTATTCTGATGTTGTCAAATCTTTGACGGCCAGTGTTTGCCTGTAGTTCATCATTATACCAAGTTGATATATTTTATTTGGCTTTCCATATGGATGCCTGCAAATGTTGATAGGAGATTATTGGAAGGAAACAAACATATTGCTAGAGTAAAGAACCCTTTGAATCAATGACAGAACTGGAGTGGATAAAACAGACAGCAATTTAGATGCATTTTAGTGACATAAGAAAAGTGTAAATTTATGTCAGGGATTTTTATTCTCTCGGGTGATGTATAAATGGTGATTTAAATTATGCACGTTGAAAGGTGGTTATATTTTTAAAATTATGCTTGGGTCTATTCAATTACTTTGCTCCTTCATGCTCTCCTGTTAATTTTAAGTTATCAACTTTCAGCCACCAGAACAATGGGATGGTGGCAGAGGGTTCGTGTCCAAGGAAATGATCCAATCCCACTGCCCCGCTCCATCCTCTGACATCCAGGTAAAGCCTGAATTAACAGTGACCTTAGCCCCCTCATTTTCTCCAACTTTATCTTAGATATTTAGTGCCAATGGTAATAACTAATACCAATCTGTCATCTTCTGCAGATATTAAGGTGCGGACCTCCACCCATGAACAAAGCTATGGCAGCCCATCTGAATGATCTTGGATACACCCCCCAAATGCAGTTCCAGTTTTAAGACTTTCATGCGCTCCCTGACATTCTTGCCTTTACCCAGAGGGCATCACACATGTTTTATCCATGTAACTCGATGGTACAGTGTTTCAAGAGATACTAGCATTTTGGCACTCTTGAGGTAGCCTATGGCGTCCTTAAATTATCATTTTTAAACCGATTGCTGAACTTGTGGTAGATGTTGAATAAGAGAATTGTAAGATGCTTATTGTTGTACTGTTGAAAAGGAAAAATTAGTGATTCGACTCAATGATAAGATGATCATAGAACGACTCCTTTGGGATGCATGTTCTTTTGGGGGGGAAAAGGGAAAACCAGAATGGTTTACTCATTATTTGTATTTCTTTGTACGATTAAATAGTATCCCGCCTGGTATAAGAGCTATCCCATACAAAGCATGATTTTGGGAAGAAAAGTTCACTAATTAAAATTTGGTCATCAAAAATCGTAATTCGTAAATAATGTTCATCAGCTTGACACTCCTGTCAAGTTCAAACTAATCTAACGCACCAATGTACGGACGCTATTTAGGCAAGACAGAAACACTTACAAGAGCCAATCAACGTCCAGCAAATGAGCTGCAGAATAATCATGAACTAGGCGTAGGGAAGACATTTACGAGTCTCCCAGATGAGCTTTCATAATAGCATTAACCTCTACACCAATCATGTTGGCAGCAAAAAGAAAACCATAATCATCATAATTTCAAAATACAACAAAATATAATCTCAATCGTGTTTCTGCATTTCTATCAGAGAATTTTTTAATACATAATATGCTCCTTCATCAAACCACAACAAAAGCATCTACTTGGCTGAGAGAAACCACCAATCTGTTAAATTTACAGTTACACAAAAGTGGGGGGAAAAAATCACAGTACACACAAACTACAAAGAGGATTAAAAGAAAAATCTAAATGAACTAAGCCCTTTACACAACTCTAATTTCTATCAAAAAAGACATTCAAAATTTAACTACTGCCTGCGCATACCATGTCCACGACCACGGAAAGCAGCTCCCCCACGCCCTCTGCCACCCATGGCACTTGCGGCAGCTTCACCCTGAGCACTCTCAGACTGCATCATCAAACAACAATAGAAATCCATAAAAGGTCCGGTTAGAGATGCCCTTGTAACCCAGAAATCCATACGAGAGAATCATTTTGATACACCAATGAAAGTCCTCAATAGCAGGTTAGTCATCTGTCTCTGGTCACAAAATGAATGCCAAAATTAAGAATTGGCTGTATCACATCTTATTTGGGTCTATCTTGAGTTATTAGGGCTTTTACAAGGTCATCTGTAGATTTTGTATAATATAGTAGATCGAAATTCCTAAATCCCAAAGCAAAGTAGTCAACTGCCTATCCATCCTTGTATACTTAGAAATAAAATGGGTTTATTTCAATGGATTTGTGTTTGATTAATGAGAGATTTATTAATTTTGTTTTGACCAATCTTGTCTTTTATTTCTTCTAGCTATTTTCTCACTTATTATTCTTCTTATGAATGTTTTGCCATCACTGTGCTTCAATATATCTACAGTTGATCTTGCTCTTCCCAAACCTCTAGTATCCATTAATCCAGATGTCTTAACAGATTCCCCATTAAACCACAATCTAAAGACAAAAGACTGTCCATGTATACTGTTCACAAAAGCTGGAGAACAACATTCTAACCTCCACTAAGGGAATAACAGAATAAAGTTAAAATATCATTCCAATGGCATGGTCAAGGCACCATGGATGGATGGTAGCAGAAATTTGGCATGGAAAACAGTTTCAAGATACAGATCAGTGTTCACACTACCTTGGGATTCTTTACTGTCTCATCCACACTCAAGATAAGGCAAGCAGCCTCTGTAGCAGCATTTATAGCATTGATCTGAAATGTTAAGCAATCACAATAAATACCAAAGGATCTGAAAAAGAAAAATCAACAAAGAAATACGACATTCTCAATTAACAAGAATTGAAAATATACAGATACCTTGACAACTGATGGCTCCCAGACGAAGTTGGCAAATGAATCGGCAATTCTGCCAGTGTTGATATCCACTCCATAAGGAGCACCCTCACCTGTTAAAAACCATACGCTATTAAAGGTTTCTCTTTTTTATCTTTGGTGCGGGGGTGGGGTGTTGGGGAGATAGGCAACATAGAAGACTTTTATAATAGAAACAAAGCATATAAAACAGTGACTAAGCTACCTACAAAAGAACTAAGCATTTATGAGCCAGAATAAAGCCACAGAACAATTGGTTGTATAATACAACATGAATCCCAATAGGGAAAGACACTTCATCCAGAGTAGGATGTAATGCATGAATTGGTTGCACCAATTAATTAAAATGATTGTTGTGACTATAAATAAAAGGAAGGAGATTCTAAAATAAAATACTGGAAAAGGCTAACCAGATGGAAGTGCATGTTTCTGCCTCAATTTATTCAGAACATCAGTTGCATCAAATCCAGCATTATCACACAGTTGACGTGGGATAACCTGCAATACAAGGAAAAATCTCTCATAAATTATCGTATCAAATGCCTATACTATTCGAGGAAAGCACCAGTAAATCATCATTTGACAAAGTGTAAAAGAAAAGGACCATATTCTGACTTATTATGCATGCCTTCCCCTGTGGACCCCCAGACATAGGTAATTATATTGCTTTCCCCATATGGGAAGAAGCTGAGAACCTGCTATAGTTTTCCTTTTTTTAACAAGATACAAAGGAAAACCCCAAAGAACCTAGTAGGTGTCAATGTTTTGTCCTAAAAGAATATAAAACAAAACTGAAACCAACACCATTTACCATCACAATTACACTAGCAAACATCTCTCTTCACAAATCAAACAAGGTCCTTGATGTAAAGCAACTGGAATATGCTCACTGGCATCCTGAATAACCATAAAGACAAGCAGTATGATCTGTATACTCAATCCAAAACATATGAAGAATGAATTTGCTATGGTAAAACAAATCTCCAGGTAAACAAGAGTGAAGAGAAAACCACATAATGCTTAGAGCATATAAATGTCAATGAAGGATTTTCTATTGATTAATGAAGTACTCCAACAAAAAAAGCTAGAATTTTGCCCTATTTCTTTTTAACTTGTTAAAATGCCCAGGTACTTGTGACTATGTAGTCATGTACCACCACCATATTGGAAAGCAATGGTTGGAAAGCAATGATATTCTAGAATCAGGATCTTTAAACATATAATGAACTTCAAGTTCTATCATGAAAATCTGCTAGCTACTTAGTATTGAATAAATTAAAAAACACTTTAAACCTATGACCACATCCAGAGTATTGTTTGGTTCATTCATAAGTTTTCATTTTAAACAAAAGTCACACCATATATATTTGGATAATGGTTTGGCCAGATTTTATTCAATAAACTATATAACCACTACATGGAAGCAATGATCTTCTCCACCCTGCCAAGTTTAACCATAAAACTACTGGTTAGTTTCTAAGGGCAGCCAAAGTAAGCCATTTTTCAAAACACGTCCTAGCAACACCCACCTCAAGAGCTTTTGCATAAGAGTTGATAAAAAGCTGAGACTTTCCAGCTATTGTCCGAGCATGCTGCCTCAAGTATCGGCTTATCTCCATCTACCACCAAAAACAACAATTCAAAAATCTAATGCCATAATATCCTCAGAAGAAACAACATATTGTGATTCATAAGAAATGACAAAGCCATACATCTATAGCACCGCCACCAGCAACTACAGTTGAGTTCTTCAAAGCTCTTCTAACAATCATAATTGCATCATGTAAACTCCTCTCGGCTTCCTCAATGAACTGGAGTAGTGGAGCAACAAAAATTCATTTGTCAACATGTTGGTGGTGGTATAAATTATAGTCTCTTGCACTATATCAAAGGTGACATACCTGATCAGCTCCACCACGAAGAACTATAGTGGCTGTCCTTCCTGATGGGCATCCACCAAATATGTTGAACCTCTCATTTCCAACTTGCCTTTCCTCAAAGAATTCACAAGTACCAAGAACCTAGAGGCAAAAAAGTCAACTTTAAATTCAGAAAAAAATTCTCTCTTTGTATAAGTATATATAAAAGTTAGTAATCATGTCACCTCATCAATAACATTGCTGACAGATGTCTGCACAGATCCACCAGTTGCAGCAGCAACCCGTTGCAGATCTTCTTCAGCCACACGACCAGCACAGAAAATGTCCCGGTCTGCGAAATACTGTTTACAAACAAACCATACAATCTTAGTAATTTAATTACAAAAGCCATTCTTCAGAGTTCAATATTTACTGTAAGGAAGAAACATGTACAAAAGATGTAAAAGATAATTAATCACCAAAAACATGTTTACACTATTTCCTTTGCAGTTCTCATTTCATCTACTAACATTCGTGTTGACACATACCAACACGGCCAACATTAGTTGGCCTTATTTCATATCATGGGGCCAAGTCAAACCTCGTAGTAATGCTAAAATAGTTTTCTAGCTAGCCTTCCAACATTCATAGCACATTTTTATTACTTGTGTGAATACAAATATGCAAATTCTTTTCACTTATTTAAAAATATAACAGAACATGAACATTTAGCAAATAACCAAACTTCCAGGTAAAATAAGAATTTAGGAAGGAAACACACTTGTGTAGCTAGATCACCAATAGCAAGACGTGAAAGGACAACTTTGGCCCCACTCTGCACGCATTTATCCAACTTGTCATAGATGATATTCCATTCAGCATCAACAATTGACTGATACTGTGATGGATCAGAAAGTCTGCAGCAACAGGGACAAAAATAAAATAATAAATAGATTATAGTTAATAAGACAAAATAGTTGCTATGTAGATAGAATTGAAAAGAACAACCTTATCTCAGCATTTTCTTTCTCAGATTTCAGTTCCAATTCAATGTTTAGCAATAGCAACTTCGGATTAACAAACTTTTTTGGTTGCTGTTCAAACCCTGCATATGAAAATGTCTTTTTAAAGGCAACACCATTTACCAAAAAGGAGTCCCGCATGTTACCACCTGGAACCTGAAGAAACAGAACAATATCCTGTCAGACTAGATTCAAGACCTTATTTCCAGCCACCAACAAAATTGAAAAGAAGAAACGAACAGAATAAGATAAACTAAACTAAAAACAAAAGACAAACATAATGTCTTACGACAGAAAAGGCACAAAATGAACAACCTAGTACTTTAAAAGCTAGCTACAAATCAAATTTAAATTAAATGGCAAGATTTAGAACATCCTTAACAAAGCAAAAGATCCACCAATGAAAGCAGTTTCATGAAAAAGCGCCATTAGGAAATAGTTCCTCTCTGTTCAAATGAGCAGAATTCACATCTACACAAACAAGCACCTTATTGGTGCAACTGTTCTTTTTCTCGTAGCAAAGGTTTGGGTAATGAGGAGGATCATTATTCCATGGCATTATTTTTTTAATTCATTATGCGCGCTTTCATTTTAGGTATGGGCTGATGCCCTCATCTTCACAGAGTTCATTGAATTTCTTCGACAAAAAGCAACACAGATAATAAAGACTGCAATTTATGGAAAAGTGAAAATACCCAATGGCAACAAGCTTAGTAGTCGAATCTGAAGAAAAGGTAGGCTTATACATCATGTGGGTTTGTGCATTTAACACAATAGGAAAGCTGTTATTTTTATCAATGACTACTACTGTCAATCAAACTTATTGTCCCTGAAGGAAATGCAGATAGCAATTTTTCAGATCTGTATTGGTACCCTCTTGGCACCCACCATCATGCCAAAACATATAACATATATGAACCTAAATAATAAGAAACAATAAAAGAAACAGCTTGACCTGCAACTCAGAAACTCATCTTGATTAACTCACCAAATTTTGTTTAAAATTTGCAATCTAGAAACATAGGCCATTGACAAGGTTCTCCTAGTTACCTTTCTCATAAAAGGTATGCGAGTGTGTATAGATAAATACATTATTGATTAATTCCAATTAATACATGATAACTATTAACAACATACAGATATTGTATGAATATATAAAATGTTAAAGAAATTTTAGTACCTTCTTTATTCCAATCATATTCAACCTATCATCACCGCCAATTGCAATAACAGCATCAACAACCATTGTGGCAAAGAACTCTTTTTCTCCGCCAATGAGCTTAGAAGAGAGCGTTGTGGCAGCACATTTCGCCAATAATTTTTTCTTTTCGTCTAGACTTTTCCCCTCTATGCTGACAGCCAGTTCCTTGATCTTTTCAATAGCCTAAAACATCAAAACGAAACACTGCATACAATTAACAAACTCAGAACCCAAAAGTAATCACCATAAATTACGCAACTCCCTCAAATCACCAACCAAATGGCTCGCGGTACGAAAACTCCTAATCAAATTCTGAGGATGAACACCATCCTCAATAAACGGTTTGGCCTCCCTTAAAAACTCGGCCGCAAGTAGAACCACCGTCGTCGTTCCATCCCCGACTTCAGAATCCTGAGACTTGGCGATGTCGACAAGAATCTTAGCAGCGGAATGAACGATGTCAAGTAACTTCATGATCGTCGCGCCGTCATTTGAAATAGTAACATTTCCCTTATCGTCGTGGATCAACTTGTCCATCCCTCTCGGTCCAAGCGTCGTCCTTACCACATCAGCCACCGCCGTACAGGCATTGATGTTGCTGACCAACTGCGGCTTGCCTTGCGACGTATCCGTACCTTCCTTCAATAGAATGATCTGAGGCTGCTGCTCGGGGTTCCCCCCACATTTCAAAATAGTCAGTCATTTGAAACATGCACGACAACGAGTAAAAATCGGAAATTAAGAGCGACCGGGTGTCTTTACAGTGTAGTGTGCATATGTATGTGAACTTACCATCATTGCCGCCATTGTTGAAGCGGAAGTGCAGAAACGAAGTTAGAGAGAGGGAGCTAGGGTTTTAGTTCTCCCTTACATCGCGTCCGTTTTCTCCAGAGATCTGCAATGCAGTGTAGTGTAGGGTAGTGGCGTTGGACTGTCTCTCGTTACTCCTTGTGGTTTTGGGTTTAAATTTATACTTCACGTTGTTTTGTACTCTTTTCAGAGATTAAGGGTATGTTCGTAATTGAAAACTAAAATAACATTACACCGTCCAATCATATCACACCACGTAATTTAAATTTTTTTTAATCTTCTTATTTTCATTTTCATTTCATGGATAATAACTATTTAAAGCGAATATATAATACTTTTAAATAATCACACAAATAATGTAATAATAATAATAATAAGAGTTTATCATCGTAATAATTACTATATATTTATTTAATTATTTATTTTAATTATATCATAATTAATTTTTATTTTTATGTAAATATATAAAAAAAAATTAAAAATTACATAATAAAAGTTTTAGTTGTCACAAATATTTATTTAAAACATTTAATAAAATTATATTAAATAATCTAATAAAACTTTTGGGGTATACATTTCTTTTGAAACACGTGATTTAATTTTATTAAAAAAATATTACTTAATAATTTTTTATATTTTTTAAAATACTTTTAATTAAAAAATAATGTCATTAACTCATTTACACTCCAAAAACACAATGATGGCAAGGGATTTTGTGAATAGAATTGTTTAATTAAAAGGTACAATACTTAGGATTGCGAAAATATTATAAATTAAAATATTTTAAATAAAATATTTGGTATTAAACGTTGGTGTTGTAAATTAAATTTTTTGAATTTATGATGGTTTAATCGTGAGCTTAATATTTCGTATATTTATTTTAAAAGTATATATTAACAACATTTATATAATATCAAAGCAATAATTAACTTATTATTATGTATAAAATAATTTGTGTATAATTATCAAAGACGTGGAAGTATTGGCAGATATTTAAATTAAATTTTTGAACAATTGACTTTTAATTTTAATTAAAGTATTAAAAGAATATTTTTTTATATTATTTAATTTTATTAAATTTGTTAACTTCGTATAACAAAAAAAAATTAGACGGTACAATATAAAATATTTTTAAAACTAATATAAATAATTTTTAAATACAAATTTTTATTTATTGAAATTATATTGAATATACGTCTATTATAAATTTAATTTAATTACATAATTTAATTTCAAGAAATATATGATTTAAAATTACAATTATTTATAATAATTTTATTAATTAGACTATTTTCTCGAATGGTACTTTTTAATGGCAAGTATTTAAAGTAGAAGTGTATGTTTTTAAGTTTATAAATAAAGTTTGATTTTAGTGAAAATACATCATTAGCTTTCATTGCAATGCATTTTTATATTTCTTATATTAAATTAATATTTTGATTATTTAATTTCCTCTAATGTTTCAAGATTACACTCTTACTAAAATAAAATAAATTATATTTTTATTAAGATAAAACGAGAAATCTTTATTGATTTTTTTCATTTGTAGTGTGTTTTCGTAGAAATTTTATGAAAAAAAAGAAGGAAAATTCAAGCTAAGTTGGTTTAGGGATAACATAACTGATAAATAACACTTAGATACTCTCTAATTTATCTTTATAACAATTGGGTCCTCGCTATTTGAAAGTATTAATTTTAAATCAGTATTTTTCATTTTTCTCCTTCGCTTCCTAATTAGTGAAAACAAACAACTTGATTTTCACTGTTTCTTTAATTATTATTATTTTTTTAACTTTTGCAAGTCAATGGTAGTCAAACACTGAGTAATTGGTGAAGACTAAAAATAGTATTCGAAACAAATGATAAAAATGAAACTTAGGCCCATTTGAATTCATGGGCTAGGCCCATGTAATAAAAGAGACTCTATTGCTTTTTCAGACCCAGCCAACTAGAGCTCGGGCGCTACGCCGTGGTTGTTTTTTTATTTTACAGCAAGCTAGGGATTTTACTTGCGGGAGGATAGTTGGAAACGCGAAGAGTGAAGAAGGAATTTGGTTTCGATTAAAGTTCGTAGATTTGGCTAGAGGAGTAATCACCCTCCGATGATCAAGGAATCTGACGGTGTAGAGAAGGATAGTGAGATGCTATAGGATGCCGTTGGACCTTTGGCAACGGCCGCTGTCTCCCGAGTCGGCACATCCGACGGTGATAATTAGTTTTAAAAAATTATTTAAATCGTTTACCAGTAATCATTTTAATTATTATTAAAAACTAATGTCATTAGTTTGAAAATCTTTATTTTTCTCCTGATTTATGTCATTTGTTAGTTCATTAATTAGTCGATCCACAAATTTTCCCATTTTCTCCACATTTGTACCTCCGTTTATCCACCTCTGATGTCAAACTCCACTGCATCCGCCGTCACTGACCCCACAACAAGCTGCGTCTCTAAAGCCCAAACAGCATAACAATCCCTCTGTTCCATCCTCAACGCTCCCATCCCTCCCTCCCGAAACCCATGCTTTTCCATCCCTCACGTGTCCAAAATCTCCTCCCAACTCTCCGCCTTCCAACGCCAACCAAACTCCGGCGCCGGCGACAACCTCTGCTGTTGGCTCTACAACACTTTCCAATCCACCGAGCCCGACCTGCAGCTCGTGATCATCCGTTTCGTCCCCATCATCGCAGACGTCTACCTCTCCGCAAACCCCTAGCCGGTTTCGAAGCCGTTTTACTCGCACACTACGTTCGCTAAACCACCTCTCGCGCGGGGCAATCCGTTACCGTTAACGTCCCCGATCTCTCGCACCCCCGCGTATAGCATGAAGCGAAAACCCTAACAGAAAACAACGCGACGGATTTAAACCTAGCAATCATATCTCCAAGCCTAGGAACCGCACGGAACTGTGAGATCTACAAGAAGACCTAGAATCCTCGGTGTTGCTTTGGAATTGTATTACAGCAAGATTTGGCAAATGCCGGTGGTGTCCAAGAATGATTTCTGCGAATTCTGCGAAGCTTGGCCGGAGCATTACGTCAAGATGTGCGGAGAAAGCAGCGAAAGTGAGAGGATTTAGGGAAGAAGACGGGAAAAGAAGGGAGAGTTCCGTTGCCATGGGAGCTTTTGCAGCCGGTTCTGAGAATTTTAGGTCATGGTTTAATGGGGGCTAAGATGAATAAGGAATTGTTTGACGTTGAATGCTATGCATGCAAAAGCTTGTATGCGAGATCTATACAGGATATTAACGAAAGTGGCGGAGGAGATCAATCACACCGAGCACTTATTGCATACAATATCGGGGGTACAAATGCAATACAACCTAGATAATTAATTAACGAAAAATTAATTAGAAAAGAAAATAAATAAGAAACTGAACAAGCTCAAATAAAATTTTAAATAAAATATCCAATTGCAAGTCCAACGAGGACAGTTAGGACCGAAGCAGCAGCGTTGCTTGGGCTTGAAGCTCCACTGCCGTTGTTCCCGGTTGAAGGTGTCGCAGCTAATCCCGCCGGAGGTTCAACCCCTGCAATTTTTTCAATTTTCAATTTCTGAATAATACAAGATCTTTTTTACGCTTAATTTTTTTTAAAATTTATTGTATTAAAATATTTTTTTCATAATTAATTACCTGGCCCTTCACTTGCTGTTGGACCTCCCACAGGAACTCCCACAACTGTATAAACACAGCAAGCAGAACTTTACAATTACAAGTATAATTAATTAATTAATTAATTAATTATATATTTTTAAAAAGGCTTTTAAAGCAGTGCATGCGATTCCTTGGGAGAAAACCGAGAATCATAAATTGCATAGATAAAAAACAAGAGTAATTAATAATCCCCATGCAAACAAGAAAAGCTGACGTCACATGGTTTCTGACCAAATAAAAAGCAATGTTAATGAATAATAACAAGCTATCTAACTTATGATTTCTTGCAAGAAAGCGTGCACAGCTGGATAGCCGTATCAAATTGAAGTGTGGTCCCCCACCCACGGGTGATAGAAAGTTCCGGGCTTTTCGTACATTTAATGTGATTGGTGGGATTGGGACAATCAAGGCCGTTAAATTATTTATGATACAAGTAAATAACCACCCGGGACAAATCAGTGTTTGTTGCAATTTTCAAAACTGTTTTTTTATTGCATGAGCAAAAAAAATTACATGATTCATTGATTAAATAAATAAAAAATATCGAGTATGAACAAAAATAACTCTGGAGATTAGACTCTTGGTGCCAGAAATTTATCCAGTAAGGGTCTGTTTATAATATTTTTAAATATTTTTGATAATTTTTATAATTTATAAAATATTTTTTAATTTTTGTAATTTATCAAATAATGGCAAAAATTTTGTAATTTTTAAATATATATATTTTTTATTTATTAATATATTAAAAATATAGTAATTTAATAAATAAATTAACAGAGGCGATTGATTTTAAAAATTTCTCTGAAATTTTGATTAAAAGCCAGAGCTAAATACCTGAGCACAGATCAATAGGCGGGGTTTTGATGCCGCAGACGTTAGGAAGCTTGAGAGCTCTGTTAAGATCGACGCTAATTCCGTAACTATTGTTCTTTCCAAGAAGCTCGCACAAGCAAATCGGACTGCTCTCGACCAGTCCCGCCAGCTCCGGGCAGCACGGCTTGTCCGGCTTCGTCACATTGCTTCCGGCCGATACATACGACAAGCAGTCCGACACGTTGAGTACTTTCGTCAAACAGTCATCCGACGGTCCCATGGCCACCGGCCCCATGGCTTCCGAAGGCGAGTAGGCCGACGAAGGTCCCGGAGCTAGAGCCTGACCGGAGACCACGGAGAAAACCGTCAGTAAAAGGAAAGCAACAAAGCCAACGCTGAAGTTAGTCATGGCCGAAGGAAGGGTTTCGCGAAAGAGATTGTGCTGTGCGAAGGCCTGGAAAAAGGCGTTAAAAGAGGGAGAAGTGTAGACTGCTGCTGCTGCTACTACTACTCTACTACTACTACAGTAAGAGTGGGAATCGCAAGGAAGTGTGATACCAGCGGAGATTAATAAATGAGGGCAACTACCAACTAATCTTCTTTTAGTACAGTCGACCTAACTTCTGCCCTTTTTTTATTTTTAAATTTTTTTAATTCTTGTAATAATAATAATAATAATATTATTTATAATAGTATTATTTTTTTCAAAATCTAAAGTTGATGATACTTGAGGGCATCTACTCGTGTGTGTGTGAAGGTCATACTCTGTGTTTCTCTCTCAATCATTTTATAATAGAATTGTCCAATCAAGTTGGCATGATGATATAAGAAGTAAAACCAATTGCCAAAATGAGTGTATGAAATTATCACAACAACTTTTTAAAAATATATTAATACCAAACGAGGATTATTAATTCAAGTAAAATGATAGTAAGGTTAAACACACTTTTCCCATCCCATAATCAAAGACAACTTGTGTTTGCTACAACTAACACTTTACAGCCCTGCCATTTCCCAACTATTACCTCATTGTTTAGGTCTCCATGAATACATACATATACATGGAGAGAGAGAGAGAGAGAGAGAGAGAGAGAGAGTTATGAAGGCATGTGTATCACAAGAAAGGCTAACTTTTCATATGACATTTTCTTGTTATTTTTAGTTAAAAAATTAAAAATGCATTTTTAATTATAAAATAATGTCTTCCCTAAATTTATTACTAAAAAGGGTACTCAAATGAGGTACTGCACTTTTGATATGTACTCAAAATGTGTAATAAAATTAGTCTAGGAACAGTCAATATCACTCCATTTATTACGTGGTTTGAAATACACTTTTTTAAATATACCAAAGTGGAAAAGTAAGAATTGTGTGTATCCAACTTTGCTAGCTAAGCATTACCTATTTATTTAATGAAGAGAGGTGTAAGAACTGGTGCACATCTAACCAACCAGGGCAGCTCGGCGTTAGGTAGATGGAAGTTGACTGATTCATGCCTTGAACAACGTATAAAAGCATTTATGGCGTGCATTTCTCCATTGGATTGGGGCATACATCACTGTCTAGGTACATCACTGTCTAGGTACAATAACTGTTGTGTGGACCGTATTTTTCCATATACGCTCTAACAAAGTCTGCACACAGCGCGGCTCACATCATCCACATGACCAGTACAAAGCTGGGCTTGTACCAGGCTCTAAAAGAGTTTTCTTCGAGCGAGCAGAGCAGTCTTCCTATCCTTTTTTGGGGGGTTGCATGCCTAAGGCAATGTTTTTTGTTTTTGTAGATTGAGATGCATTGATCTTCGCTATCGTGCCTCTTCCTTGTACCAGTTGATGCTGCGGCAGTGCCTAATATGAGTTTGCTCCTGCCCCAGACAGCTTCGAGGTTCCCATCGATCGATTACAGAGGTTTCAACCACTGAACTTGCTTATGCTCCACTAGATTATTAGGTTGATGATAAACCTGCATTTCTACACGTGGGCATGGTATGCATGTGAAGCTGTATTATTTATTTATAAAATAGTTCCATGAAATAATGTTCTGCGGGCAAACACACTTGAATTATTTACAATAACTGGGATTTGTGCCAATTGAACTGGGTCAGGTCGACCCGCAAAACATAGTCTCAAGGATCGAGCCCGTCAAAATATAACTAGGTTTGGGTCTTAATGCATCATAACGGATCTATCACGAGTTTTTATTAAAAGATAATATTTAAATAATAAAATTTATAATATTTATTTAAATAATAAAATATTGTGAAACTCACGAAATCCACCTTAAGCCTTACCCACGACAAGTTCCTAACTTTCGGATTGCGATGGCCCGTGCCAGCTTGAGCTCCACTATAGAGCAACTCGACCCCTTCATATCTGTAACTGTGATTGAGGCACTCTTATTAAAGCCTCTATTAAGATAGCCAAGAACGTTCCTTAATTTGACAAAAATCCCACATACAAGAAATATCACATCCGATGAATTGCTAGACCACATGGAAGATAAAAGCACCTACATTCATTCATGCCATTCAATAAGAAAGGATCAATAAATTTCCCCCAACAATAATCTTCACTCCTGTCCGAGAAATTTAATTCAAGATTTTATGATTCTCGAAAAAGGAAATCATTAGAATGAGTACCTGTGCTTCTAGATTTCAAGGAAGATGAAGGGCTGATACCGATCTATATGACTTCAACTCTTAAGAACCCATCATCAAAATTCTCTTGCGTTGAACATGACTTGAGGATCATTAACAATGCTTAAGCATATTGACACAGTTTTACAAGCATGCACAGACGAAAAATGGAACTGAGCTGAGTGCACTAACAGCTTCATTGATATAATTATCTGCTCAACATTTATTCAAAATATGGCATCTCTCTTCGCATTATCCACATGCATAATTAGCAACTTCAATTCCTCGGTTTCCCCTACATAAAAAGCACAGCTTCCTTTCAAGGAAATAAATCCTGCAAGTCAAGGATGTCAGCAAGCACCCCAGCTGCTGTTGTATCATTTCCGGCTCCAGCTCCTTGAATAACCAATGGTTGTTCGCTATAACACCGACTATATATTTCCAACTGCAATTGCACAAGGAAATAAACTTTCAGTTTTCTACATCACAGCTTAAGTAGGAGTCTATTTTAACAAGATCTTGATTGAAATTCTTAACTATCAATGGACATAATAAAGATATATAATATTTTATTATTTTTGGAACTAATTTTTCAAATGCTAGCACAGTTGAACCTGTTTGAAAAATTGGCCAATTACCAGATAGTACACAGAATGAAAGGGTGTGGAATCACTTTTTTTAAGCGAATGTCATATGAAGTGAAGAAAAGTGTTTCTGTCCCTCTATGTTGACCATAATGAAAACAGAAGTCAAAAGGTCAACACATCAAGTTGGCATTGGAGTCATTAGTTTCTGCAATGGAAGCCAAAACATGCAGTTTATTCAGCTTCATTGGAAGCAAACTCCAATTAGTAGTCTGTTCAACTGGGTTTAACAGATGAACCTGAATAAGCTCAGATGCATCAATGAAGAGAATTTGTACTGCCTAATAATTTCAAATAAGCTGAGGGAAAATCTAGTTCTTTTGTATCATGGATGTGCCCATCATTTTGCATAAATTTGAAAAACTAAATACCTATGGTAGTGAATGCGATTCATACAATTTACTAGCTCCCAACCAAATAACCTCAAACTTTTTCTCAGCCTTCCTTGGGCATTATCTAATGTGGCAAAGGGTGAGATGGAGTTGAGGTAGTTTCCAATGTTTGATATTTGCCAGCAAAAAGAAAATTCTAAAACAAATGAGTAAAATGGAAAATCAATACTCATTCCTTCCTTGCTGCACTAGCTGCACAATTGAATCTTTCACTCTGTGTACACTACAACAAAGTCATTTCTTCATTTTTCATACAATTCTAATGCACCATAAACCTTTGCTTTCAGATCCATTTTTACCACACATTTCCATCTTATGCATTTCGATCTCTTGGGAAAAAAAATGAAAGAGAAATCAGGATCTTACCACATTGTCACTTCCTCTCAGTCTTCCCAAAGCAGAATTCTTAGGAAGTTCTTGAATCCCAACATGACACCTGCCAAAATCCAACAAGATAATGTCACAGAAAAGAATTTATTTTTGGACATTTAACAAACAAGCTTATTTATCTCCACCTGGGAAGAATGAGTGCTCCAAAATAGGCCTTAGTACCAATTTTATGCCTAGGGATGCCAGTGAACAAGGGTCTAAATTATGAGCTGCAAGTCCTTGAGTTTAAAACCTATAGAGGCTAAAATAAGAAAAATAAAAAGATGGGACAAACACACACACCATAAAAAAACAAAAAATGCATCTTAAACAGCAGGGGAAATACTGTTTTAAACAAAGATTTAACAACTAAGCATTAATCAGGGTACCAAGTTTTCTTCAAGCTTACTTGCCTTGCAGCATTATTAACTGCAAATAAACTAAACACAACCTGAAAATAAAATTAAATTAAAAAAGAAAAAAACTTCTGGCAATACAGAGCTAAACATAGCCTAATTGTTGCTAGAATTAAGTTATCCTACCCTAACAAGATATGGAAACTCTAATTTAAATAACTGGATATACCAAGTCACTACCTAGCTTCAAACTTGTACAATAGGATACATTCTTCTATCACAATGTTTATGATGGCCAAACCTATAGAAAGGAAAAAATCTTCTGGTCAAAGTCTGGCAAAGCAGAGCATAGTCTTTTTTGATAAAGCATACAGCCAATTCTGAGCTAGATCACTACTAATTGTAGTCCCCAACCAGATGGCCAGGGATATTTATCCAAGCTGGCCAAACAGTGACCAGTTTGTGACACTCACAGGAAATTTAGATTAAAACTTGAGTTTGGTGAAATTTTTGGGAACTAAAGTGAAAAATCTAAATACAGAATGGAATATCTGAACAGAAAATGCTATTAACCTAACGAAGGAAAGCCTTGAATTGGTAACTGAGCAAATTCAGATTTTCTAGCAGGGCAATGGAAACTCCTAATGTACGCTCTCATGCAGTTTAATCTAATAAACCATTTAATAAAGTCAGTAATAAGGACACTGATGACAGCAAGTTGCATGCCATTAGCAATCCTGACATACAGGCACACAGATGCTCAGGTAACTGTAAGGATTTATGCTAAATGTAATTATTAACCACAAATGTAATCATATTACGGATGGCAACTACTGCAAGTTGAAGCAGGTTAGTCCCAGACTAAGAATTACCTTCTATGTATCACAGTGTTAAAAGTAAAATCAGAAATTTGCACATGTATAATGTCTTTAATAAACTGGGGTAAATAGTGGAGTCTGTGCTGTGAAACAACCTGGTCCAGTATGACCAACAAAGGGATGTTGTAGACAGTCGTTCAAGACTAAAAACATGGGAAGGCCAAATCATACAACTTTGGTAGGCACAGGGCTTGTGTATTGACTATAACTCTGAACCTTTATCTTCAAAGTGAGATTGTATTAAAATGCTAAGGCCCAGATATATAACTAAACAAGTAATAGTGAAATAAAGATATTCACCAATACAACGCAATTATTATGCGTAGGATTCCGTAATTTCAAAATTACAATAATGAGATTGTTTGACAGTGGAAAAACCACAAAAAGGAAAATAATAATAAAGCTAGCAAATATGTGAAAGATTCATAACAAAATTCATATAGCAGTTTTAATTTACAAATATAAGCAAACGAAGGTACATTTTCTCATAGTTGTCTCTATATGTGAGTCAAACACAGGTAGACATGAGTATTGTGTCTCCAGCACATTAAATTTCCAATAGGACAAACTGCCTACATTTGATAATGCTTTTATCTTTCACTACTGATTCTCTACCAAAAATCATAAGGTTTATAATACCTGTCTATTCAAATAACCAATGAATTAACTTACCCAACTTCAACCTTCATTTGTTCTCTTTATTTAAATTACTCAATTAACTGAATACTTGAACCTCAAATATTCAATCTTAATTGCATATCCTTCCGAAAAATGAATATGGTTAAGAATTCCCAAATTATTGTATAACTTCATATTCATCAAAGGAGAAGAGAAAATGGCTAGATTCTCAACGTATTGTACTTGATGATGTGGGGCTGCAGGGGTGTTATTGCTAGATTCATTTTCGAATATATAAGCATCTAGTGTGAATTTCATAAAATTTTGTAAAGAGCAGTCATAATACCTTGAGCCCTCAATTACACAGACATAACGAAGCACATTCCCATTCATATAAGCCTTTCCAACTCTCTCCTCAATATCATTATCTAGGGATGGAAGTCCACTGCTCATGAAGTCTTCCACAGACATTGCACCGGGTCCCATTTCTTCAGGGTACAAGCTCTCAATCTATGAAAGAGAAATAAATATTACCAAAAAAAAATCAGTAGATGCGGGATTAGGTCTTGGATAATTTGAGATTTGTAACCCTCTCAGGAGTTGAAAGGTTGAACTAAGCAAAGCCATCATTAAATGAATACAAATAAACAACTAACTGCACCTACTTTGATGCTATCCATGTTGATTCGCCTTCCTAGAACTCGAGAAAGGATCAAAGCCTGTTTTAACATCAAGAAAGAACAAAAAAAAGAAAGGCATGTAAGTATAATGCATGAATTTATGTTTATCCAATTTATCCAAATCCTATTTTCTCTAACAAAATTAACTGCTTGACAACTCCAATGAAGGATGACTGTCTCATTACATCAAACTCAGTTATGACTTACAAGAAGTTTATCCTTAGCATATATCAAGTCATAGATATGAGGGATAGCAAGAACCAATTATCCTTGATATATCAGCTCATCAAAAAACAAAGACATTTTAGGGAGCCTAAACAATGCACACCACAAAATGGTTATCTATTGACTATTTGCGCATACTTCTCAGAAATAACCAGATTATTTTTTCTCATCACTGTATTACAGGATCAAATGATCATCTAAGACATGATTCATCAACAAGGGCATGCAAAATTAATAACAAGGATCATTCATGTGTCTACATAATATATGATCATAAGATGCATCTGACAGATGGCAAACATTTTATATCTAATTACATTCGAGCCAAATCATGAGGACCTAAAAGCATAAAAGTAACTCAACAACCATATCAGGAACATAAATCTAGACCTTCCGAGCAACGTCCATCCCACTGAGGTCATCACGTGGATCTGCATTAATAACCTTAATTAAAGAAACTATATGGATAAAAACTTGAGTTGTAATATTGAAAGTAACAAAAGTTGAAACATTAAGTAGTATCTTCGAAAAACTCACAAAAACTTCTTTTCCTTTCCAAGCCAAGGTCGCCTATATACTTTTGTGTTTTGAACTATTAAGGCCACAAGACTTTGCATGTTGAAATTTGCAACAAGTGCAAAGTGCAAATTATTAATAACAATTTAGTTAAATTTCTTGCTGAATTACTCAGTGACTTTAATTACAAAAATCAAATATCTATCTTATATCATATAGGGGTAGGGTCTGTGGCACTAAACTTTTTACACGAATTCTTGACTTTTAAACGATTGGATCAATACCTTCTCAATGATTGAGACTACATCTAAGATGTGAAATTAATGCACTGTAATAAATGCACACGAGGAAATGAGATATTAACCATTATATAGATCAATCCAACAGTTTAAAAATGATGTAACAATTTTTGTAAAAAAATAGGGGCACCCAATCCTAACCCTCAACTAAAATAATCAAATATCAATCTTATATCATAATCGGACCTCCTCAAAATTACAAGCGCATCAGAGATTAACACATTTGACATCCTTCATTACTAAAAGCTTCAAATTTATCTTATTTGGAAAATTAATAATGGATAGTCTGTGCTTTAATATTTGCGATCATTACTAAACAAACATAGACAGCGTATCGAAGTTCTTGCTTTGGTCACATTTCATCGTTATTTTGCCTCAACAAATTCAGAGTGCATCAAATGTAATTAAAGAGACCTGGATCTTATTCCGAATTAAAAACCTTTTTTTCAGTTTAGCTTCCCAAATCACTAAATGCTTAATGCTCAGATCCTTTTCCCTAGATATGTTCTAAGTATTTCTCCCTTTTTTTTCTTATTTGATATTCAAAGATTCAGCATAACATATGATATACTAGATCATGGCCATTTACTCTGAAATATGATGCACATTTATTGTTTAACATATTTTGTGGCTATATGTTTGCATTTGTTAGCTACAATTGTTTGCTTTATAAATTTTGGAATTTACTGTTTCACATAGGTTTGTATTTCTGAAAGAAATAGACTTGCTTCTTTTATGCCTCGACTTTTTATACTCCTCCAGATGGTGCTATGTTCACCTACCAAATTCTATGTTCAATTACCAAATTTGCAAGGATATACTTAATTGGTTAATGGAGGAAGTGGAATGGGACCCTCATTCCACTTCTCCGAATACTTTACTAAGAGTATAGATCTTGTAACTTAGAATTTAACCCAAATACCTGCACATGCATTCAATTTAATCTAGTCAAAAGGTAACATTGGACCAAAAGGAACAAACTACTGAGAATCTGTGTTATAGTTTGAAGTCAAGAATTAAAGTGAAAACATCTTGACTCATTTATTAATAATTTTTTCCAATTATCTTATTAGTTATGATCATAAATTTGGGCTTCATTGGAATGGCAATCTGCTTAATATATTATTTTCCCATGAATACATCAATTTGTCCCAACTGGTCTTAGTAAAATATCTAACTGAACAATTTTACCCCTTAAAAGTTCTAAATGATAATTTTTTTTCAATCAAAGATTGGTCACTGTCACCTAGCTTCTGCTTATTAGTATTCTATTTATCAATTGTTTCAAATATCTTAGGAATTAAAAATCCAATTGGAGATTTGGCTGGGTAAAGATTAAAAAGTGCCCTAATTGGCTATTCTCATCCTTTAGGCTTCAATCTACTGAGTGACAGTGGAATACACGGAGTTCTTTCAAATGTTTTGTATTTTCTTCATCCTTAAACAAATATTTTATTAGAGAAAAAGAAAATAAATTCTAATAAAATTGAACAAATCGAATATCCAAGGAAAACTTTTTGACAACTCAACAAATAGCCCAGAGTGTCTCTAGGCGTGATAAAAAGCGCATAAGACATTTGGAAATGTTGAAAGAAGAATTTTTTTCCAAGTACTGAGAAAATGCTAACTCAGAAAAGAAAAATGCACCATAATTTCACTTTAATCATTTAAAAGACATATCCCTTCACTATGATTGCTTTCTTTCAATGTCATTTTCTTTAAAGCCCCTTCCTCCATATAATATTAATTTCTTTGAGACAGAAATTTAATCTGATTATAAATGATAAAAAATATCAATCAAGATTCACTTCATTCCCCCCTACTTAAACAAAGATATAACTTACAGAGTCACCTATTAAAAGTTAAAGAAATCAAAAGAGATGAAGCGGAACCATATTTACATTGAGCTACAGTTCAGATTCAGATGGAACAGAATAATGATTCATAATAATTAATTTAGAATTGACGAAAGATGAGAAAAATGAGAAGGTTTTGAAACAGCATCTGTCATTGATGCCATTTTCATAGAGAAACACGTTGAAAAAGAACAGTACAATTCAGAAATTGCATGAAAATGATTCTTGCATTCATGAATATTTGGGAAAACAATATCACACCAGGAAACAAATTTCCACTAAAAATGGTGTGAATTAAATCTTTTTAAAAGTTTTCTATATGATTTCTATTATTAAGAGTGAAAAGTATTTATATAAAACTTTGTATGCATGCACATGCATAACTGGAAAAATGCAACTGAAATGCTCATCAAAAATTATAATTACAGCAAACAAAGAATTTAAAATCAAATTAAAACCTGGTTCAGTATATCCCAGACTTTTAGCAGCTTTCACAACTTCACTTAGTGGTTTCCCATCTTCAAGTTCGCTCATTACATACCCCAATGTACCTATTACAAACATATTATATGAATCATTGCCGATATTCATACATGAATGATGGTCGCACCAAAATGGAGACAGGCCTCAGGAAAACCATGAAATTAAGTATGTGACAATAGAATGAATTCAATAGAATTAATACCACTCAAACTTCCAACAATACGATGGACAGGGTCTCCTGATAAAAGAATGCGGTTTAAGGATGCTATGACAGGAAGGCCAGCACCAACCTATCAAGAAACAAACATCAATATTGTAAAATAATTAAGACACTTCACCAATTATATCCATCAATCCTATACCAAATCTGCCAAAAATCGCCCAAGTTATAAAGGATAGGGGAAGAAGGAGAGTCAGTGAGAGAGAGAGAGTAGAAAAGGACATAAGGTTTTAGGTCCTAAAAATCTTATACGCTAACCAGATTAACATCAGAAGTGGAAACAAGGATCTGTCCTTGGAAGCCAATAGAGTATATATAATCTTAAAAATTATCCAAAGAAACAGGAATTATCAGCTAAGAATCCAGTTGTTTAGATTTAAAACAAGATATATAGTGCTTATCCCACTACGAGAACCTTACAGTGCTTTTACTATCCAAATGACTTTTCATAAAAGCGTCGCTCAACTACATAATGATTATCGACTATTCTGTTTAAAAGCTCAGGTCAACCATCTTAGCCTCACAATCTGTTGCTAAAAATTAGCCCCACACTCTGATGCTAGAAATTCTGTTACAGAACCACACAACATAAACTTCAAAGTATAAGACACTAAATTGCAATTTCTATGTCCAAGCATTACCTGAAATAAAAGGAACTAGCATTGAGAAATGAGTATTGGTGTCACAATAAGCAATGATAATAGATGGCACTATAATTTAGAATTTATGACCGAAATTCGTCCCTACACTCAATCCATGGGCCGTAGCACATTTGCATCTTTTACTAAGTTTCAAACCGCCTTCCCTTTTAACAAAATTCAGCAAATAGCACCATCAGCACCATCAAGAAAAAACTTCACTTACGGTAGACTCATGCCGAATACGCCGAGGATGTGAGAACAATTTGTCATAATCCTCCTACATGACAAAATAGCATAAAATTTAAACATATTTCACATGCACAAGCAACATGTTGTCAAGCAATGATTTTCCCTCAAAAGAATCACATATGTTCTCAGATGGATCCATTAATGAACTTACTGCATGAATTAATAGCTCTTGGGGCATTTCTTTTGTCATTTGAAATTTTTGTGAGATTTAACACCAACAATAAGTCATCTCATTTTGGTAAAATGAAAGCTGGAAATGCCTCCAAAATTTATGGCATGCATCATTCGATGACAGCAGTAAATACCACCATTCTAAGTCTCTACAATCAAGTTTATCAATGGTTGATTACACTGTATCTATTCCTGTTGATGAAATTACCCCTGAGATAGTATATGGAAACAACACAAAAAATAATAATAATAATGCAATCACAGAATGATCGTACATGTCCAAAATTGACCAACTACAACCTAAGAGATGCCTTCTAAAGTTATTACCATCATGTATGTAAGCGGCTTCTTATTTGCCAATACAATGCAACAACCCAAATCAACCACTTGAGTTAATACTCCAACAGTCTCAGAACTGGCTGAGCAATCAACAAACGCCAAACCTGTTACAAGAACAAAATATCAAGCTTCAAACAATGTCAAATGAATGAGATGATTCTCTAAACATGACAATGACAATGAAACTTCATCGCTTGAATGGTAAGATAGAAAGTTTAATGTATCCAAACGCTGGTAATAATATATGTCAGAAACCTGTTGATTTTCCCAGCACGGATGCAATTTCTGTAACTTTTCCTCTCAGCTCTGAATTCATAAACAGTTGGCATTCACCTTTATTAAAGAAATAACAGCAAAAAAAGTAAGCATGAGAAATAAACAAAATAGTAATCGATACGCATCACCACAACAACCATACAGTAAGATTACCAAAACCACTAAGTGTTGACAGAGAATGACTTTCGGACTTGAGCCGGCAAATTTCAGATAAAAAGTGATCATTTAACTCCTTTACTAACACATCCGACGCAGCAACCAATGACTTACTGTCACTCACTCCCACCACCCGCAAATGAACTCCCTACCACGCAACCATGGTACAAATCAAACCAAAGCTAATAAAATCCCCTTGTATTTCCTTTCAAACAAAATTTTGAAGCAAAACTAACCATTGGATGAAAAGTTCCCAAAAAAAAATCTCGAGAGGAATATCAGAAGAAATCAAAAGATAATTCAGCGCAATCTTCAAGTTAATTTATCGGAAATGAATGGTTTCTAATTTTTTTCTCAGAAATTAGAAACAAAAAAAAAGCAATACCATTTTGGCATGAAGCGATCTGCAGGAGACAATGTGTTGGAGGAGCTGACGTCCAACGCCCCCACAACCCATCAGAATCAGAGGGATATTCTTCATTGTTGCCATCTTCGACGGACGTTTGGATCTGAGTGCGACTCTGTTTCCTCAGTTTATTCGACTTCTTAACTTATCTGCGGCGACTCTGATCCACCGGTTGTTGCACCAAATTCTAATATAAATACGGATAGGTCCTTACTTTTTAGAAATATAACAAACTAATACATAATTACTTATACATAACTGATAGGTCCCCGGGGTGGCAAAAATATAGTACGACAATTTTTTATGCTATCCATTAACACATAAAATTTGTGAGTTTAATTAATATAATTATTAAATAAATAATATAACATAATATTATTAATAATTTAATATTTTTAAAAAATTAATATATTTATGATACGATTAATTATTTAAATAATCACATTATGGTAATTAATTGATATTTTTTATAAATTTATTTTATAATTTTTATATTTTAAAAATTTAATTATATTTATCTATTTAAAAAATAAATCTAATTGTATTTAAAATAAAATTAATTAATATTTTAAAAAATATTATTATAAGCACTATAAAAATATATTAAACTACAAATAAATATTAAATAAGAAATATAATTATAATTAACTTAATTATTTAATAATTATTTTCAGTTAATTTTTTTAATATAATTATCAAATTAATTATTTTTCACATAATATTAAATACGGAACAATTATCCAAATTTCCAACCGCTGGCTAGCTGATATATTTGTGTCGAAATAGCAGGCGACCTATTTGTTAAAAACGGACAAAATATGTCCTTTCTTTGTTATTTTATAAATATTGGGACCTATATGTAGAAACAAGAATTGTACAACTGGATCCATTGTTTAAAGAAATTGAAAAACATTCCAAACTTTGAAACTTGATTTTATTACACAAAATTAGGAGTTAAAGCATTTGGAGTTGGTTGATTATTTAAGAAAATATAAGTCACCGTTGTCAATTTACTCAAACAATAGGTTTTAGATGTCAATTATCCTAAAAATTGAAACAACATTCACATAATACAATATATAATTAGATAAAAATTATAACTGAATTGGCAAGAAATATAAGGTGAAATTACAATTAGGTCCTTGGTGTTTTATTAAATATAGTAAGTTTTGAAAAATTGACACAAATAAAACTTGAACTTGGTTTAACACCACATCTAAATGAATATTCACTCAGTTCGGACACTTTAGATTTGCGTTGCTCATCTTTATTATCTTTAAATTATTCATTAAATGGATAATAAAAATATAAAATTTACAAAATTAACTAAATTATAATTAAAAATCACATAAATATTTGAATTCTTAAATAAAAGTGAAAAAAATTAGTATTACCGTCTTTTTTTTAAAAATTTATTATATACGAATAATTTTTAAGAATATTGATTGATGATGATGATATTAAAAATAAATTTATTTATCTTTTTTTATTGCGGAATGAATACAAATATGTGTTTTTAAAAATAATTTTTCTGACATGGTATTTGCCAAATTTCTTTGGGGGACAAATGACAATTTAGGCATAAACTATATCCATCCTGAAATTACAAAAGGTTTTAGGGGAGATTTTTGTAACTTTTCCCATGGAAGCTACTAAACCCACCCGAAAGAATTCGGGTCAAGTCCAAAGCCGGAAAGATCCGGTTTAGCGAGGAGTAGTTACTCATTGGCCATTGCAATACAATGCGTGACGGGGCGGTTATGGTTTTTATTATTTGTAAATTAAGAAAAAAATATTAATAATTAAACAGCCAATGTTAGGGTTTCTCACAATTCACAATTTCTGGTCCCATGAAAATGGTGACGTGCTCAAACCCCCACTCCCTTCCTGGTACTTGTTCAGTCTCACTAATTCATCTTCATTTCACAGGCTATACAGTCTGCACTTCAGTTTTTTCAAACCCTAAGGTACTGCCTTTCTTGTCCTTTTCTGTCTCCCGTTTGTGTTGTGTGTGCTTATTTGTTTTGAGTGTTCACTTATGCTGACTGATGAGTTTCTTCTGGGGTAAAGTGCTGCCTGTGTAATTCGTTTGGTTAAGTTCAATTTTGTTCTTGTGTTTTTAATTTATGTGCGAGTGTGCTAGTTCTTTTTTGACGTTCTATCAAGTTCTGAATGTTGATACAGTATGTATGAACTGAACTTTACAGGTAATTTTAGAACTTGAAATAATGGGAATTGGGTTGCATACTGTTTGAGCTTTTAGTTAGTATGTAAACATAACGGTTTGTGAAAATTGGTGATTTATTTCTTGTGGCAATTTTTTTTAAATAACTGGTTGCGTAAAAATCAAACTGAATCTTTTTTTCCTTTTTTATGGACATTATATATGGTATTTCGGTATTATTTCATAATTAAAATAGTTAAAACTGTGTGCAGATTGCATTAATGAGACTCTAAAGTATGTGGAATACTGCTACAATTGGCTCTGAATTAGTATAGGCAAATAAACAAAGAATTGATATGGATGTCGATGTAATTGAAGTTGAAGAGGACATGGGTCATCATGGAGCGTAAGATGATGGAGATGTTGAACCCAATGAAAGCGGAGAAGCAAACAATGCTGAGAACTCCTCAGCTCACAGTGATGATGATGGGATTATTGACCCATTCATTGGTATGGAATTTGATTCTGAAGATGCTGCTAAGACTTTCTATGATGAGTATGCTAGACGTATAGGTTTTAGTTCCAAAGTTGGTCAAAATAGCCATTCTAAAACTGATAGGTCAATTGTTTTTTGGGAGTTTGTTGAAGAGAGGGCTTGAAAAGAAGGCATGCTGATAGTTGCAATGCTATGCTTAGGATAGAATTGAAGGGTCAGGACAAGTGGGTTGTTACAAAATTTGTAAAGGACCATAGTCATTCCTTGGTGAGTCCCAGTAAGGTGCATTACCTTCGTCCCCGAAGGCATTTTGCTGGTGCTGCAAAGAACATGACTGAAGTTTACCATGGGAAGGGGATCGTTCCAAGTGGTGTTATGTGTGTTTCCATGGATGGACACTGTGCAACTGTAGAAACAAACATTTGTGGAGCAAGGACAACTCCTCCAATAGTGTCAACTCGCCTGGTTAAGAACACTGGGTCTGCGAATTATGTTGTTAGGTCTGCCAACAGAAGAAGAACTTTGGGGAGGGATGCCCAGAATCTGCTGGACTATTTCAAGAAGATGCAGGCTGAAAACCCTGGTTTCTTTTATGCAATACAACTTGATGATGACAATCGCATGGCTAACATATTTTGGTCTGATGCAAGGTCAAGAACAGCTTACAGTCATTTTGGTGATGCTGTTAAACTGGACACAATGTACAGGGTGTATCAGTATAAAGTGCCATTTGTTCCATTTACTGGAGTAAACCATCATGGTGAGACTATTTTGTTTGGTTGTGCTCTACTACTAGATGAGTCGGTGGCTTCATTTGTTTGGCTATTCAAGACATTTTTGACAGCAATGAACGATCGCCAACCTGTCTCTATAACCACAGATCAGGACAAAGCCATCCAGACAGCAATTACTCAGGTGTTTCCAGAAGCTCGCCACTGTATCAGCAAGTGGCATGTGTTAAGAGAAGGTCAGGAAAAGCTGGCTTATGTATGTCATGCCCATCCTAATTTTCAGTCAGAGCTGTATAATTGCATCAACTTGACTGAAACTATTGAGGAATTTGAATCATCTTGGAGTTCAATAGTTGATAAATATGATCTTCTGGGGCATGATTGGCTTCGCTCATTGCATAATGCTCGTGCAAAATGGGTCCCAGTGTATTTTCGGGATTCCTTTTTTGCTGCTATATCTCCTAATCAAGGATTTGATGGTTCCTTTTTTGATGGCTATGTGAATCACCAGACAACAATACCGACATTCTTCAGGCAGTATGAAAGAGCTGTAGAAAATTCATTTGAAAAGGAGATAGAAGCAGATTTTGATACCATTTGCACAACGCCAGTCCTGAGGACACCATCACCTATGGAGAAACAGGCAGCAAGCTTTTACACAAGGAAAATATTTGCCAAATTTCAAGAAGAGTTAGTTGAAACTTTTGTGTATACTGCAGATAGAATTGAAGGTGATGGAGCTATCAGCACATTCAGGGTTGCCAAATTTGAAGATGATAATAAGGCATACATTGTTACATTAAATTATCCTGAAATGAGAGCAAACTGCAGCTGTCAAATGTTTGAGTATTCAGGCATTCTCTGTAGACATGTATTGACAGTTTTCACCGTCACAAATGTACTTACACTACCATCTCACTATATCTTGAAACGATGGACAAGAAATGCTAAAAGTGAGACTGGAATAGATGAACGTAATGTTAAACTACAAGGCCATGAGACTGTTACCATGCGATATAACAATCTATGTCGAGAAGCTATCAAATATGCAGAGGATGGGGCAATAGCCATAGAAACTTACAATGTTGCAGTGAGTGCTCTTAGAGAAGGTGGGAAAAAGGCTGCTGCAGTGAAGAAAAATGTTGCCAATGTTACACCTCCCAGTTCACAGGCTAGTGGCACTGGTTATGATGACAGGATGATCTCTACATCAGCTTCAGACAGTACGCCACTATTATGGCCTCGGCAAGATGAAATGACAAAACGATTTAATCTTAATGATGTTGGTCCCCCAATTCAACCTGTTTCTGATTTGAACCTGCCACGGATGGCACCCGTGTCCCTTCTCCGAGATGATGCTCCTTCTGATAACATGGTTTGGATAAGAATCTTTTTTTTCTTTTCTAACTTATGTTTCATTTATTATTTAAATTGACTTTCATGTATTTGGCCCTTTCGCATAGGTGGTTCTTCCATGTCTAAAGTCAATGACGTGGGTGATGGAGAATAAGAATTCATCACTGGGGAATAGAGTCGCTGTCATTAACTTGAAGGTGTGTAATTAATAATCTGAAACCTTTATAACAAGTGGCAAACGTTGGATCATGAGCCTTGTCAGGTTGGAAAGTGGTTTTACTGAAAACTGGCTACCAAGAGTCGCTGTGTAAATAAATAAAACCTTTAAGATATATTAAAGTAATTAATTTTGCTATTCTGTTTATACCACTGCAGTTGCAAGATTATAGCAAGACTCCCTCTTCAGAATTGGAGGTTAAGTTTCAACTCTCTAGGGTGACGCTTGAACCCATGTTGAGATCTATGGCTTATATAAGCGAGCAGCTTTCAACCCCAGCTAACAGGGTTGCAGTCATCAATTTGAAGGTACTCCAAATTCAAGACCTATATCAGATAAACCTATCTGATCATGGATGACCTACAGCTGTGTCGTAGTTTTAACTTAATATTTCTTAAAGAAAAAAGATAATGTGCGAAATCCTTTTAATCTTCCTAAAACTACCAACCATCAATTAATTCTGTCATCTTTTTCTTTTTCTTCCCTTTTAATGTTAAGTATTTATTACAAAGTGTTTTATGAAATTTTGGATCAACTCTGTTATATTCCTTCATTTCAATTGCATCCCTAGACTGTAGATCAGTTCATATAGTTCTATTCAATCATGAAATGAATGGTAAGAAATAGGTTTTAGAAGAAATGCTGTGATGTAACCTTGAATTAGGATTTGTAAATATAGAAGTGTTATTGATACTTTTGCAGAATCTAGTAAAGTATGAAGGTGAAAAACTGTGGTACTGAGTGATAAATAACAATTAACAAAAGACTGTAAAGAGGGTAGCTGTAAAGGAGCATATAGATATTGTGTTGCGACTTGTGACTAAAAGGTGAAACTGAAATTACTTTATAAACTTTTAGTATAATGTGGAATTAAATTGAATGGACTGTTGATGGTCTATTTTATTACGAGTCTAAAAGAGGCGATTTAAGCTAAAGTGATAATTTTTTACATGTTCCATCAATCCCACACGAAATGAGCGGATTTGGTTGACCTAAGATGATACAATTATTTAAGGAGTGACATGGACATGACTTGATTAATAATTGTATTAAATTCAAGTTTGAAATTCTCAAGATGTGATTCTGTGAACCCATTTATGACATTTTGTTTTATATTTTTAGGTCAAGTAATCATGTCAAGTAACTATTCAAGTAATCATGATGTATTAAGTCATTTATGATTTGATTGATTTGTTTTATTTTTCCCATTTAAAAAAGTTTTTAATTATATTTGCCATATTTTAAATAGTATTTGATTATATTTAAGAATGAAATTGATTAGCATTTAAGTAGGTAGTATTATAAATATTTTAAAAAATGTACTAAATTATACAAAAATAAATAATATGTAAACCAGGTGACACAATTACAATCCTTCAACTATTTTAATAACCTGACCAAATTATTGTCTTTAGTTCTTGATACAATTATTAAATAGTTGGATATGTCCTGGTCTAAAATATATTATACTTGCATTTGACACTATACAATAGTACTTGTGAGCTCAAGTTGCCCATCAAGCATAGGACAGATGAAATTGAAATCACTGATTTAGGCCAACAACATACTCGAGTTTGTCCCTGTAACTCCTGCCTTAATGACTCTTAAAGTTCTACTTGTTAATGGTACTCAGATATGCTTGTGATTGATCTGCATGCTTTTGCATGAACTAATCTAGTTTATTATTTATGTTCATGTAATATTAAATATTCAGAATTTGCTTTAGAACAACATTTACCCACTTTTGTGATATACTATTCAACCTCATGGGCGTGTTTGTGCTCTGTGTGTGATTCAACCTCATGGGCGTGTTTGTGCTCTTTGTGTGTGTATGTGTGGTCTCCAAGTACATCTCCTTGGTATAAGAATGCATGGTAAGATAATATACAAAGTGTTCTAGTATCAAGACAGATACTATTTAGAAGGTATTTTATTTTTCCTTATTTAAGTTGGAGCTATGTTTTACTTTATTGCTCGAGTCAGATTCAATTACTCTTTTGGGTTAGATTTGGTTTTCTTGCCGATTTTCCTATTTCAGTAAGACTTTTATTACTTATTAGAAGGTTTCCGGCTTCTTGTTGTAATTAGGACTTGTTTGCTACTAATAGTGCCTTAAAGTATGTGTTTTAAGGGACTCCTATGATTATTTGAATGTAAATTAATGGTTTCTCCACAATCTCACCAATTTCTGTACTTTCTGATTCTTTTCTCTTCTCTCACAGTTTACCACCCAGCGCTGAAACTTATTGTCTGGTTTATGTTTTGTCAATTACTAATTGTTTTCTTTAAAAGAATTTCCTAATCAAGCCTTTAGTATCCCATGTTGCCAAGTTTTCCCATCATGAAACAGTTCTAGTTGGTCAGCTTATCTGTTTGACATGTTTTTTCATTTCTTAACTTTTCTTTGTTTTCCATACCAAGAGAATTTGTGTTGTCTTAATAATTGACTTCCCTATCTCTTTTATAAATAAAGTTTATGTATACCCATCAAATAATTCTCACACACCTATGTGGAATTAAACACATTACCTCATCCTTCACCCCTTGCATAGTAAGAGGATGACCTAATAGTTCTCCATCATGTCAATTCTCTTTCTCTAGTTCAAATTTGTTCAGATTCATATTAAAAAACAGATTCTCATCGTGAAAAACAAGTTTTTTCATTTGATTAATTATGAAGATAAGAAAGACTTAATAGTGAACCTGGAATTTTTATGTCTATAACTTCACAGTGGATCCTCCAATATAGATGATGGGAACATTGTGATACTTCAAATTTATTGCCGATATTCACTATCACATACCATATCTAGTTTGTGTTAGAAATTCCATTAATTTGTTAGAATCTCCTTTCTCAGCTGTTACTACTCATTCTTAATATGTTAGAATCTCCTTTCTTAGCTGATTCTTAATATGTTTAATATGTTTGTATATTACCTATGATCTTCAGTTAATGAGTAATTTTGACGTCATAACCCTAAATTTTCCGTTGCCTTATTTACTGTCCAGTTTCCTTTAGTTCATTATTCATTCAGTTAATGTATTTATCTTTTCATTTTCATTTCAGCTTCAAGATACTGAGGCAACTTCAGGAGAGTCAGAGGTTAAATTTCAGGTGTCCAGAGATACCTTAGGTGCAATGCTAAGATCCATGGCCTACATCAAGGAGCAGCTTTCGACTGCTGTAAGCATTGACTCCTTACTTGTGTTATCTTTATCTTTTCTGGTGCATGGACCAAATATTATTCCTCACTAGAACATTTATATTTTTTCTTCTTTCTTCATGGATGTTCTGTTTAGTCTTTTGAAAGTTTTTAACAAATCTGTAGGTTTACATCATTCATATGTTCTTGTCCACAAGCATGATGTATGAAAACAGAAGTTATGTGTTCAATATAGTGATTGGGACACTCTTCTCTGTGTTCAAATTAAATTTAATGTTGTAATAAATTTCCATTACAGCTGATACATTTTTGATGCATTCATTCAGTGGTCAGGGTTTGGTTGTAAATGATTTTCTTTTGGAAGCATGTTTCTTCATTTTTGAAATGATATGCTCTGTTCAGAGAAAATGAACTTGCAGCTTTCATGGTTCATAGTTAGCTAATTAGCTATGATGCTTAGAGATGGCAATAGGTAGTGTCAATTGGACAATAATATTTTGGTTTCACATTTTAGGTGAACTACCTTGGCAAGTTAACTAGGAGCATCCTTCCATTCTTCTATAGTTAAATGCCAAAAAAGTTCTCATACTTAGCTGACCTATAAAAATCAATGCTTGTCTTCGTTAGGGTCACAAACCAGAGCCTGGGCATGGATCCATTTACATGGCTATTCCAGAAAAAGTGGAAGATGGTACATCCACTTTCGTAATTATTTGTATATCATATAGTTATTGTCATGTATATTTTTTGCTGCATTATTACATTCTTTCTGTTTATTAACAAGAAAAACAAAAAGATTAATCTTTTATACCATTCAATATAGGAAAATCCATGCATATGTGCTTCTTTTTCGTACTCCTTGGGTTCCTGTAGTAACCAATTGTATCTTTATTCATTTAGAACCAACCCCTGGTTTATTGTAGCTTCTATTATTTTAGATAAAGTCTAGTCATTTGTTGTAAATGAGGAATAACGTGTGATACAGTGTTTACTAGATGCAGGAGTATTAGGAAAATGTTTGTAAATAAGAATGATTTCTGATATTGTGCACTCAGTGAAATGATTGGACGCAAGTTCTGTTTCCAATGTTGATATGGATGGAGTTTGGGTGGTCCTCATTGATGTGGTAGCAGGCCTTAGTAACTGACCATTGGTTTGTTATCTAATTTGGTTAAGAAACTTCCATTTATGGCTGCAGAGAGAACTCTGGTTAAAAACAGCATAGATGCTTGAGAGACTGGTTGTCCTTCAACAATATGCTTCCATAATTTGATGATCCCAGGTGCCAGGGATGTTATTTCTTTCACGGCCTACGTATAGCTGCTGAATCTTCAAATTGTTTCTTATTGCAGTGTAAACTGAACCCTCCCAAGTATTAAAAGAATCTTGCTTCGGTGCAAATGTAAATGGCTTGCAATGTTTAGCCGTGTAAAATAAAATTTATCTTTAGCATTCAAGTATTTGATTTTTCTTTACTGAGCCCTTTGCTCAGTATATTATTTTAAATTTGAATAGCATCTTTCTTAAAGATTAAGACAATGATTGGGCCAATTGCTATAATTAATTGTCCAATCTTGTCCAATCTAGCCTGTTCCGAGTTAAAATAATATGGTGTAGACAATCTCCAGAGTGATTAATCTATTTTTTTTTCTAATCTGAACTTGCTCTCTATCATCCTATCTGCACATATCCTCTGCCTGACGTTCACCACACTCTTTCTAGGCATTTAGCATTGCTATATGTAGTTTTAATCATAATTCCAGAGTGACCATATCTATTTAGAGTTTCCATTGAACAATCTGTGTGGTATAATATGTTATAGTTTCTTATAGTTTCAACTAACATAGGTGAGACTTCTGTTTTGGGAAAGTCAAAGGCAATGAATTGGCACACTTGTCAGTTGATTCCCCCATTCTCGTAGAAATTTTTGTTTGTTCACTGTTCAATTATTATCCTAAGTGTAACTGTATAGGATTTTTCTGCTATGACATACCCTAACCACATGGAAGTGAGTGCTTCACTCGGTTGCTATTTTTATAACCATTCAAATTTGGAATTAACATCAATGTTGCGCTAGTTAAAATTTGGAGTTACTATTTGTGTTCAATTGAATCACTGCTACATTAGCAACTTTACACCAAAGTGTTTATGTTGGACGATGGATTCTTTTTCCTTGTAAGATACTTCAGAGTGTATTCTGATTGTGGGAAGGTCTTTTTCTTTTTGTTTCCACAGGCTGAGCCCCATTCAGAACCTCCACCAAAGAAGCATCGGAAATAAAGTCTTTTAAATTGGTTGGTATCCAGGTGTGTTCAATGTACACCAAATGTTTGGTCACCAGCCTCAATGAGCCATGGTTCTCTGTTTAGCTCTTGAATTTGCTAGGCTGTTTCTCTCTCTCTTTTAGGTTTTTCTTTTCTTTTTTATTGTTTGCTTTACTTTGCCTTTGTGCAAGCTTGTTATGTACCATATTTGTACATGTTTTCATCAGACCAAGGCATCAAAGAGAGCTCATAAGGTTTAATATTGTCCTCTCTGTGTATCACTTTAGGAATAGTTTAGTTTCATTTCATTTGTAGCTTGGCCTGGACAGAGGAGTGTTAAATTATTCAAGTTAGTTCTGATTGCAACGAATGGTATGATGAGCAACCATTCGTGTAACAGTCAGCTTCCTATTGTTTCTATGCATCGTACCTTTTATACACGTAATCATACATTTTGTGCATGCCAAAGCTGTAATTTTTTCAGACTGTAGGATCTTTGATCTAGGGATGATCATATTTTACAATAAAATGCCTCAAGTATAATCTACGTATGTAAGATTGGAAGACAGAATGGACGGGCATTTGGAGTTAGTCTGTCATATTTTTTTTGAGCTCCAAATTGTTTTCTGTTTGGCAAAGAAGAGCATCTCAGCATAGTCGTGACAATTAGGTTACTGTAATAGACAGGAGCACTTGTTCACCTGTATTTGTTTGTTATTGCATTTTTGCTACTCAAATGCTTCATACTGGAATGCCGCAGCATTGCGCTCTACACACTTCCTTTGTTCTTTAAAATGTGTTCCATGCAAATATTCTCATATAAAGTTCATGCAGTTCCACAAGTCATTCATCTTTTTAACGAGGCAAAATTTCTGCTTCGCAATTGAGTTGGAGGGAGCCAACCCATTCAATCTTTTATGGCTTCTGAGCACCAATTTAGGAACACAACAGGCTTGAACATAAAAGGCAATAGGCGATACCTACGGCATGCCGGAATTATCGTAACAAACTATGGATTATTCATTGTAATTGGATCTCCAATTCATATGATATGCTGAGGTGCTTCTCTCTCACATATACTTTATTACCGTTTGCTTGTGATATGCGGAGGATCAGTCTAATTAGATGTTGTGATTGACGTTCTTAAACCCCATTTTTCATTTAGTTATTCATTTGCAGAAGCAGCTCTTTCAGCAACAACTACGACCAGCTCGGTTGTTCCCATTTTATTGTCTTTTTCCAAGCCATTCTTATTTGAAAGTAAATACCCAAGATTCAGTCTCTTGAGCTCATGTAAAGCCCGACGCCCCTCGCAATAGCAGGCAAATGTCTCTTTTCCCATCCATACTATTGAGTGAAATAGAAAATATTTGGTTCTGCTGCTATTCAACACAAACATGGGGAGACTGGGAGAAAAACGGATGAACAACCATCAAAAATCTAATTCCATTAACCATATGGTTGAACCCCACCCAACCCCACACAAATTTATAAAAGAACGAACATCTCTTCCAAAGTCTGTCGTTGTATGGTTGCACCCAAAAAATATAAGGTCTGAATCACTAACACACATTATGTAAGCAGGCGCTACTGCGGCAGTAACAAGTAGCAATACCATCAACCAATGGCAGAGGCATACAGTGAGAACCTTGCGCGCATTTAACATCCCCAATGGATATTCAAGCAGAGCACGGATCTTCCGATAATTGGATCACCAACATCTAATCCCAATTGTTTTTTAGTTTTCCAACGTCCCACCAGCTCAGATATCTACAAACTCCTGTAGTCTATGACAGTGACTTCATCCTCTGGAGCATCTAGGTCTTGATAACTGCCCGAGTTAAAAAAATGCAAGTTTATATCATATAATTGTAGGACAAAAAAGCAAACTATGCAAATAAACCAAATTTCAGGTAACCTCATGAGAAACATTACGTACAATACCGCTCAGCAAACGGGAATAAACTCTAAACCAATTGCAAAAACAGCAGCGCATTAAATGAGTTATCAGTAGAAAAAATTTTATACCATCAGAAATTAAGTAAATGGGACCAAATATCTCCAACATCCAAATTACCCCCAATGTTAATGTACTAACATTTTTAGCAATTGACTGAAACAGATGCCAGATATTACTAACAATTTAATCCATTAAAACTATGAACTTGACAAAAAAATGCCCCAAGAGAATACCTTCGTATTTGTCGAGGATCCTGTCGGAATGCCGGAGACAAAAGAATGGGGCCCGACCCACTCATTTGGGGCCTAGGCCGTCCATTTCTACCACCCCCTTCAAAAGGAGCAGGGCCACCCTGATCTCTAAACATCTGCATGGCAACCTCAGGTGGTGCTGGAACAAAGGGCCCCAGTGGACTGCCAGAACAGCAAATACATAAGCTTTCTAGAAAAATTGCAAAATCTACCCAGCAAATTTGGATGCATATTGTTCAACATAAAAACAAATTCATTGAATCAACTGTTGACCTACCCAGCACCAGGAACAGGCATCAATACTGGAGGAGGAGGTAAATCTGAGGGAAAAGGAGGACCAACACGAATACCTTGTCCGCCAAAAGTATCAAACATCAGTTCATCACGATTTGCACTGTCAGGACCATCATCATTTGATGGGAAATCACTTGACTGTGCATTTTCAGACCTATCATATCTATCACTTCCATTAGCTCGATAGTCACGTTCTTTACGGCTGCCACGTTCATCTTTCAATCGATTTTCTGAACCAAGTTTCCGTCTCAATGGTCTGTCCTTCTGCAAAAGAAGAAACAAATACATAAAAATAAAATAACACCACCACCAATAATGATGACAAATAACAAAACCGATCATCACATGTGAAAAAAAGATATACGATGGCATAAGAGGTGTTTCAGGATGCTAACGTAGTTGTAAGCTATTTAGAGTCAGCTTCTTAGTGCATGTGAGTAGCAACTTAAGACAACACAAACTGATGTACACAGTCTTTAGACATATACAAACAAAATCAGAAGAATTAAACAACAGGAGCATTTTATATTTGTGTGCATGTGTAAACATACAACCAATTTTACTATGTATTAACTGGTATCAAATCAAGATTTGAGATGCAACACAAAACGACCAAAGTATTTGTGGCTAGCATGTTACCTACAAGCATACCAACTAGTTAAAAAAAGGCAATTCTTTGAGGTGATGAATGTTGTCAAAGGCTAAGCAATAAGGCAGATTTCAGAAGCTACAAAAGGGTGAACCTAAAGTCTTCAAAGCGCCCATATTCATTCTACCAGGCACCAGATAATATTCGGAATAATTTGTGGAACTTGTCTCAGTGCCTTCTTAAAACTCGTATGAAAAAATTGTCCCAGCAAAACCAGCAAAAAAGGATATTTAAATGGATGAACAGCAAAAGCCTGGTTTTATGCGGTGACCAACTTGTCTCTGATGAGATGAGATAACCCAAATCAATATTTGCATATTTAGCATCACAAATGCGTGTAGGCACAGAGATAAATGACTAGTATGATTGGATAAATCATACCAGCATGGGTTGCTGCATAACAGGTGTCCCACCAGGTGCACTTGGATCACTGTAATGACAGTACAGTATCGTGATTAATCTTTAGAAACAACATATAGACAAAACCAACATGCTACCAAAAAGGCACCACTTACTTCATGTAGTTCTGGAAATACAGCTCTTCTCGCACTTTGGAGGTGAGCTCCATCACAAGGTCTGGGTGTTTCAGTTTAAGATGCTTGTGCACAAACTCAGCAGCATGAAAAAGCTTTGTGCAACCTTTAGCCCCACAACCATACTTCCAGCCATATTTTTCATCCCTAATCTTTCGAACAAAGGGATCCAAAGAGTCAACAGCAGTGGCATCAATCTTCTCCTTAGCTGTCATTATTTCCAAGGGATCTTGACTCCTCAATCTCTCTTGCCAACAAGAGTCAAGTTTTTTTTCCCACTCAGTTCCATTACTAGTTATGTCAGTACTCTTTCCCTCAGCTCTCACATGCCTGAGACCCTTTGCCTCACTTGTTTCCACCATCCCAAAATAATCCACACCATGGATGCGCCAAAGATAAGTAATAAGTGTATCCAGCAGCTCCACTCCCTCCAGGCCCTTGACAGACGTCAAGCCTCGTATGATAATAACTGGACCAGTAGAGCTACCATGAGATTTCTCCTGGTTCATTATATCGCTATCAGATCCACATAAAATATTTTCCTCAATCCCTTTCTCAGAGTCAAGTTTGCGCACAAGGGCTCGGGCCTGTTCAACGTCAACTTGAATTCGTCTGGGTTCTGCACTGACTGGGTGAGCCTTGGGTGCAGCAGAAAGAAGATCAGCTTCTTTAGCTGGTCCCCGACCATGCCGTCTTCTTTTACCACCATTGTCTGCTTCGTCATCAGAATTGGGATCACTAGCCTGCCCAGATTTATTTAATGACGAGGCATTGATACCAGGACCTCTGCAACATAGTGTTGAAAACTTCCATTTACCATTGTAACAACAAAAAAGCTGGTGGAGAGGCTAAAATATGCAAATATAAAGAATAAGTGCAGAAGGGCAGGTCTTACAAGTCCAATGTCCCACTCTGTAAATCAAGCAAAAAATCCTTTGCAACCCTCCGTGCATGATCATTCCTCCTGGAGAGAAATCCCCAAAGCGATTAATTCAATATCATAATGGTAAAAGCTAGATAAGTGGTGATTCCAAAATGTTTAGAAAATTATTACTATCAACACAAAATTTAGAACTATTTTACGTGAGAGCACAAAATTTTATTAGTATATTTTCAACTTAATAAATTCCAATAGATATGCGGCAGACCTCACCTCTCTATGACAGCAAGTAAATTAGTTGGATGATATTTTTCTTTTAACCTACAAACACAAGCACGTTCAATTAGAACAATGAAGTGAACAGCAAAGCAGGAATAAAACGAAAGAGGATAAGTACCATTCTTCATCTTTATGATTATCAAAAAATACTTGCTTCTGAGTTGAAATATACTCCGACTTGTATTCTTGATATCTACAAAGAGAGACACCGTCACTTCATTTATTTATTTGTTTAAATTTAAATCACAAGTATGCCCCACAATCAAAACTATAGAAAGAGTGAAATAGTCCCATTCTGCACCTGCGCTCAGCTTCAGCCGGTAGTATATCATCTTCAAGCTCCTGAATAAATTGCTTGTATGACATCAAGCCTTCCCTGAAATAATTCAAACAATATGCACATTATTTAGAGCAATATAAAGAGTTTCAATGGTCCAACAGAAAGACATCTTGGAGACATCAAAGAAGACCTTCGTCCCTATCCATGTACGATCATAGCTTCATTCATTCATTGAACCCTTTATTTTTTCACTGTCCTCTAGTCCAGTCTCATCTTCGATGTAAAGTCCCGATCAAAACAATTTTCCCTACTTACATTAACTCTCCAAATAGCTCAACAAAAATACCACACTACCTCTCTTCAGATGGATAACATGCCTTAAATAATGTGGTAAATCAAATTAGTATTAAAATGCAAGTTTAAATGCAATGAACAACATCAACAGGACAATGCAGTATCAAATGAAGAATACTTGCAAGCTCACTTAATAAAAAGAACATCAAGTAATCTAACCTTTGAGTATTCCCTGCATTGGAAGCATCGCCATAACCACCACGACCAGAATCCCATTCTGCGGAAGTTATAGAACTGAATAAGTTCTAATAGAACAAATAGCATGAGTTTTGTACGAATTAAGTAAATAAATATGCAGATTGTTGTGTGTGAACATACACAAAGTTCAAGGAAATGAACAGAATTTAACGAAAGGAATCCAATCAGTTTGGCACAACTCTCTAAGATCATACGAGTAATTAAACTAAAATCAGAAATGAGAAGCACAAAATCAGATCCATCTACGACTCAGACAAAAAATAAAGGCATGGTAAGCCACTAAATAACCATTGAAATTGTGTTGCTTTTGTCTAAAATGTGCACACACATTTCCTGCATTATGACACCTTTTTTTCTTTTTCCACTCTACTAATAGAGATCTATTAAGCATAATCAATTAAGCATAAAGCGAGCACATTCTTATTTGGGCCATAAAAATTACCATGCTATTGTAGGTGGCAGAATTTCCTGCATACGAATTTTAAAAGAAGCCACTAAAGCAAGCCCAGAAACATCTAATTCAGCATTGTTCTGCATCAAATATCCTAATTGAGTTCATCTGGTGAGGAGTGGGTGAGTAATGCATATGGATTATCACTGGTGTATTTAAGAATGTGGAATGATACTGAAGGATTAAATGCAAGACATGTTCATGGCCATATTTTGCAAACTATTTGACAAATTACGTGGCAACAACTATTCTAGGGTTAACTATTATTCATAATACAATAGGGTAAACAATCATAACTAATTACAACCCTTAAGCTGTAGCAGTTTGATTGTGGTTGTGCACTTACCAGAAGGACCGCCTTGATAGCCACCAGAACGACTCATGTATCGACCATACAACTATTCTAGGGTTAACTATTATTCATAATACAATAGGGTAAACGATCATAACTAATTACAACCCTTAAGATGTAGCAGTTTGAATGTGGTCGTGCACTTACCAGAAGGAACACCTTGATAGCCACCAGAACGACCCATGTATCGACCATGAGGTCTTTCATCACCAAAGCCAGGCCTGCCCCCAATCTCACGTTCATGTCCACCAGCATAATCATACCCAAACCTATAACACCAAAATACCAGATAACATGACTTGAGAAAATTTTGCACAAATCAACCTGATATGGTCAAATTCAACAATTTTGAGGAAAAGGGGAGCCGCAAAATTGGAAGTCAATTTGTTTTTTCTTTTTCTTGTGAATAAGAAGGAGCACAGAAATCAAATAACAGATCCTAAGAGAAAACTAAGGGAAGGTCCTATGCATGAATATCACACAAAGACAGAATTAAATAGCTATTGCAAAAATATGGAATGCATTACAGTTTTTTTTTCTGGAAAATGCACACAAGACTCTCACACTGCCATCAAAACTTCCTCCTTCACAGCTCTTACAACTCTGTCAAGGATACATACCAGACTCTTTATACCATATAAAACTACCAAAATTGTGATTGTGAGAGGTAGTAAACACTTGGAAGGTTCTATCAAGAAATCTTTGCCAAGGATATTCCAGCAGCCTTATAAGCAAGCTATACATAGTGTCTCCTGTAACAAGTTTCACAAGCAGAATTCTAGTATCTTGTGAAACTTGTGCTTATTGGGGCTTTTAGTATACATTCCATGTAATCAAGATTTTCCTCGTTAGTTATTTATAAAAAAAAATAATGATAATCAAAGAAAAGTAAGCATATTTGTTCCTGAATATCATGGCTTTCTAAGCGAACAACAACATAGTTGCAGCTTTCATTCAGATTGTATATTATTGTGCTTATATCTCAGACATCAGTTATGACCAAACAATAGAAACTCTACATCTCAGATAAACACCAGAATCAAGGAATTTGTTAACACTGAAGTTATGTTACTGCTACAATCACGATCTTGTCTACATTTTTGCTAAACCGGTGTTTCTCAAAAGCATGACAATTTGTCTATCCTAAAGGCGCTTATATCTTACAAATGTAGAAAGCTCTATAGGAGATCACAGCATATGCCAAGGTTAGAAAGGAAAATGTGGGTAGCATTGCCATCTTAAAAAGTGATATATTCCATCATCCTCTCTGCATCACATATATTCATAATTTTGTTAACTTCATAAAATGCCCTCGTCTTTTCTTAAACTGTCTTCCACTTATCTGCAAAATTATCTTAACTTGCCAATTTATAGTTGCTTATTATGGAAGGCGTGGTCTAAATTTATAATTGTTCTTTTATCTGTAAATAAGAATATGAAATTTCAGCCAAACTCATCAGCATCAGTACATGTTATATTGCCAATAAAAGTCCTCAGCTCCTTGATATAACTTGCTTCAGTAATATATTTTGCAGAAAAGGTTCTAAATGTTATTCTTCATTTTCAACTGGTAGCATAGAGCTGAAAAACTCTACACATACGCATATAGTGAATGTTTGTACACTATGATGTCAATCAGCCGGTCACTTAACATCTTTTCTAATGACATGACTCATGAAAGAATTACATGAAAACTTGGCAAGGCTTCTGGATAATAGGAAAAAATACAGATATTTTTGCCATAGAGGTGGATCAAGTGGCAGGATCCCTTGTTTACAACCAAGCAGTTACAGATTCAAATTACCTTTTGAACAACCATTTAAGATATCAAAATCCAACAAATATCCTGAATACTAAAAAGCAGTAGTGGTCAAGGGGCTTCAGGGTAAAATGAAAAACAGACTTCTGGGTAAAATGAAAAAACATGTATTCTAAATACAATTCAATGTCTCTAACATATTATAGCTTCTTCACTAAACAACCACAAGTATTTTGATTAAATTTACAGCCAAAATCCTTCAGGGCAAAATGATTTTTCAGTTTTACCGCTAATAAACTCATAGAGTTCATATTCTCGTGAGAAAAATTTGCCTGACTAGAAAGAAAAGAAACGCAACTAAAGGAATTTCATCAGTATAGTCCTTGCGAACAATCTAACTCTAAAAATACCTGAAACCCAAACTTCAATATCCATACGTTTCTCACATTTTTCATTATCTAAACGATTGTATGAAATCAAACTCATAATTACCATCACAAACACAAATCATAAACAATCAATCAACCACATCTCACCTCCTATCGCCAGGTCCAAACCCGCCACGTGGGCTTCCTCTCCTACCTTCATACCCTCCATCTTCCCTCCTGGACCGTTTATACGGAGGCGACCTTCGTGGTGGCGGAGAGTGTCTTCTATCTCGGTACGGCACGGGCGGAGGAGGAGGACTTACGGTGCTACTCCTCTTATACTCCCTATCCCTATCCCTAGGCATGGTCGGGGACCGGTTCCTATCGTGATAATCTGGTCCGCGCCGGCTCGGTATCCGGTCGAGGTCTCTCTCGTCGCGCCTTTCTCGCGAGTCTCTCTCGCGCCTTCTAGAAGCTTGTGGTATCGGAGGGGGTGGAGATTGAGTGGTGGTGGTGGTGTTATTGTTACTGTTGTTTTCGTCGCCATTGTCGTCTGCGGCGGAGTTCTTGTCTTTGCGGTCGCGTCGTCGGTCGAGGGAATCGACCGCCATATGCACGACCTGTGCCATCAGTGGTATGAACCCTAAAAGACGAGTCGAAACGAAACCAAGAAATGAGTAGAACGAGAACTTCCCTTTTCCTTTTTTTTCGGCGTGGGTTTGTGACGCGGGGACAAATTGGGAACCGTGGATTTTCGATTGACAGAACGCAGAGAACGTGGGGGAAATACAATTACTGAATGGATTTTATGAGAAACAATTATCAAATTGGTCAATATATTTTAGCAAATATGTCAAATAGGCCCAAAGATATATGACTTTGTGAGTGGTAACGAGGGGCATTAGAATTGGAAAACTTTTAAGGGGCTAAAATAATGTGTAGTAAAGTTAGGGCATTTAAGTTTAAAAATTATAAATTTGGAGGGCAAGTCATTAATTTTTTAAAAACACGAACCATGCTGCGATCGTACTATAGCATGCGTTAGTTTACATCTCTTAAGTTTTATCGTGACTTTGCTACGAAATACCGTATTTTTCTTATATTTTTAATAAAGTGGAAATGCAAAATAAAAAAATATAAAATAATTAATTTAAATTTTAAATCAAATAACATAAAAATTTAAAAAATATTGTAATAATTAACTTAAAATTTAATATATATAATATATAAATTTATAATATAGTTAATATAAAAAATAATAAAATTAAATATATTTATTTTTTAATGTATTGTAAATTTTCAAGTTCAATTTTATAAATAAATAATATTTTTAATATTACTCGTAAACTATTTTTTATGTCAATTATACTTAGTATCTGGTGATTTTTATTCTATGGTGGTAATAATATATCAATCTCAAATATATATTTACTAACCTGAATTGATTTATTTACATTATAAATATACTTATTTATAAATAAAAATTTTTATATGAAACACAATTTTGACCATAATATATTAAATATAAGATAAAATTTAATTTTTTTTATTTTTTTATTATACATTTTAAGTTTTTACTGTTTTACATTTGTTAAAATATATATATTTTATATTTTAAATTGTGTATATTATTGTTTCAAATTTTATATTAATTGTGTTCGAGTCGTTTTTCTGTTTCTTTTTAATGTTTTATTGATATTAAGTGATGTAGATAAATAAAATATATTTTAGCAAAGTCTCAAACTGTATCGTCCAACATGATTCGATAAACCATTTTAAATTTACTCTTATTGTGACATAATCTAATAAGATTATATTATTTATATTTAATTTTTATATCGATGATTAGTTAAGTTTATTAGTAATTTATATCATTTTCATTATTTTATTATTAAATTTTTTAAGTTAAGCTTATATACAGTTAATTTTAATATTATTTTTTGTTTATTTTAATTATTAAATATATTATTTAAATAATTTTATATTATTATAATTTAATATATATATATATATTTTATAAATTTTATTTATGTTATAATACGCAAAGTTTATTTAATTATTCACAAGTGTACAGAGCAACCGTGTTCAAATATTGGCATAAGATGTTATAGTAAAAAAAATATATAAATTATTAAAAATATTTTATTTTCTAATATATAATCTATACATATTTTAGATAGATTAAAAATACAACAAAAAATTCCCATATTAAAATATATATTTTTTAACTTTTCTTTTGAACAATTAAGTATATAACGTTTTTTAAATTCTATCCCGACTTTTATTTTTGAGTAATTTCGATGTAGTTTTTAATAATTGAATAAATAAAATAAAGTAATTAATTATTTTAAAATTTATAAAAATTTATTGTCCAATTAAAAAAATTTATGTTAATCTTTAAAATTGAAAATTGTGTAATGTGCTTTTTTAATTAGGATTGTAATTATTATTAAAAGTTAATAATAAAAATAAATAGATTTATTTTATAAATAGTAAAATATTAATAATAGAAATTTTTAAAAAATATTAAATTAATTGTTTTTTTAAGAGGAAAAATATTAAATAAAATTCGCTAATTAAACAAATTTTTAAAATAAAGAATTCAATAGTTTTAATATAATATAATTAAAAAAAGTTATTTAATAAAAATTAGACAAATATAAACTTGATTAATTATTTAATAATTTTCTATTATATATTTTTTCCATAATATTTTTAAATTAAAATTGTGACCAAAAAATTATATTATATATATTTTTTGAAATGTACAGATGGTATAATTGAAAGAACAAAAACTGCATAGCAAAACCGAGGACTCCGCTAATCTAGTTTAAAGGCGCACTTGACAGGCTCATAAAAGTGCTATACCAAGATTAGAGTGACGTATCCTTAAGTCCAAACAGGTCCACAAGGCACGCTAAACCCTAATCGTGATTGTATATAAATTAGCTTTACTTTGGTTATAGGTTCTCCTTGGCTGTGGCTAGCGCTCATCTCTTGCATATTGTATCTCCGGTCGAAGCAACAAGCAAGCAACAATGGTGGCTGCCAAGAAGACAGTAAGTTATCCGTCTCTTCGTCTCTCACCTTCACGCTCATTCTATGTGTGTGAAGTCGAAATTGGATTGCGATTTGAAACATTGGTTGAATGCGTTTGCTTGTAATATTGCAGAAGAAGACCCATGAGAGCATCAACAACAGATTGGCTCTAGTAATGAAAAGTGGCAAGTACACTTTGGGTTTTAAAACCGTCCTTAAATCCCTAAGAAGCTCTAAAGGTATTTTATCATTTATTTTGCTCGTTTTTATCACGTTATAAGTTTTGATCTGATTAGAAATTAGCCGTGTAAATGAGTTCTGAGAAATATTTGAGGGATGAATGTTTGACGTATAAAAAAATTATAAATTTCAGCTGTGAAGATCTTGTATATTACTTAATGTGTAATACGAACAATGGGTCTTTACTGTTTTCTGTTTATGTCCCAAAATCAACTGATATAGCTGTAGTAAAGCTCCTTAGAAGTTTTCATGTTCTTTCAATCTTATACGGAATGCCTGTTAGCTCATTTACATTAATGGGAACTGTTATATTTAGGTTTGATTGTGGTGCATCTATGTATTTGTTCTGAAGATTTATTTTATACCTTTTTTTTGGGTTGAAATGAGACTTTCTCTTATTGTTTTTTCTAGGGAAATTGGTCATTATTGCCAACAATTGCCCACCTCTCAGGAAGTCTGAGATAGAGTACTATGCCATGTTGGCAAAGGTTGGAGTCCACCACTATAATGGGAGTAAGTTTCTTAAGCTTTGGGATGTTTTCTCATGTTTGTTTATGCTTCTATGGTGGATCGGTTTTTGTATTTGACAAGGCATTTAAATCTCAAGTGCAATGTTATGATTATCTTTTCTGAGAAATAAGCTAGTTGGAGACAAATGCCTAGGTCACATTTGATGGACTTGTGTTTCAGATGATCGATCAGTGGTACCTAATATTTTCGATACATGATTATTAGTGGGTTCCATGCAAAGCTGGTTTGCTTGTGATTGCATAGCCTGCTATCATGTAATAAAAAACAGGACTTGTGTAAGGTGTTTTGCATCTGTAGCTAATCTGGTCAGCTACCATAAACTCGTGTTGTCTCGGATATGTTTGCTCCAGTATGGCAGCCAAAAGTGATATAACCCAAGTTTTTCATTTGTTTATCTGGAAATATTTTCCCTAAAGTTTGGCTCTGTTCTTTGTTATGTCAGACAACGTAGACCTGGGAACTGCTTGTGGAAAATATTACAGAGTTTGCTGCCTCAGCATTATTGATGCAGGTATGATAGTTCTTTCCCTTCAATCATTTCTTTTTCTTTTAAATTTGACTTGAGTTTGTTAGTTTTTAACTGTGGTAATCTTGTGTTTTATTAGGTGACTCGGATATCATCAAGAGCATGCCTGGTGAGCACTGATGAGTAAGCCATGAACAATAGAAAATCTTCCTAGGAATTGGTCATTTTCCTCAAATTTATTCAGGTTGCAAGCTTTGATTTTTTATACCAAGAAAACAAATGTGAAACTCAGAATCTGCTTTGTAGCCTTTTTTGATGGACACATAATTTGACTAGCTGCTATTTGTACTACAATATGTTTGTGAGTTTTGTTAGGTCTTCCTTGTGATGATATTCAGCTTTAAATTTTGACACGTCTGTCCTGCATGCCAGTCTATCTTGCAAGCCATTATGCAATCAGTTCTTGTTACTTTTCAATGGATGCATGGTTGATGTTTCTAGTTAATAGTGTCACAAGATATGTTATTTGTGAAGAATCATGTATTGTGTTGGATTTACTGCGAATTTCAGTTAGTTTTTTTGCAGCAGGCCTGCCACATATACATTGATATTGCGCTTAATCTGAAATGTCTGTCCAATTACATTCAGGAGTTCCTTGGCCTATAACTCGTTTTAAATTCATCGCCATTGTTGCTTCAGATATATTTAATTGGGATTGTGGTGTTGTATGTTTGAAACCAAAAAATGTTGGGGGAGGGGAGAGGGAGCCTTAAAAGACGGCCTATTGACTTGGACTGCTAAGGGAATTGGATTGATTGACAATCGAAGAATCCTTCTATTAGCTGTTGATTGACGATATAAGGCATGCGCTACTGCTTTGACGGATTGGTGCCTGTAGTCTGTTAGAAGTTAACACCGTTGTTGCGCGGATCAAAGAATTTTGAGATCATTGATATTTGACGGTTTGGTGGATAATTTAACCATCAAAGCTCAAGGAATATATATTATTCTGTTACTTCAAAATAAATTTAATTACAAATTAAATTATCTAATTCATTTAATAACACAAATTGATATTCAGAAATATTAACTGAAAATTTGATTTAAAATTATAATCCAAATTTTAAGATGTTTTTCTTGTACAATTTAAGCAAAATTCCAGATCCACAGTACTGGACACGGGTAAATCCTTTTTCTAAACGTTGTCGTTTTAGCCTTGGCAATCGAGCCGGAACCCGGATCCATAGTTGGTAACCCGTAACCGTCAAATATCTTTCTTTCTTCTTCTGGAGATTCATTTCCAGATCTCGAGTCTTCACCAATGTAACCATTCTTCCATCTCTACCATCTCGTCTATATCAGATTTCAAATCCGAGAAATCAAAACATAATGTGATTTAGTACAAATCCATTAAATTGCATTTGTCAAATCGCCGATCTCTGAACGATAGAAATCTGAATTGAATAATTTTTGTCTTCGGGGCTAGGTAATGGATAGTTTCAGTGCGGAAGATCTGTCTACTATTGGAGGAATTGCCACCGTTTCGCTTCTGCATTCGTTTATTCCGACGCATTGGCTTCCTTTCTCAATTGTCGGACGTGCCCAGAAATGGACTCTCTCCAGAACCCTCTTAGTCAGTACGTTTCGTTCTTTCCCCTCTTCACTCTCTGTAAATATTTGCTTATAAGTCTTCTCTATATGTTGGGACAGATCTCTATGTAAATGGTCCTGTTTATACTGAAAGATCATGTACTTGATGTATTTTTTTCCTGAGGCATATGCAAGCATGTTCTTTTAGATTATAATGATATGATGCCTATGTGTGCATGCATGCATGCGTGTATGTATGCTTTATCACCAAGGTTTTCTTTGAAGCGCGAAGCCATGAAAATGCTCAATTATTTACTCTTTTGATGTGACAATGAAGTTGTTTTGAGGATCTTGAAAAGAACAAGGGGCTTGCTACCCTGATAACCGACTGGTTATTGTTTGGTGTTGTAAATTGTAGCAAGCTGGGGTATGCATCCAATTGTATTATTGCTCTCTCGTATGTTGGTCTATAGGAGCTTGGAAATTAAACATTTCAGCAATCTGACTCTAGTTTAGATCTACTTGGGTGCATATGGATTTTTTTAGCTGATGAATTTTACATCTATGTAGAAGATGGTTTAGGTTACTCTATCCTTGCTTGATGCTAGCTATAAAAGTTGCGTTTCTTGTTTACGTAGATTACTGGATTCATTCTAATAATTTTCTGCTAATATCTTTCAGAATTTCCAAGGATAGAATGGTTGTACTTCTATTTTAAAAAAATACTCATGCATTGTGGAAGTAATAAGATAATTGAAGAACCTTTGCTTGGTGGTGCCAAATCATGATGTAATTTCTTCTTTTTGGTTAGTAATTTAGTATGTGGCTAGTACATCTGACTTGCATTTCACATCGATGATTTGGATGACTCTTAAGTGATAGGAAATGGGGATGTTGATTTTAAAAGAAATGCATTTTTGTTATCTTGATGGCTTAAATTGCCTATATATGTTGTGGATCGGATGCAAGTTTAGTACACCACTTAAATCCTATGGTTGAGGCTCATTAAGCCACTTTCTAGTTTCCTTGTCATTGTTCTGATTGAATTTTATTCAGTCTGTGGCCTTTCTCCGTATTTCAAGAAACGCTCACTTCTTCACAGTTGCCTTTAATTAAGTTCTGTATGCTATTTGCAAAAAGTTTAACGTCTTGGATTACTTACTATCATGTACGTATCCTACATGTAAAAGTTTGGATTTTTCCTTGTATTAATCTAATAGTTGTATTTCTTATCAAAAGCAATTGTATGACATTGTACTTAAAAGGAAAAGAAAATAAAATTTTCAAAAATTTATATTCCAGCGCTGCTGGAACTCACTTTTACTTTTATATTCCCTTTGTGTAGCTGCATTTGGAGCAGTTTTGCATGTCATATCCACTTCACTTCTTGGAATAACTGCAATCACCATGGCAAACACTATTGCTGGCGAAGAAACAGTGCATAAACTTGCCTCACTTCTGCTTGTATTTCTTGGCGTTAGCTATGTATTGTTGTTTCTATCTGGGAAGGGTGGCCATAGTCATTCCCACAACCAACCCATGGAGAAAATGGCCGTTGCTGGGCTTGTCCTTGTTCCAGCATTATCTCCCTGTGCAACCACGCTTCCAGTGTTTCTAGCCGTTGGGAATTCATCCTCCATGATGGTGCTTGCCATCATAGTACTTCTATTCAGGTATCAGTACTGAAGGCATTATGTTTGGCAACATTATTGATATTACCATCAAGAGGGTGTATAGTTTCCCATATTGACCAAAAACCAATTTGGAGGAAAGCTGACAAGATTTACTGCATATGCCACAAGAAAGGTTTCATTTAAGTATGCAAATGTAAACATGATGAGCAAGACTCTCTCTCTCTCTCTCTCTCTCTCTCTCTCTCTCTTGTGCGCGCTCGCACATACATAGAGCTTGCATGTACTATGATTTGTCATTTATATGTTTTAGTAATTCCAAATGTATTCTCATGGAGAATGTTTCTGATTGACCATGACTTGGGTCATTTGTTGTGGCCTTGAAGTTTCTCAGGTTGTCCATTCCTTCCCACAGTTTTGCTTGGGTGAACATTTTGAGGGTCAACCTAGTTAGGTCAAAATGTTGTTGAGATGCCATCTTGATTATCTCCCTGATCATGGTTGAGTTTTAAATACACATTAAGTAGGGCTTTTCGAGCCATTTGCATTCTTAGACTCAATTCTCGATTTTCCGGATTTACTATACATGGCAACTGTTGGGTTTCAACAATTGACTAGTAAAGCATGCAACCCAAGCTCTTTCTTTTATTGATTGTAGTTCTGTTTGATAAGAATATTATTCTGGCATTGAGTTATATATGTTGTGACTCATTTTCCAAATGTAAAGCTTGACGCCCGGTAATATTGTATTTGCAGCACTATTACAGTAATGACCTCGCTGGTGGCTCTATCATTCTACGGTGCCAGCCAGCTGAAATTTCACTGGGTGGAGCGTTATGACAAAATTCTTGTAGGTTCAGTGCTGTGCTTGGTTGGAATCCTGACACTCATGTTTCACGATCATGATCATGATAGCAATGGGGTTTCCACTGGAGTTCATTCACATAGGAAACTGATCTATCTTTAATAATATTATATTTTCTATCATGGTTTGCTATATATATATATGTGCATCTATTGTGGTGAAAGTTCCAATTGAGAGAGAGAGAGAGAGAGAATGACCTCGTCTGTGCGAAGCTAGCATTGATATAAAACAGTTGCCATGAATTTGGGCATCGAGTTGCTTCTTGTACTTACTTGTATGCAGAAAAACTCTCCAGGGTGGGGTTGATAGGGTCAAGGGCAAGTATGGATAATGGTTTGGGTGTTCAGTGTTGTCTTCCGAGCACCATTTTTTCATTTTTTGTCCAAAGGTTTTTCGAAGTCCAGTTTTTTGATATCGTGACTTTAATATCCTCAACTGCTTATTCGCAAAATAAAGATTTTTTTAGAGAATGAGCTCGATTAATTCTTTTTGATCTTTTGCTTTAACGATGAGAGTTTTAATTAATAAAATTAATTTAAGTGGATAAATAATTAGTTTTGAGATAAAAATAAATGGATAATTTTACAAATTTTTTGTTAATAATTGGATACAAATATTTTTTTAATTAATTTTCTATTAAATTTTATTTATTTTTTAATTAATATAATTTCTGAATATTGTTTTAACAATTTTTATAATATTATGAATTAATTTTTATTGTTTATTATATTGAAGAATGTCTTTTTATATATATATATATATATATATAAAATGTTTTTTACTGTTTTTTGTAAATTGTTTTTAACCCTGGTTATAGACGTCCTCCCCAGTGTTTCCCGCCATCTCTCTGTGGTTTCCCCAACTCTAAATTAGAAAGCCGCTTTTTCTTTGAAAATCACAAAATTTTCTTGCAATACAAACGCTATCCTTCCAATTTATGTGACGGTTATACATCCCGATCTAGAAAGTTCAAAACGCAGACTGAAAAATGCCGTCATTGAGCTGGAAGCACCACACGCTCATACAAGCGTTGATCACGCGCGGCCCTCTCAAAGAGGAAGACTTCCACGCCATTTTCTCAGGCATCACTGGCAAAAACCCAGGTTTTTCTTTTAATTTCAATTGCTTGTAATCTTCTTTTTTTTCCTTTTTTGGGTGCATAATTCCATTTGTGTTGTGTGTTACAACTTGTTCGGTTGAGAATAAGCTTAGGGATGTTAGACGGTGAACTTGAAAAAGTTCCTAAGTCTGATGCAAACTCTGGAAGTCTAGATTTGGTTAAGCTGGGTTTTATTTTTATTTATTAATTATATTTATCCTAATTTGTTCAGAAAATACAGAATTAGGTTTAGGGTTTCAATTTATTTAAGTTTCTATACTGTGCAAATCGAAGAAGCATAAGTTTTTTATTTAATTATTATCAATGTAATTGTTATGTGTATGTTACACTTTGAAACAGGTGCTCATCAAAAGCTGTTTAACGAATATCTTCTAAGCATAAACAGGGAACTTTCCTCTTGTCAGTTTGAGTTGCGAGGCTGCAGAGACCAATATGACGGCCAAGTTTGTTATGGGGTGGTTAATAATGTTGCCGATGAACAATCCAAGCTTGGAACAAAATATTCAGTTCCACAGATTGCTTTCTATAAGGGAATTGTAAGTCTCATTGAAATTTCATATCCATTACACCAGTTTATTGTCTTTGCAAGTTTTGGTAGCTGAATTGCACTTGTCATTGATGCCACTCCTAGCCATTTCATTCAAAAATGGTAATGGATGTTGAAGTGAAGTTTGATCCTTGATGTTGCATTCACACTTGATGTATATCTGTGGGGGAACATCTTGTGTTAAGAATCTGTAGTGTTATTAAACATTTTTTTACCAAAAAAATACTGTTTATGGTGAAGATGGTATTAGTCCTATTTTCTTTATTTATTTATTTTTATAGATATGTTGAATTGACTTCTTTTCGTCCTGGTACAGGATGCAAAATGGAGTTTTTGCTTTCTTTGATGTATGATTAGGCAATTTATTTGATTCCATTACCTGTATATGACTATCTACAAAGAGTACCTTTGATCTATCAAGTATGCCTCCTTATCTCTTAACATATTATGTGTTTGACTAATGCATTCAGTTCTCTTGCTGGCATTTTGGTGCGCTTTTCCCTCACTCTTGCTCTTTATTAATAAAAAAAAGCATCATAGAATTTTGGTTCTTATTTACTATTCTATTGTTACTCAGCTGAAGTGGAAAACAGAAACTTTACCCTGAAAAAGTTTTTTTTCCCCAAAATATTTTGCAAACTGCAAAAATTTCTGAACATAGGACTAATTTCTTTGAAAATTCTGAATACGAGAATATACTTGCCATAGTGATTTAATGTGCACATTTCTAGTGACGAGCTATGCTCTACAATTTAAAAGTAAAAATTATGCATTTGGTAAAGATGACATAAAAGTTATGGCTGATATTCAAAGGCAATAAGTGAGTTGTATCCCTTTTCTTCTTTTCTTTTTCATTTATAGAAAAATTTAAAACATATAACATAACAAATGTTCTTTTTTTTATTATTGTGGTAACCCAAAAATCCATCAGCATGTTTTTCAAACTTTAAACTTGGGACTACCCCATCTCACATGGTTAAGAAATTCAGGTAAGTGACTAAGAGGAAATTTGAACCCAAGGTTATAACCTGTAATCACCATCCTAGATTTTGGCAATGGTACATTCTGACTTGTTCATAATCTATAAAGTTGTTTTAGGAGCAAGGATGCAACTAATACAGTTTCCACAAATTATGATATGCCTTTATGAGAATTAGATGAAAGATTGGAAAAATGCTATGATGTCTTCTTTAATATTGCACAGGGCATGTCTGACTAGGTTATCTTATAAAATAGCTTGTTCTATGTCATTTATTTGCTTGTTTGTTGGATGATAGTTTTTCTCTAGTTCAAGATCAGACTATGTACATACTCTGATTATGATGTTGCCAAGCTTTGTTTATTGTAATTAATATTGGTAGGGATGCACATGACTGTGTATTGTGTCTGTGGATTATTCCCAAATGTAGTGAGATATAGATAAACTGCTTTATGTTACATGTTCCCTTTTCCTCCTTTTTTCACCATAAGAACTTTATTTATGTTATGTCAATCCCTACGGGATAAAGCCAAGCTTTGGGCTTCCCCTTTGGCATCTGTTTTGCTTGAGTCCCAAGATGTTCCTTTTCTTTTTCTCTTAACAACTGGGAGGGCTTGGGGACTTGATCAAGGACTTTTGTATATGCAATTTATGTTGACGTCAGGACTCTTTTGATATGTTCTGAGCATTTTTTTCAATATTTTGTTTTTATTTTGAGCTCTCTAGATCTATACATGTATAGCCTTATTATGGATAATTTGTTCGCTACTTCATGCACCTTTTTTCTATAGATATTTACAACTGTTTCTCTGTTTCTTATAAAGAATAAAATTTATATGTATTCATTGCTGATATCAGATAGAAGCAATTGCGCAAGATTCGACAGCTCAGGGTAGCATATCCAACATTGATGCTCTCAATATTCGGTTGGAGAATCAGGTATTTGAAATGACAAAAATAATGAATATATGTCTAACACAAAAATATCCAACAAAATTTATAATTCTCTAATTTAGTGTTCCAAAAGCTTCAAACTTTATCTTGACGAGAGTATTGTTTTCTCTCTCAATCGCTTAATACAATAACAAATGTAATCATGATGAAGCTAGATGGCTTTGGCTTTGAGACTTGGATATCTCAGTACATGTAAGCAGGCCAAACAAAAGCTTCATTTTGGTCGGTATTGCCAAATAATGTCCCACAGTCAACTGTTTGCAGCTGCCTGTACCGCCTTCAAATTCTCATCCCCCGCGGCCAACACTGCAACCACCGCTTACCTCTTGTTAAAACATTATACAATGAATATGCTAGGAGCACCACCACAACTTGCCATCACACCCTCAATCTCTTTAGTTACCAATGCTTTTGAGTATACCATCTCAACTAGAAGACCCAGCATCGACGAACATCATCAATTTTATCACCATCACCATCACCATTGCTACTCATAAATTTTACATCCTGCACTGTTAGTGTCACCTATTCCTGTACTGTGCACCAGCTTCTTGGAGGGGCAGAGGTGTGATAGAATATGGTAAACAATATCATTTTTGGCAACTTGACATTCATTTATCAAAAATACCCTAAACTTGGAATTGGTGTTTTTGAAATTAATTGTAATTTTTGAGGAAAAAAGTTTGTGTTCATAAAATCATTCTTTAACTTTTCTCACTGAACCTGTTTCCAGTTGTTTCTGGATTTCAAAAATCACAAATATTTATTGGAAAATGGAGATGATTGGCATCCACATTTTTTAGTGGCTTAATAATTAAGAAAATTGACAAAATATCCTTTTAAATATCTATATATATAGAGAGATATTGAAACATGATTAACAGTGCCGAGTTTAAATGAAGAGTCTCTACCTTAACAACTTGATGGACAAATGTAGTTGAACAATCCTAACTAGTGTGGGAATCATAGTGATCTGTTTACAAGGATTTTGTGTTCAATGCTTTTTCAAACTGCTAGGGGTTGAGTTGTTTCATATTATTGTAATTCTCTATTTCTACAAAAAAAAATGTTTTGTTCTGGCCACTGAGAGAAGGCATTACTATTGTGGAAGTGTGCAGTTACTACTGGGATGGAATAAAGGAAACTTTACAACATGGAGTTTACTTTTGGTCCATTTTTGGCGTTCCAATTCTAATGAATTTTGAGGAATTCTCCTTTTACTTTCATTTAATTCAGATGGGGATGCGGGTTGTTTGTGATTTTCACTATCTATGTTATTTATTTTTGTTTTCTGCTTATAGTACAAGTTTCTAGTTGACATCTTGTCTATATTGCTTCTTATTAGTATTTCAATTTAGTAATAAATTTATGTTTCTTACCAGAGGACCACAAGAATAATAATAGTAAAATATATGTGGTACTTGACAATTCTCAGGTCTTTTTTTCAGGTTTTGGCTCGTCCAGAATCACAGTCACGCGGTGGTCTGCTTAATATTCCTGCTGTGTTCAAAAATTTTACGATGTCTCAGAAGGAAAAGACTCTGAATGAGCTTGTGCAGGACAAGTGGCTTTGTTGCACCGCAGATGGAAATATCGGACTTGGTGTTAGATCTTGCCTTGATCTGCGGAGTTGGTTCCGCAATTTGGATGTTCCACCTTGTGCAGTGTGCAATGAAGCCGTTGTGAAGGTTCTATTCAATCTTTTCTTTTCCACCCTAGTGGACTTGTCTAGTCTGTTTGACATTTGTCTAGTGCAAGTCTTATTTCATTAAGTTTATAATTGCATATGCAATGTGATAATCCTTAGCTGGGTAGCCTTGATCGGAAGGTTGATTTACAGTCGATGCTTTATGAAAAATCACAACCAAGTTTGAAAGGAATGACTGCTTAAAAGCGTAGGAAATTTACATAGCTTTTGGACAAGTCCGTTAATTGGAGGTTAAAATATCCAAAGATATGCATTAAAATGTAATGCATGGTTGTGACCATCTACTGCATAATTTGAGAGTAATTGTCGGAACAGTGTTTACTGTCACAATTATATCCGATATTAAGTTGGTAGCCACCTTTGACAGGGAGAATTGTGCCAAAATGAAGGTTGTGTGGTTCGAATTCATAGCTACTGTCTACAGAAGAAGTTCTCTCAAAGAAGGGTATCAATCTTGATACATTCCTTTCTGTATTGTACATACTATGAACGCATCTCTTGTGGACAAATCTGCTGACCGAATAAATTTCATTTCAGAGTGAGTCTCTTTGTCCAGGCTGTGGCTTGCAGTGGCCAAGTCAAGCACCAAAAGCAGAAGTCTCAGGGGAAGAGGAGGAGCCAAATGAGCCAATTACTAGCCTGCCACCTCCAGGACCTAAAAGAAAGAAGCTTAGAGCCAATGAAACTCGGGACACGGATTCTATTGGATGTAGTTCCTCTCAATCTTCGTTGCCTAATTCTGACTTCAGAAGAATAACTAGGAGTTCTAATCGTTCTGCCAGCCAGAGGTAAATATATATTTCTTTCTCATTTTAGGTGTATAAGATGGAAATGGCTGTAAGTGTAGCTTCGAATCAAATGCTGTTTTGTTTATTAAATATTGTGGAATTAAGAGTCTCAGTGCTGCAACTTCTGAAGAACTCTTTCATTTTGGATGGTCTATAAACAGCAGGATAGTTTTGTGTTATGGATTATACGACCGAATGGTGAGTGCATATGGATTACTAGCAGCTCTTTTGGGATAAAGAAGCTGTGTTAAACTTTTTTATTTTTGGCAAAAGTCAAAAAATAAAATAAAAAAATCTGGGGTTCATTTGGGTCCACCTCCTACCAATTTTGACGGTCTTTAAAATGCATTCTGATTTTTTGCAAGGCATCGGTATGCTCTGAACCGTCCATGGGTTGTTGATTGGCACAAAGACATTTTTGCCCTTGATTGTCAGGTAAATGCCAAGGATTAAAACACCCCTAATTTTTTCTTGAGCAAATTCCGCAATACTGTTTCATTTGGATCCCGTCCAATTACATGCATGGGAAGTCTATGAGCATGAGACTCGATTAAAATACATTTTGTATATATTTTCGTTGCTTAAGATTCAAATAGCAAGAACATTTAAAATAATAAGAAAGTGAGGTTACATGATTGTGTGGGTTCCTTGACAATTGATGTATGTAGTCATGAATCTTTTATTTCAAAAGGTGTAGACATTTAACCTTCACTTGCATAGGCACTAGATGTTGCATTGACCTAATTTAATTTAATTAACAATGTCTATCTTGGCAAGGGGATCACATCTTTACACATAACTACTTAGGGTTTGGCTATAATCTATGCGTCATTAGTGTTTGTAATAACACCAAGGAGACAGTGTAGTTAACATACTAAAGAATTAAAGGATCTATTTGATATTATTGAATAAATTTCTTTATTTCATTCAAATTTTGGCTAGAACTTGGGATTTTTAATTCAATAATCTGTTTGTTTAAAGTTCCTGAAAAAAGGACTTTACTAGTTAATCCCTAAAGTAGCTTACTCTATCCAATCAAAAAGGATTTTGATTATCTTATATTGCTCGATTAAAATTTAAAATAGATAATATAAAAAATATAAAATATAAAAATTAAAACGATTATCGTAAAATTTAAAATCTAAATATAAAAGTTTAAAATATCGAATGTATTTTTCATCAAATGTATTGTAAAATAATAATAATAATAAATCATATAAGATATATGATTATTATAAAATTTATTATGTCATTTTATGTAAAATAGTTTGTATCTTTAGCATTATTTTTAACTTTTTTTTGTTTTGATACCCCAATTATTTCAAAGCTATATATATATATATATATATATATATATATATATTGTTTTCTATGGATACATCCATTACATAAAGGAATTATTAATTTAAACAAAATAAAGAAAAAGGTTATTATTTATTACAAAAGTATAACCAAAAGCTGTAATATTAAGAAATAGAGTAATATTTTAACATAATTTTATAAAATATAAAGTAAAGATGGGTTTCTTTATATTTATATATTTTACTTTTTTGTTAATAAATTAGAAGACAAGTTTATATATTAAGTAAAAATAAATTTATTTATTTTTTTTAAAAAATATTTTTATAAAATTTAATTGTTAAAATTTTATAAAATTTGGGGATTATAACATGTAAACAACATATAATTTAATACAAAAAGAAATACTAATATGTGATAGATTTGAGCAAAAATTGCATTAATTAATATATATATATATATATATATATAATTATTGTAAGCAATTATATATATATATATATATATATATTGTAAGCAAAAATCATAGTTGTTGCTCCGCTTTAGGACCAGTCACGTAAGCTTCCCTCAGCAACATATTGTGAACTGATGTAGATGATGCTTATTACTTTGTTCCAGAGGAAGGCTGAAGTCCTCTTTGGTGGTCGTAAAGATTGATACTCAAAATCTAGAGCTGGGAATACGGGGGTGTCCAGTTCTCGAATAAAAGTAGAATATGGGGGCTCTGCAGCTATGTCGTGAAATATGTTAGGCAAGCACTTGATGGAAGGTGCTTACTAGCAGCCACTCGTGTTACTTATGTTCAGTCGCTGAGGAATTCAGGGACTGCTCTCACAAAGTTTGTTAAGCCTGAAGGTCCAATTGAATCTTCTTTATACACTTCCACCAATGCAACCCTGGAACCACTCTCTTTAACCGGGAAGTCCATTCCTCATTGCTGGTCGGTTTTGGGAAAATCACATGAAATTTAACCTTCTTGACCTGTTATTATTGAGGCAGTAATATCATCGAGTAACCCACAAAATGTCACCCCTCGTTTAGCTGAACAGGCAGAATCATCTCAATTTGAAGATTCACCCCCCACCCACCAGAAACCCCAGACTGGGATTACTTTGGTCTACATCCAATCGACCAGCAATTTTCTTTTCAAGAAGGAAAGGAAATGAACCAAGGGTATGAGAATGTTGATGATTTAAGACAGGTTAGGAAAGAGGAGGGAATTCCTGAGCTGGAAGATGAAGATAAGAAGGCTTCTTTTCATGAGAGGAGGAATCTCGGGATTCAGAGGATGAATTTGACGATCCTTCTGCAGATACTCTAGTTAGAAGTTTTGAAAATCTAAACAGGCTACACGATCATAATCTCCCTAGTGCCTTCTGAGAGGGAGTCCGTCAATGGTGGGAAAAGCAACTCTCCTGATTTATTGCCAGTAAGAGCTACTTCCTTTGTAGCTTCCTTTCCAACTGAAGTAAAGAAAACACCAGTGCAGGAAGATTGTATTGAAATTAAGGTTGCCGCCAAGGACTTCCTCTCGAGCATAAAAAGACAGTGAATTTCTCTTTATAAAAGCTTCTGAGTCTGGGAAGGAAGTTCCAAGGATGCTTGAAGCAAATAAGTTGCATTTCCGTTCCATATTCCCGGAAAATGAAAGTAAGAAATCTGTCCCTCCCCGAAGTTTCTGTTGTATTTCAAAATCTCTTTCTATTGCCTCTTATTTATTAGCTGTAGTGGTGTTTGTAAGAATCTAGGCAATGATGTACAATGCTCTTCTTCTTTTAATTTTTTTATTTACTACTATTGGCACAATTGATGTGGAGATTAATCAGAGTTTGATGTCTTATGGAGGGTCAATAAGAAAATCAAGCTTATCTATTTTTCCATTCAATATGATGAGAAACTACAAATTAATAGATATCTACTTCCCTGATATGAGTTAGTAAATGATTTTCATAAAGAGAAATTTCAAATTGGCAGGTGGTTTTATGACATCCACATACTTGAAGGTCTGTTTCTCTTGTGGGGAAGGCCCTACCGAAGTTCAAGAAGGTAGGCCTGGCCTCCTTTATCTTTACAGTTGCAATCAAAACACTATAATAACCAAGAAAGGGAACAATCAAGAACTTGTATTCTCTTGTGGTCACTAAGTCTAATGCATCATAGTAAGATTTGACTGATGTTTTAACAATATAGATACAACTAACCAATGTTTGATAGTTTTTGGAGATCTTATGTTATGTTTATGTTCTTAGCTCTTGATATCCAGAGCATACCTGTAAGATGCTCTAGTGTAATTTTACTAGTGTAAAATATGAGAGATGTCTGTCTCGAATCCACTTCGCTACATTTTATTGATAAATCATTTTGATGTCTCTTCAATTGACTCACCTTTCTGTTCTGTGTTGATTCTCAAATCTCACAAACCATTGGGTTGTAGAAGGCTTTCTCGTTTTACTTTTGGGGACTTGTTAATCCATCTTGTCAAAAAAATGCAAGTTGAAGGATAACCACATCTCTTCATTTCTTTACACAAATTCTAGAAAATTTATAGGTAACATGTGTCAAGGTGCATTGGTTATACATGCTACATGTCTTTTTTTCACTTGTGGACAAGATCCCATGCATTTGATTTTAATTAATTTGAAAAAAAAAGAATCATAATATCCTGCAATATATTCTCCGATTTTTATATTCTGTACGCGGTATAAAACAATATTCCTCACCAAGAATAAGTCTGCAACATTGGATATACCACTAGACTACAAAGAATGACAGAAAGGCATAAAATAATGTTCTTACAAACCCATTGTTAAATAAAATTAATCCTGCAACCAAACATAACTCGTGCTTCCACCGAAGTCTTCTACCATGGTTTCACACTGTAATCACAGTCTTTTGAAACGATCTTTGACGTCGACGTTAGCCTATCCACCGTTAGATCACATCTCACTTTGACTTTGATCGTCCAGGTTTTAACTGACCCCACCTTTATTTTCACCGGAACTCTTAAATTCACCTTAAACGGTACCGTCTTAGTCTTCTCGGCAGCAACCAATTCCTCCTGCGCGGTACTGGTCAACTTAATGGCAGATCCTTTCAAAGCCGTCTTGAACACCGTCACATTGTTGCTCGGCTGGAAAAACTGCGGCAGAACGCCGTTACACAAGTTCACGTCCTTGTAATAAACCTTAACGGAGCTTCCTTTCCCGTAGTAAATCCCGATCTTGTCGTTAGGATTGTTGGCATTGACGGTGACGTCAAACTCCGGCGAAATGAGAGAAGAAGAAGAAGAAGACGTGAGATTGAGTCCTTTGATGGAGACGGATTCGACGGAGTACTTGGGAGATTCGGGACGGAAAACGAGGTAAAAGACACCTGCTGCGACAGCTAAGAGGAGGATGAGGAGGAGCAGAGAGAAGCAAAGGAATCGGCAGCAACAGCAAGCTCTGGAACGGGATTTACGCCGGGAGAGACGCTTGTGGCTGTCGGCGTTCTCGGGAGGCGGGACGCGGTAGACTTGGTCCTTGGGGATCTGAACGACATAGGTGCCGGCGGGCGGCGGAGGGATAGGTTTTTCCGATGTCGTCTGGGGGTGTACTCTGTCGGCCATTTGATTGTATCGGTTGAGTAAATGAACTGAGTTACTGAGTCAGCCTGCAATATGAAGATGAAGAGGAGGTGGTGACTGTGAGAATGCGAAGATGAAGATCTGGGAATCAGTATATATTATATATATATATATGAGTGTGTGTGTGCCCGCGAGCGCGTGCGCGTGCGGGGTCATAGAAACCGCGTAGGGCAGGGTTGGCGTGGGGGGAGGGGGGGATGCGTGTGTGTGTGCCCGCGAGCGCGTGCGCCTGGGGGGACATAGAAACCGCGTAGGGCAGGGTTGGCGTGGGGGGAGGGGGGATGCGCGTGCCTAAATTTGCGGCGTGTAGTGGGGTCTGAGAGTAAAATACTGGGTGTGGAGTGAGTAGGCTACAGCTAGCTCTTTAGCTTTTGGGAAAGAAGCAGGAAACCAACAGCGGAGGAAGGAATAGAATGATGATACTCCCACGTAAATTCGTGCAGTTAGTTGTACGTGGAGGACAGAAATAAACACCAACAGAATACGAAGACTGAAACTATTAAAAATAAGACTTTTGATTGGGCATGCAAAACGGGAGGAGGTACTCGGTGAGTAATACCATGACACGGTGATGCCCGGTTGTACTAAAAAAACAGCAACGTAAACCCGACTGCTTCACACGATAAAACATACTTTTGACACAGTCTAATAATTAATAATAAATATTTAAATTATATTTTAATAAATTTTATAAATTAATTTTATATTTTATAATATAAATTTAAAAAAATAAATTATTTATTATTAATTATATTTCGTATTAATATTTACTAATTTGAATTGGAAATCTGGATAATTGTTAGACTAAATTCCCAGACAAATTTGTCGAACAATTTATCCATATATATTCGATCCCAGTCTGTCAATCAAATCTACTACTCCGGGTCGCCACAAAACTATGTCCCCGGAACTCTTACCACAGAGAAGCTCTAGCGTGATAACGCCGAATGAGAAGAGCAACTGTGTTTCAGAACTTGCTCTGCCGTGCCAGCAGATACCAATTCGGCGGAGACTGTGATCTGTGAGAAATGTGGTAGGATTTGAGGTTGCCATGGGGTATTGCTCTCTCGTCATGTGGGTAGCTCAGACATCGAGCCACGTCTACTGCAACTCTGAGCTGCTCATTGATAGACAAGGTAGGAAGTTTTCTCGGATATGTTTTTGTTTTGTAATTATAAGCACTAGAAGTTACAGAAACCCAATGTCTAGAATTACTCAACGATTAAGTTCTTTTCCAGCAAGTTTTCATTTGTTTAATTGGTTCAAATCATGAAACTTTGCGGGAAGGAATCTTTCAGTATGCTTCTAAAGGTTGCCGCCAACTCCCCAAGGCTAATGAAGGATGAAGGCTAATGAATTCTTACAACAAGATAAGCAAAACCCAACACAACACAACCCCATCTCCCTTTTTCTGATTACACCCCTAGATATTTTTCATTAAGGCCAAGTGTTATTAGCAGATGTGGGGTCATTAAGTAATAAAATATATGTATTTAGAATCACCTCATTACAGGAAGATCAAACAGCAACCCATCCCACCATTAATTCTCAAAGAAATCCATGCAGAGCCCAATGTTCAAGCTCTAGAAAGAAAAAATGCTCAAGACATCTCTGGAAAATTGATAAAATATGCAAGAAAACAAAGTGCAAACCCAAAGAACTGCAGTTAAAACAAATTTATTTGCCTTCTTAGGACTTGGTTGCTCGCTGAATGGTGAAAAGAATTTGGGGGTAGAAGGCCTGCAAGAGAAATTCATCATGTTGTATGGGCACCCATTGTTCAAAAGAGTAGGAAGATGACCTAATTTTTAAATTATTCTATATTTATAATTCAAACAAAAAGAATCTTATATTTGGAACCAAATTTTAATGTAATAACTATTTTACCCTTATATTTTTTTGATATTTTTATTAAATATCAGATATTTTGTCGAGATGTTGACGAATTTTATTGAAATTATATTAATCTCAACAAAAATAGTTGAAGAGGAGTTATTTTTACAAAAAGACCAAAAAAATTACAGGTGTAAAATAGTCATCACAATTAATATTTGAACTTAAATGCAAAACATTATTTATTTGGATTATTTTTATAAAAAAAGGCATGAAAGAACCCTTCACCAAATGGCAGGAACCCTTTGACTGGATAAAGATCCATCAAAGTGGGGACTCATGCAGGACCCTGTTTCCATATTTACACAGTTTGAAGATCAGATTCATTAAATGAAAGTTTTCAACTCTAGGAATTTCCCAAAATTCCAAAGTAAGAGTATTCCCACCAGGAAGATTATCAACTAAGTCCTTTAAGTTTTTATATTTTGCCCTTTGTTTTTCCTTAAAAAAAATTTACCACATCTCATGTTAGATCTTGAGTTTATTGAGTTGGCCTCTAGATAAAACCCATTTGAAGCTCAATGCAAATATTTATTCTCAAATAAAGAGGTTCTAATCCTTACAAAAATAATTAAATTATTTTTATAATATATAACTATAATTATTGTAATATAAAATTACATAATTTAACGATAAAAAATCACGTAAATGTATTATAAGATAGGTTCAAGTCTCGTCGAGTGTCCATATATAAGGAAAATTTCTTCTGAATTTGCGAATTATTGGCTTGGATATTTGGATGCACAGCAATACAAAAGACCAAATTTTGGCAAGGTCCCAGTCGGTAACTTTAATAATGTAAATAAAAAGAAAACTTAAGCTTGTATTTAAAAAAATAATACATTGGGGACTTGGATGATAAAATTCTATTCCCAGAAATAGAACCAAGGTAAGTCAGACTTGGGTGGCAGGTAAAGTAAGCATTATAAAATAAAGAACGTGGGGACAAGAGATTGAGACAGACACGATCCCCACTCTGCATTATTCACATGTCTTAATACTTTCTTCAATCAAATTGGCATCCCAATGTTCTCTTGTCTTTCAGATTGGATTAACCTGACCCTCATTATTTACTTTTTCAATATTTATTAATTATTTTATGAATAATCATCAATATTCAATTGTTCTCTCCAGTTTTTGCTTGAACTTTCAACACCCCACCAACTAGAACTGCTTCTGTTTCTCTCTTTCTTTAGGTGGAAAAATAAGTCTCTTTGTTGGGAGATTGACTTTTGAGTTCTTGTTCGAGAATTTCTGGTAAATTTACTTGCTTTTTTTATTGTTATCGTTATTTTCTTTTTAATTGAGATTATCTGTTTTGATCAGTTGTCAACCTTCTGTTTTTCTGACGATTTTTCTGTTCTGGGTTGTTTTTTTTTGTACTTGGGAGGGATTTTGTGGATCTAAGTTTTGGTGGTTGATTCGATTGTGTGTATTGCTATAACTGTGATATGGCTGCTGTAGATTGGCTGAGAAAATTTTAAGCCGTGATTTTATCGAATCCGGTCAGCTCTGAGATTAGTATGATTTTGTCTTGTCATCCTTTTCTTTCCTCATTTTACCGGAAAATTTGAAGGGATTCAACCTATTATGTAGTAAAATCTGACCTCCAGCTGCTGATTGTTGGATGGGAATATCTGACCTGGACAAAATATAACGTGTTAAAGCTAGTAATATCCGTATATTAATTTGAAATTATGATTTTTTGCGGGTTAGCTTCCTGAAAAATATGTTGGTTTGATCAAACAGTGACTTTGGGGAAATTGTAGTTGTGCATAATACTTTTGCGGCTTGATTTATCCTTTAGGATATTAGCGCTATTTTAATGATTGGGCCTATTATTCTTCAATATTATGTGCATGGAACTTAAGACTGTTACTGGTTGGTACTTCAGGCATCGGAAATGACTATTTAGTCAACTTTCTAAGCCATTATTGTGATGTTAACAGGTGAAAGGCAGTGTGAATTGGCAACTTTCAAGTTGTAAATACAGTTGGTGCTCATAGATAGTATAGAGGAGGAGTAGGAGTTGTTTTTGAGCGCCTGAAGTTTTCAATCCTCTCCAATCAGAATCTTGCAAATTTGGAGTTTCCTTTGGGGTTAACTTTGTGGGAGTGGTGATGATGTTTGACGAGATGGGGTTTTGTGGTGACATGAACTTCTTCTCTGCTCCTTTGGGGGATGCAGATGTGGCTGCTTCAAAAACTGAACCTGAGGCTATTCTGGAGGATGATTATACTGATGACGAAATTGATGTTGATGAACTTGAGAGGAGGATGTGGAGGGACAAAATGCGTCTCAAACGACTTAAAGAACAGAATAATGGTAATAATGGTAATGAGGGAATTGAAATGGCTAAGCAGCAGCAATCCGAAGAGCAGGCAAGGAGGAAGAAGATGTCAAGGGCTCAAGATGGGATCTTGAAATACATGTTAAAGATGATGGAAGTTTGCAAAGCTCAAGGTTTTGTTTATGGGATTATTCCGGAGAAAGGAAAGCCTGTGACTGGCTCGTCTGACAATCTCCGTGAATGGTGGAAGGACAAGGTTAGGTTTGATCGTAATGGCCCAGTTGCTATAGCTAAGTACCAAGCTGATAACTCAATCCCTGGCAGTAATGAGGGCTGTAGTTCAATTGGTCCAACCCCTCATACCTTGCTAGAGCTGCAAGACACTACCCTTGGTTCGCTTTTATCTGCACTCATGCAGCACTGTGATCCTCCTCAGAGGCGATTTCCACTGGAGAAAGGTGTTGCCCCTCCATGGTGGCCCATTGGCAAAGAAGAATGGTGGCCACAATTGGGTTTGCCCAAGGATCAAGGCTCTCCACCTTATAAGAAGCCTCATGACTTGAAGAAGGTGTGGAAAGTTGGTGTCTTGACAGCAGTCATTAAGCATATGTCCCCAGATATTGCCAAGATTCGTAAGCTTGTGAGGCAATCTAAGTGCTTGCAGGACAAGATGACAGCCAAGGAGAGTTCCAGATGGCTTGCCATTGTCAATCAGGAGGAGGCCTTGGCTCGACAACTTTATCCTGAATCTTGCCCAACTTTGTCCTCTGCTGAAAGAAGTGAATCGTTGGTCTTTAATGATTGCAGTGAGTATGATGTTGAAGGAGCTGAAGAGGAACCAAACTTTGATGTGCCGGAGTGCAAACCACAAAATCTCATTTCATCCAATTTGGGGATAGAAAGAATGAGAGAAAAACTTCCAATTCAACACCCAACTTATCCAGTTAAGGGAGACGTTATTGCCAACTTTGATTTTGTACGGAAGAGGAAACCAGTCAATGATCTAAGCTTGAAGATGGATCAAAAGATGTATACCTGTGAGTACGTTCAATGTCCCTATAGTGATCCTCATCTCGGCTATCATGATAGGACTTCTAGGGACAATCACCAGTTAACGTGCCCATATAGAACTAGTGCTTCAAACTTTGGAGGGTCTAATTTCCATGTAAATGAAGTGAAACCAGTTATCTTCCCTCAAACATTTGCCCAGTCCAAGCCAGCGTTCAACTCGGTACAACAGTCCTTTGAGATATCAGGACTAGGAGTTCCAGAAGATGGACAAAAAATGATAAATGAGCTCATGTCAATCTATGATAACAATATCCAAGGCGACAGGAACATAAATCCTAGCAACAATGCCATTGTGACAGAAGGTCAAACTCCAACAGTTCAGCATCAACAGCATGAGTACTTCCATAATCAAGGAATTGCAATGGATGGAAACTTAATTGAAGGATCAAGCATGCGCAACAATAGTCATGAAATCTTCCCTCGAGAGGAAAGTCAATTTGATCATTTCAAAATTATGAATTCTCCATTGGAGACTAACCACAACAATAACAGTTTTCAGCTGATATTTGGATCTCCATTCGATTTAGGATCCGTTGATTATAAAGAGGATCTACAAGCTGCAGGAATTGGTACTCTGCCAAAGCAGCACAATAGTTCAATGTGGTTCTAATTTCATGCTATTGAAACCATTCTTGAAGACAGTTCTTGGTGAGTAACTTACACCCACCTTTGATCTTGGCCTAGGTTCAAAAACTTGAATTGGTTACCAAATTGTTGTTAGTTGTATTTTCCTTATAGTTGTAGAATTTGGAAGCAAGCAGGTAAACCTAGAAATGATCTAGTGATTGACATGAGTTCCATTAATGTGTGCAAATGTGTTACATAAGGGACGTTCCGCACTGGATCATTCCTAAAGATAAGCCCTATTGTTAAATTTATGTCTGATGATGAAATGTCACATAAATAAATTAGTGTACTCACTTTCTTTTTTCTTTGAAAGATATTTTTATTGGGTTGAAAGTCGAAACATTATCATCAAAGCAAATCTGCATGTGGGCGGAAAGCAGGAATAAGAATCTGAATGTGAATGTGGTGTTGTTTAATGGAGGGTGATAGATGGTGGGGCTAGCAAGTAACAGACAAATTGTCGTTTTGTGTATTTTGTTTGTTGTAGTTGGTCATCTTCTTCATCCACATCCCCATGTGACCCACAAATGGTTGTTGGTATAGTGCTAGATGCCAAAGTTGACCAGTATTCATATTTCATAGCCATATTTTATGAGTGATTCATCAGGTATGGAATTTGACAGTTCATCCATCTGCAAATCTTCAAGCTGTCAGCCACTCAACAATAAGTTTAGAACTTATCATTTTGCTTGCCCAATCAATTAAATATGAAAAGGAACAGGAATCAAACCATAAAGCAAAAAGTCAAATCCCATGAGCACAATAGGAAAATATGATTCATGGCTCATTACTATGCTTTAGGGTTAGGTGTGCATATATTAATATTAGTCTTGAATGTTTGTTTCTATAAAATATAATGATCATGCCATTAATTATCTTAGGCTTAATCAAGTACCTCTAATTTTATAATTAAGATTAATTTAAAATTTTGAACAGTATTATTCAAAAAAAAATTAATTTTTTTAATAAATAAATGTAATTAAAATTATATCTTTACTCTAAACTGAGCAAGAACATATTAAATTATATTTATGACATTTATAAAAATAATATAATTATTAATTGTGTTATTATGTTTTTTTAATTTTTATTTATTAAAACTCAAAAATTCAGAAAGGTTGTGATTTGGGGCTAAAGTTTAGTCCAACTTCAGAATGACAAGAAGCATACAAGCCCAGATTGGTCCATGACCAAACAAGCCCAGCACACCCTACTTTTTAATTTTTATGATCACCATGGTGGGAAAGATTACCATACATGCCATAACTTGTCATGCAATAATGCTATGACACTTGTAACCTACAAACTTGATATCTCAAGGTTTTGTTCCTTACTGGGACTTGTTTCCTTATATAAAAGAGATCAGAGCACTTATATAGACCATTTTCATATTTTACCCTACGATGTATGATATCACAATTCACTCTTTTTAGAATTCAACGATCTCGTTAGCACACCTGCTGCAATTAGAGATTTTACTTTAATACTGTATGTATTAATCTAATGTACTAATTAAAATATTGTCTACTTTCATACAATTTTGTTAAGCAAGTTTTAAGTTCAAAATGTATCTTTCAAGTATAAGAATGTACAGTAAAAAAGATATTGTCTTCTTTAATAACCCATAAACGTAACACTTGCAAGATTTTGTGTACACTTAGAGCATAATTAAGCCCAGACTTATTATGGACTATTACTCTTTAAAATTCATCTTAAGCCCAAACTTATTATTACCAAAAGCCCATGAAAAGACGTTCTTCGTTCTACCCAATTTCCTTCCATCTAGCTAACACACAAGGGTGCCATGTCACCGCTCTAGAATCTCTTTTGTTTTATTTTTAAATTAATAAATTGATAAATACTATTGATTGCATAAAAATAAATGTTTATAAAATATTTTAAAAATATTTTTAAATATTTCTCTTAAAATTTGATAAAATTACATGTACATGTAAATTTTTAAAAAAAAATTAACTGAAAGTACTCTTTAACAGTAAGATTATTATGTTTTATCGTTAGTTTACTAATTAAAATAGTAAAATAATTAAAATAATCTTATATATAATTTTAGATATTTTTCGAATATTTTTTCTAAATTTTTAAAAATTAACAAAAAGTACTTTTAAAAGTTATTTTTATATTTTAACATCTAATATAATTTAAATTAATTAAATATTAATTTGAATATGATAATATCATAAATTACTTGCTTGAGTAGAAAATAAACTATTTAATTTAAAAAAACTAAATGATATCAGTTTTTATCTTTTTAAAATAAAAATTTATAATTTAACTAATTTCAATAATAATGGAAATGTTTCACAGTAATTACAATAATTCTATACAAGCAAGCAATTTATAATATCCTATTGCATATGTTCATATCATATAATTTTATTTATTGAATTAAATAGTTTGTATTTCTATATAAATAAGTAATTTATAATTTTATTATATTAAAATTAGCATTTGATTTATGTATGTTTGTTAAATTAAATTAAATTAGATATTAAAATATATATAAAAAAAAACTTTTAAAATTATTTTTTGTTAATTTTCAAAACCTCAAAGAATGTATATAAAAAATATCATTAATATCTAAAATTATTTTATTATTTTAATTAATATTTTATTATTATTAAATAACACTTTCTATTAATTTTTTTAAAAATTCATATTTATATCCGATTTCACCAAATTTTTAGAGAAGAGATATTTAAGTATTGAACTTTATAATCAAGACACTTACGAATATATTTTGACTAATGTAATTTACTTTATTGTTTCATTATAATGTTAATGTGTTGATTTCAATCATTTAGTTTAAAATATAATAATGGATTAAAGGTTTGTTCCGATTGTTGTGATTTAAAAATATACTAAAATTAATACTTTGGACAATTGATAATGGGCAATTATATTTTTAAAATCATTACAACTCAATCTGAAACAGAAAATGCAAACATCAAATATGTTACATAGTTGCAAATTAATATGTGAAAATTAGCCCCTAACATCAATGGCTTACAATAAAACCAACATCAAAAGAAAATACCCTCTCAGCTTCATTTTCTCATTTAGATAACAAAAAACTCCAAATTGAGTTGTAATACATGAAATTTCCACAAAAAATAATTAAATAGGCATTAATACTTATAATTAGTTAGCTCAATTATTTCCAGGTTTCAAGAATCTCTTCCCTGTTAAACCACAAGCAAGAGCTTCATTTGGTATGTATGGAACATGCTCAATTCCTTCAGCGAAAACCACACCCATTCCCATATGCAGATGAGGTTCAATGTGGCAATGAAGTGCCCAAGCTCCTGGATTATCAGCTACAAATCTCAATGCTGTCCACCCATATGGGAAAATCACTGCAGTATTTCTCAATGGCGGATTCTTCAAGTTCAATTTCCCCTCATCGTTCTTCGAAAACTTTCCTTCTCCATACCCCAACACCCAAAAATCATGCCCATGCAAATGCCAAGGGTGGATTTCACATACATTTGCCGTCAACCCATTAGCATTTTGAAGTATGACATCCACTGTGGTGTTCAACCCTAGCATGTAAACCCCATTACCATGGGTTGAATTGGGGTTTACAGGCGGTTTCATCACATCATACTCGGTGGGAAAGTTTTCCGGTGGACTTTTCTGATCAAAAGCTCCTTTAAGACGATATTTAATGGACCCCAAATAAGGAGTAGCAGGTAAAACCAAGGAAATATTGTTGATAGCCCATTTGATATGTCCATTGATCCGGTTTTGGGTATTGAGAAGGATTATACGACGGTCGAAATTCTTCGAAGGCTTTGGGGATCCCATTAGGGCAAATAGTTTGTTGGAAAATGATTTACTGTGATTATAATCATCCCATCTAGGAGTTGTGGGTGGTGGTGAAAGAGGAAGTCGTGAAGCAGGAGTTGGACGATAGTTTAAAATTGTTAGGGCTTGAGGAGTTTGAGGTTTTCTTCCTCTTACACCAACTGAAATATAGTAATTTTTTGAAGGATCTTGATTTGTTGTTAATAAAACTGAGTAACTCTCACCAGAATAAATGTCCATATCTTCTACTTCAAATGGTTGCACATAATTTCCATCGGCTTCCACTACCAGCATTTTGTGATTCTGAAAAATGAAAATCAAACATGTAATTCGATAATTGTTTCTGTCTGATCATTGGTATAATTAAGAAATTAAAATGCAATTAAGGGTATATCTAATATTTACATGAAGTAAAGGTATGAATAAGTGAATGCTTCGTAAATATTAATTATCGAGTAAAAATTTAATATTAATCAAACATACCCATGTTAACATAAACACATAAATGTATAATTTTAATTTTAATTTTTTCTTCTATATGATTTTGTAGGGTTTAAATGCTTATCATCGAATTAAGAAATTTTTTTTTAAAAAAATGTCATTTACTACTTTTGAAAATTTAAAATTAATTTTTTTTTAACAGAAAGAAGATTTGAATCCGTAAACAAATGTTAGTATCAATGAAAACAAAACACTTTAAAAAAGAATAATTTTGCTACCTATCAATGAAAAGCGAATCGATGAACAGTTTTCTTCAGTCCTTGCAAGTGATGTATCGAAATAGCAAACGTGAGAGAACATGGGAACAATTCAAATTTGCAGACACATTGCTAAAGCCATCACGGCCATAAACCAAGTAAAATGATTATATTAACTAATGCTTTGTTCTCACGTTTGATCCAACAATAAGTAAAGTGGGTTATTAGGCAGCTGTTTGACTGGCATGCATTTCTTAATTTATGATCTCCATTTTCCATGTGAATGTGCAACCCAACACACACCTAAGAAGGAAACTTCTCTTCACATATCTTCTTGACCTTTTCTTTGGTTAATTAATTTGCAAGTTTGCTTTAACTTTCTTTATATAATTATATTCCCACCGACCTACTACATGTGGATATGGTCCAACATTTCAATACCTTTTGCACTATGCAACTCGTTTTCTCTTTTCATTCTTGAAATGTTTGTCACCATGCAAAAGCATAAGAATCTGTAACTAATGAGCAGAAAAACACTTTCACTTTACCAGAAGCTAGACTATATATTTCCTTTTAATCTACAAGTTGTCAACTTTCCATTGTGTTACAAATTTCTTGAAAATAGAGTATCATATTATACGGTTCCGAAGTTTCTTCAGCGTTTGAATTTAATGGAGTAATGAAATGGACTTACAGAAATTGCCAAGTTGAGTGAAGCAAGTGCTGTGGTGCTGGCAATCCTGAGCCTGTACGTTTTATTTGGAAGGACTGCCAGGATCTGGGGTGCGCATTCTTCATTTCCTCTAAACACGCACTGCTGTGCTGTGCCGTTGCTAAATTGTGCCGCCAATGAACAGTTGAATTGCCCCCTTCCACTAATCAACAGAGTCTGCATACGCACACAGATATATAGATATGATTCACCACCTACCTAATTGTATTTTACTAGTAATTTTCCAATTTAATGCTTGACCAGATTTATTTTTGAATATAATATGAACCATAAAATCTGGGATTTAAATTGTTATGGAAGTAACTTATAAAATTGTTTATTTATTTTTACCTGGGGCTCACCAATCCATCGAAATGGGTTTGAAGATAGGCCAACTTCTTGTTCATGAACACCTTGGTGCCACCAATCGCTCAGTAATAAATTGAATTCGCCATCGTAATGAAATGGTTCTTTCTCTCCTTGGGTCGGTTCTACTATCAGAGATCCATACAATCCTGCTGATCTTTGCATCCCCAGATGTCCATGGTAGAAGTATGTTCCTGCCTGCATTTTGACATTCGTTTCGTCTCAGATTTTGAGATATCAGATTCGAATCCCCCTTACAACAGAACGAAAACAGATGAATTTGTTATTACCTTGTCAACTTTGAACCTGTAAAGGAAAGTTTCACCAGGGTTGATAGCACACTGAGAAATGGCAGCAGTACCATCTGCCCATGGCGTCCCCAACTGTGTATAACAAAAATAATTCAGATTCATGCACTGAAAAATGTTCACATGCAAAGAAATAAATAAATCTAGCTAACTAGCTACCTGTCTGATTCCATGCCAATGAATGACAACACCTTCAGTGTAGAGTTTATTGGTAAGCTGGACGGCGATGGTGTCGCCGGCTTGAGCACGGATAGTCGGCCCCGGGAACTGGCCATTGATTCCCATGACTATATGCTCTTGGCAATCTGGTTTCCAGAACATGTACTCAACTTCCCATTTGAAATGTCTAGTTTTGGCAGCAAATGAAATCTGAGTTAAAGAAGACAAAATCGACAGCAAAATGCAACAACAAACGGCAAGATTTCTTGGATCCAAACCACCAAATGTACTCATTTCGTCAAGTGACCATGCAAAGACAATGAAGAATGTAATAGCAAGACGATGGAAATGACTTGTAATGCTGTGTTCTCTGCGTTAGGTGGAAGAAACAATTTATACGCGTATGCTTCTGTATTTTGTTAATATCAGTTCTCGATAATTTGAATGAAACAACTGAATACATCTGATTATTAACTGGTATTAGAAGCCTGGCTGTAAAGAAGAGAGTGGTTGTGGGTAGGTGCATAGTTTTTGGCCATTTTCCTTGTGCTATGATCTTTCCTATTATCTTTGATATAGAATTAATTATTAAGTGGGTTGGGACCATTTAATATGTTGCTTGACAATTAAATATCAAATGGAAAGCAGAAGCAGCAACTTTAAAGAGGGGGAGAGGTGTAATTGCCAAGAAAGGAAGAAAATTGTCAATTGCTAATAAAAAAACATATTACAAATCCGAATTTATTCGTATAAAATAATATAATTCTCGTAAATTTTTACTTTTTCTCGTAAAAAGTGTAATAATAATATAATATAATATAAACAATAGACGATATAATACGAACAATTAAGTTTATATAAGAGTTTTGGGAGAGAGGGGAAGGGATCAATAGGAGTTTGTAAATGGATTAAAATAAATTATAAATACTTTTTATTTTATAGTGAAATTGATTTTTTTTTGGTATTTTTTATAAAAATAAATTTAGATTTTTTTTGTAAATATAAAATATTTTCCTTTAATTTTGTTTTTTATTATATAAAAAAGTAGGGTGGGAGTTAGAATTTAGATAATTAATGTATCAAAAAGGTAAAAATTTAAAATTTTATACTTGAAAAAGCCACGTGTGAAATGTGTCAAATTTTTCAAATGATGAAGAATGAGGATGCGTTGTCATCATTATGAAACAGTGATAACTGGTGAGCTCCATGCAAATTATTCATATCCTGTCACAAATCATATTAAATTTCCTAATCTTTTTGGGCATGTATCACGCACGCCGGGACAGCTTTGGATTCCCTGGAAATTATTGCACCAGTTATCACTGCTTTGGCTTCAAGTTGAGCTCCATTACACACATCAATGGCACCGCCATTTTCTCTCTTTTCCTGATTCTGTCTGCCTTGCTCTTTTCTCGTTTCTACATGGTAATTTTTTCTTGGTGGAAATTATAACAGACAGATTCTTTCTCTGTGAAAGAAAGCAATGCAATGGTTTTGTAGGAGACAATAAAATTTCAAAACTGCTTGTAATTTGTAAATTTAGATGTTCAAGACGCATTGTGTCCTACTATGAGAATCTGACATCAACCTAATATTTATTGTGTTGTATCATCTCGTGCCGGACTTGCCAGGCTCATCTTACACCTCTACATTAACTCTTATCCATAAATTTTCCATGCACCGCTTAATTTTTTTTCATACAAAATCACAAGACTCAGAAAAATGGTATTGAACAAAGCATGTATGTTTGCATATGACACATATTATATGAAAGTCAAGCTAAGATTGAAGTGAAAGCATTGACATACCATTGGCTAGTAGTAATACATCAATAAAATTCTTGTCTTGGAACATTTTTCCATTTTAGAGTTGAAGACACACAACAATGCTATTACAGATACTGGATGACATCTAAGTAGTATGGTAAAATTCACATATATGGCCGCTTTCATTTCACCAATAACCCTACACTTTCTTGAGGTAAAGACAGTTCCAATCTTACCAAGTACAATATCTAATCTGAAGCCAAGGTAGAGCTTGTTTACGAGCAGTTTGTGTTGTAACTCACAAGTCCCAGCAACTCCGGACCTTCTAGTCGAGGGTTATTCTCAAAGCTACAACATTGAAAATAAAAATTATGATCACAGAGAACCACAATGAAAATGAGAAACCAAGTGTCGTGTGCATTGTGACTTGTGATGCCCAGCAGAAAGCAGAAATGCATACCATATGCAAAACACACTTTCATTTTTTATTATTATTAACTAACCAGTGGCACAAAAATAACAGAACTATGTTTGAAATCAGAGAGCAAAAGAGTTTATTCCATGGATTCTTTTATATTTCTCTTGTGCAAAACATACCCAATAAACAAAATTCACTTTGACAAAAGCATGTTGCATCAGCATAAAAGCATTCAGCAAATGGACAAGGAGGATCATTTGCAAGCTGATATGAGGTGCTAAGTTATCCAGTTACCAACTAAAGTGCAGTTTGAGGCCCATCATTGCCCATAGTTCCTCACAATAGTATTATTTGAAACTTCTAAGTATAAATTAACAACTAGATGAGCAATTCAGAAGTTCCCAAATAACTTGCTAAATTAAACAATTCAAGCTTTACTAACAGGAAGTGGTTCGAATGATAATCACTACCACAACAAATTTCTTTACCAGTCAACATTATATTATCATTTAGTAACAATTCCACCACATCAAGAAGCCCCTTGTTTTCTAATGATGCATGCATAAGAAAATCTCAGACAAATGCAATGAAAAACGTCAGCCCTTCTACTTTCCTATCTTCAACCTTCCTACTCCAGCTAATGGAATTAAATAAAACAATCAACAAGCTCTTGAGTACAGGAACGAATGAAATGTTCGATGAGGTGACCCATCAAGGGAAGAGAAGCAGAACTTTCTAGTGTAGTTAATAACAGACAATACATCCTAATAGAAATTGATGAAGCCCAAATCAATTCAACTTAAGAACATTGAGGTCTCCCTCTCCAAACTGCAAACTTAAGAAGTCTCAAGAAGATACTACATGCTCCAAATCTGGATTCAATGGGCAGCAAACAAGGGTATTTCACTAACGTTTAAAGATACAATTGTCTAAATCATGTTTGCCATTTTTCACCTAATCATGATACTTCAATAACCATGGTAAGTTTCAAACCCAGAAAAGGAGTGACGATGTAAATAGTTAATTTCTTAAAAGTTCACAACATGAAATAGTTTCCCAAGGGTTCCCAGCTTATTAATAAAACTTTGTGGAAAGTGACCTAGTGCATTCCACACATCTACCAATATCTGTAACCTTGAAGAATGATGCCTACCATGTTCTGGTCACATGAAGATGCTAAAATACCTGATGATTTACCACAGGATGAATGCACGAATAAGATACTCCTCAACCCACAGAAATTCTAATGCAAAGTCACTAACAATTCACAGTTGCATTGAATCAACACCAAACTGACAATAAAGAAGCTGAAATCTATTACCCACGGCGTATGTAAACCTATAAATCTCAGTCATTAATTGAAACTGTCTCTGATAGTATGTAAACCTATAAATTTCAGTCATTAATCAAAACTGTCTCTGACACTAAGGAAACAGGTGGCGGCTCAGTCTGCAAGAGTAACTAATGAATACCTGCCCTACCTATAATCACTCAAATTAAACGCACAATAGTAAATGTGCCCAGTTATACTCTGATCCCTGACAACACAATTGGAAGTATAGGGGTTCATTATGGATACTATGACAGATTTGGAATTTTTGCAGCACCAAACGTAAAAGAGCAACATGGAAGGTTACAAGCTGAATGTTTATGGTTACATGTTTTATATTTCAAGTTGCAAGTTTTATGTTCTGTGGTATAAAAACCACATGGACGTAATAAGACCTCCCTTTAAAAATAGCAAAATCCTGAAAACACAGCATACGGTATAGATAAAGTTCAGAGCTTGACATAAAGAAAACAGTGCATGCAACAAACTTAGGTATTGAACCTCAAACAACCAATGAGGAAGACAGAGCTTAACAAATCACAGCTAACTCTTAGCTAGACAATGATAATCGTGTCTAATACAGTAGGGGAGAGGAGAGACAGAGAGAAACAAAAAGAGTTCTTCCTACTAAGTCTATAAAGACAGACATAGACATAGTCAATATCTAACACATCTAAAGATTGACACAAGGACCACAAGACAACATAAATTGCAATTCAAGGACACACAAATAGATGTTATGAAGAAACAGGTGATGTGAGAACATGTAAAATAAATCAATGCCCTTGCATGGAAGCCAGGATTAAAATTTAACAAGCAGGAACAAAAGCAACAGAGTGCATAAGAATTAAAACCTACTTGTTAAGCGGGATGTGTTCAAATGGTCCACTCGTAGGAATTGTTCCACAGAGATCATTGCTTGAAACATCCCTGAAAAACAGAAATATTTTTCCAGATTTTAAATCTACAGCTATATAGGACAATGCCAAAGATTGCACATACAAAAATATTTAAGAAAAAAAAGACCATTTTACTTACACAACTTTGAGGCTTGAAATTCCAGCAAGTTCCCTGGGAATTTGTCCAGTTAGCCGATTGTCATTGATTCGCCTGCCAAAAGCAAATAATAACAAAAGAAAGATCAACAGTTAAATATAAATATCCAACATGAACCAATAAGCATGTCCCAAGAACACATGGTTTTAACTCAAAGAAACTTATGTTGTTTGGTATCAAATTACATGTTTATGTAAACTTGTAGATCTTCAAGAAGATCCCATATTAGACCCAAAATTTGATCTCTAAATAGAAGGCAAATGATTGAGCATTAGAAGTAAGACCAGTGTGTTCTTAAAACTCACTAGAATAAACAGATTTATTCCAACAGACAGAAAAAACAGAGAAGCAAAAGGCAAATATATTCTGCATTATAAAAAGAAGAAAACACTACAATCAATTAGACAAGTAAGCTTCTGTACGCCATAAAAGTGCACTGCAAGCCCATGCAAGGGTTTTGTAACCCTAACTTCCCCAGGTAACTCAACATTTTTCTGACTTGTTCTCTCGAGCTAGTCAAATTAGAAAGAAGATCACCCAATTCCTAATTAAGAAAACAAGTACAAAAAGGTTGATGTTAGCAAAGAAACTTACAAAAATACAAGAGACTTCAATTTTCCCAAGGACAGAGGGATGGTCCCAGAGATGTTGTTATTATACAAGTCCAAGCTGATGAGGTTCTTCAAGTTACCAAGCTCAGCAGGGATAGTTCCTTGGATGTTGTTTTTGTAAAGTTCCCTATATCCAGACAGATAAACGAGGTTTAGAGTAAATAAAACAAAACATTTTAAGCTGTAAATGGCATTTTAAGCAGTACAAATTTGATATCAAAATAAGTAATCATCTCAAATCCAACAATTTATTAAACAGAAAAGCATTAGCAAAATCTACTGGATACTGTACAAGAAAGGAGAAATTAGCAGAGAAAAACATACAGATATTGCAAATGCTCAAGCTTCCCAAGTTCAGGGACCAGATGTCCGGATAGATTTGAATTGCCCAAATCCCTGCAGAAAACAACATAATCTTATCAATACTGATAACATCTAAAACTTTTCTTGAAATAGAAAATGAAACCCAAACACAGTAGTGAAAACAAATCCTTCAACAGGAGAGAAAAAAAAGAGTTGGCCATCGATTAGCATCTCATGGATCATACTACTGAGAATTAATGGCAACACAGATCGTCATATTTCCAGGGGCACAAACTACACTTATGAGCCAGAACTCAATATTTGACAGGGGAACCCTGCACATGAATCCTTCCATTAAGACTGTAACAATGAAATAGAAACAACTAGCACTTTAGAATCTACTAATAAGATTCTTCTTTTTTCTCTCTGTTTACTTTTCAATAGCAACTAATATCAATTAACTATTCTATTTTGAGCATACAGACAAGGGAACAAAGGAGATATCTTATAACAATGGCCTCAGTTAAGGGATGTTCAACAAATTAATCGTTAATTCAAAGGCGCAATTGAAAATTGAAAAGTGATCTTCCCATAAAAAATTCCATGAACAAAATAAATATTAAATAAATCAGTCGATTCAACTCCCAAAACCGAAAATAAAGCAATTTATAACAATTAATCCTATTAAATAGGATATGTTTGTAAGCAACGCACAGCTAAATAAAGCTTTTCTATTTTCATTTTAGAGTTCATTTTACAGTAACTATGAATAAAACGCAACAACGTCTCAATCTCATACCAACAATGAAAAGCATACCCTTAATTTATTTTCCTATTCCCAACACCTCATTTACGTTGATAGAAAACCCAGAAGCAAACAATCACAAAATCAATAACCAAATCTAAAATCATCAAACACTCAAATCATCAAAGACAAATGAAATAAAAAGAAGGCAGGCATAGACATAGGCATACACTCGAGTAACGCGATTATCCTGGTTACAGGTGATGTGAAACCAAGTACAGGGATTAACAAGAGTGGGATCCCAGCTCTGCAACACGTTATAGGGATCGGACAAGCTTCTTCTCAAGGTGTAAAGCGCGTCTCCTTCGGAGTTGCCATGCACATGAGAAACTAATAAGACTAGGGCTAGCGTTAAACGCAGACAGAACCGAGAAGGTGCTGCCATGGCGGATGTCAGTTAATTTAGAGGTCTCTAGGGTTTGGTTTGGTCAGTGAAAAGAGGAAGGAAAGGAAGAAGAAAGCTTAGAGTTAATGGGGAAGAGAGAGAAGTTGAAAAGAGATTCCAAGGAAAGAGAAAATGAGGGGATCGGCTTTGGGAATATCAGAGTTAACAACTTGTACTTCTTTTTTCGTTATTGCGGTTTTAACGGATAGGTCCCTAGTTTTTTAAAAAATAGTAAATATGACATAATTTGACCATTGATAACAGATAAGTTCTTACGAGAGCCTTAAGGTATTGTAGAAGTGGCAAATATGTCCTACTGGGTCAACTCGATCCGCGAAACTCAAGTTCATTCATGCTACCTACTGTGCTTGTGTCATGCTTAAATTTTGAAAAATTACATAACCTATAACCCAACTAAGTTTGTATGGTGTCCTACCAATTTGTGTACTTTTTCTACTTCTAATTCTTAAATATTTAAAATTGTCAAAATATCATCACATTTAGCTTGCAAAAAAATATTATTTTGCATATAATTAATTTTTAAAATATTTTAATTAATTATTTGTTCTTTTTATCTCGATACATTTGTTGGTTTACAGTAGTTTTATTTTTAAAATATTAGTTTAATTTAACTTAACACGTGCTCGTATATTATGCTACTTCGATATCTTTTTGTCATCTCTATTGTTAGGGATCTATTAATATTTGAATAATAAATAGTACTAAGGGGTGTATTTATTAAAAAAAATTAAAGTATATTAATATTTATTATTTTGTTAATATTTGGGGAGCTATGTTGTTCTCCCATTTGTTATTGCTTTGGATCTTCTTTATAGTTTCTAATTTTTGTTGTGTCTTCTTGAATATTATTAGTTCATGGTGATTTGGTGTGTTGTTCCACTTTAGCCTAGTAGTTGTGCTCTTTGTAATTGCTAAGATTCTTCTTTGCTCTTATTTTTGTTTCTCAACAATGCTTTACATAGTTGGCATTAAACTTTCAACCTTGACTAAAATGTCATTAGTGTGTCAAACTTTCAACCTTGACTATAATAATAATAATAATATTATTATTATTATTATATTTCCGTTTTATTAACGCACATAAAATATCACATCAATTAATATACTTTAATATTACTACGATGTTTTCTTTTTTTAAAGTTATAACAAAAATAGTATTATATCTTTTATTATTTAAAAAATATGATATTAATTCAAATAAAAATTTGAATAATTCTCAAAAAAATACATTGTCAATTTATTAATAGTGAATAATGTGTATTCAATTCATACTCGAACGCGCCAGGGAATTATATATTAATCAAATGCGGATGATATATTATAATACAGTGTCATATGACAATAACACTTAATACGATCAACATTATTTATTAAATTATTTATTTTACGTTTAAAAGTCTTTTTTGTATATACATAATTTGTTTTCTTCAATAGTTAAATCATTTCTTTTTGTCGTGTATTTTATTTAAGATAAAAAAAATACTTGTACTCATTTATTTGTATAAAATTTTTAAAATTTATATTTTTTAAATTTTATTTGAGATGATATAGCATTTATTAAGTGGGATGATATATTTTTACAATTTTTGGAATCATTTATACTATTATTTTTCTTGTCAATAAATATTATGTTATTTGGGATAAAAATTAGGTATAAAGATATTTACTATACTTTCAAACATCCAATTTAATTATTTAATTTTATTTTTATTGCTTTTGAAGAGGAATATAACCTGCTCCACTACTGTCTATCTTTTAAGACTTTTTTTCCACTATTTGTTTTAAAAAAAGAAAAAGATGGTTGTTGACTTTAAAGCTAAAAAAGTATAATTAATTTATTTTAAAAAATAAAATAGAATAATCAATTCATATCCAAGGGAAGAATCCCAAAAAAAGATCACTTCATATGTTTCAATAAATTTGGACAATATCATAATGTTTTATGGACAATATATTATTATTATTTGATAAATTAAAACATCTTTGATCATTTTGTGCTTAAATTGGGTTTGAATTTTCTCCCTTTCTCGCTTAAAGTGTGAGTTTCTTTTAGTATTATCAGTGTTGTTGTTGTTTATTTTGGATGTTTTTTAACTTCCTCGAGTTATATAAAGGATAAAAATTATATATCTAAAAATTAAATAAATACGACATTATTATAAAAATATTAATAAAAGAGTACAATATTACTATTTATATAAAAATTAATATTAATTTATTGGATTAAACTTATTATGAATAAATCTTATATTAAATATTAAAGTACAAACAAAATGGATTCAAACCACCCTTTTGAGCTAGAGCAACTAGTCATAAAGTAAAAATGTTTTGACTACTAAATATACAAACTAATTTTATAAAAATATTATTGTATGTGTTATATTTCTAAATTATAAGAATATGTGACAACGGTATAACAATGTCGCATCAAATCATATTAATAGAATTACTATCTTCTTAAAATATAACTGTAATAAATTTACAAAAAAGAAAAGAAAAGTAGGGATAAGTGCAAGAAAAATGGGAATTCAATAACATACAAAGAGGTAAACTTGAGGCCCAAAATGCTTCATAGGCCCAAATGAGTAAGTTGTTGAACATGGAGGTACTTGGTTGTCCAACACAAGAGAGGTAAGCATGACAAAGCCTAAGAATGCAAAGCCCAAAGTCCATATCAACATCATACAGTAGAGGGTACATGTGTTAATTTATTCTAATCCAATAATCTGCCTCCACCTCATCAAGAGCTAAATTAAGAAAGCAAACTTTTATTATTTTTTAATTATTAATTTAATATAATATAATTTTGTAAGTGTTTATATTTTTTGGCCTATTTTAGTTTTTAAACTAAAAGATATAATATTCTATTTTTTTATGCTTAAATGAATATTTATAAAAATTTAATTTTAAACTCAAAAAAATTTATAAAATTTAATTAAAATTATTTAGTGATGGTCAAGATTTGTTATTAATAAATTAATTTAAATTATTATTTAATATATAAAATTTAAATATACAAATTTAATATTTATATGACATCGATTAAAAAGTTTTAGAAGTGTGATTAATTTTAAAAAAATTATTTTTAAAAAACTTATAATTAAGGTTTTCATTAACTACAATATTTTCAAAAACATTAATTTTATTTTTTAAAAATAATTTTTAAGAACATTATTTCATTAAAATTATTACTAAAAAGAAAAAAAAACATATTCCCCTGCCAAAGAAGAATACATTTCCTATTTTAACCCTATGCCTTTTGCCGATGATCTCAAAAGTCAGCAATGGCAAATTCGTCACTTTGAATTAAAGTTTAAAAGTACACAAAACGACGTTATTCGAGGTGGGAGCGACATGTCCATCCGCTTACATGTAAGCGTGCTTAAGTTTTATCGGCAAATAACCCAGTTTAAAACCCAAGTACAGACACCACCACGTGTACGTTAAGATTATCGAAACGGATACGTTAAGATTATCGAAACGGATTGACATAGACGGCTCTACTTTTAACTTTAACAAGCTGTTGACCAAAAAAAAGCCAAGAGACAAAACTGAGTGGTCCTGTCCTCCCTTAAAACCGAAAATCAGTTTCTCACTCTGAGGGCGTCGAGAAAGCGTCCAGGCAGTAGTTGTAAGCAGAGCAGCGGTTCTTAGGGTTTTGAAAATTTCACTGTACGCTTTGAATTTCTTTTTCTTTATATCCTATTTTTTGAGATTTGTTTGGTTGCGTGTTTTCTTCTGTTTGTGTTCATTTCTCACAGTTCTTCTTTTCAAGTGTTCTTAAGTTGATTTTCTACAATGCCGGTCTGTTTCTGCTTCGGCTTCGTGATTGTTTCGTGTATTGTGGCAAATTATTTTTCTGTAACACTTTGTGGGCATGGTCGTCTAGCCTTGTTGTCGGTCTCTTAGACTTTCATTTTATTTTATTTTTATAATTTTTTAATATTAAAATTTTAATTGTTTTTGTTATTTATGGGTTCAAGCGCTTAACCCCTATCAAAAATTAATCCGAAAAAAAGGTCGAGTTCTTTAATGCAGTTGTATTTTTTTACTTCAGATTTGTTTTTGTTTGTTTCTGTTTAATTTTTAATTTTTCTTGTTTCTCCCTCACAAGCACGATCCGTTCTTATTTCCTTTGTTTCTCTCTTGCTGTTTTGCAAAACTCGCCATTATGTACTTTCTAGCAAGCATTTTTCTGCCATCAGGTAGTACTTTCAATGAATGCATGCTTATTTTTGGCTGCATGTCGGGCCTTTTAGTTTCTTGTGTGTCAAAGAAACTCCTGTTTGGTGAATCGTCTGATATTTGGTGTTGTTTACGATTGCATATGCACTGTTTTATGATGTTTATGGGTTTTCTTTTGTTTCTTAAAATTACTATACAAAGTGTTTTTTTTCTACTTTTAAATTTGATGTGGAGGTCTCTCTGCTAGGAACTTTTCACTAAGTTATTTGCGGTTCTCAAGTATTATCTGTTGCTATCCTTAGTAAATTGTACTACTTACTGGTATTTTTTTTGGGTTTTGATTTTTTGGAGCTTGCTTCTGTTTCCTTGCATGTTATTTTATTAGTTGCTATTGAGCATTCTGTAAGCTAAATAAATTACATTGGCAGTGTAGCTCTGTTTGGATTTTTGATGCTTTCTTTGCTTTTGCGTCCCAATTTTATCTTGTTTGGTGGTTTCTTTGGGCCTGGTCTTTGGGTTAAATGTGTGTGGTTGTATTGTGTTGTTAATTGTTCTGTATTGTATATGCAATTAAATGTGGTGTTTATATATATATATATATATATAGAGAGAGAGAGAGAGAGAGAGAGAGAGAGAGAGAGAGAGAGAGATTTGGTCAAGCTGTGTATTGTTCAAAATTGTTGCTTTTGTTAGCATATTCACAAATCGAGGTTTAACTGTCTAAGTTGATTTTTAGGAGCTCATAAGAAGTTCCAAAGGCGTTCTTTGGAGGGTAAACTCTGACATGCTGCCCTGCTGTTGATGTGTTATTTGTTGAATTTCTTAATCGAGACCTCGATTTTTAAATTTTTTTTTCTTTTCTTCTCCTGTACATTATTGAATAAGGTTAAGGTTTTGGTTATTTTTTTTGGGTACTTTATTTCTCTCCGGTTTTTTCAAATGCCAAGTCATGGTGTTTTCCATTCTCTATATCACCTTTTTGTTGTATCACAAGCCTTTTAAAATCACTTCATTTTCTTTCTTTTTTCTTTTTATGACTTGTTTTTGTTGGCAATTGCATTTTCTCTATCTTTTTCCTAGTGCTTTCTCTGGTGTGATATCATGTGTTGCTTCACATGTGCCATAATTTTGGTTGCATTTTCTTTTTTGATTTGAACTATTCTTCATTTCCATTTCTTTCACAGAAGTTAATGCATTGGTGATTGCTTTCTTTTATTTTTTTCCGATTTTTGCTATGTTTTTTGCTTATTCTTTTTTCTTGATTAGGATATGGATTCATTTGAGCCTGATGGTAGTAGGGCCCTGGATGGAAATGGGGCTGCTGACACTTTGCCACCTCCTCCACCTGTTATGCCACCAGATTTTGTTCCAACACGAGTGGAAGAAGAACCAGTTAAGAAGAAAGTAGTGAGGGTTCCAATTTCCAGGCGTGGCCTTGGTTCCAAAGGGAAAAAGATATCTCTGCTTACAAATCACTTTAAAGTGAATGTTACTAATGTTGAGGGTCACTTCTTCCATTATAGTGTAAGTCCACATTTCTCTCTCTCTCTCTCTAGGAGGCTTATAAAATTTTCTCCCTTGAGATTTGATGCATATAATTAATTCTCACAGATTTTTCTTGTTTTGTTTGCTGTAAACAGGTTGCAGTTTATTATGAAGATGGCCGCCCTGCCGAAGGCAAGGGCACTGGAAGACGAGTAATTGATAGGGTGCAAGAGACGTATAATGCTGAATTATCTGGAAAGGACTTTGCTTATGATGGGGAGAAGAGTTTATTTACTGTCGGTCCCCTCCCACGCAACAAGCTTGAGTTTACTGTTGTGCTTGAAGATGTTACATCTAACAGGTAGACATGCACTGTTCCTTACATTTTGACAGGTCTCATGTTTGTCACCTTAGCTTTAAGTCTCAGAAAGAGCTCTTCTGTATATAGAAACCATGGAAATGCTAGTACTGATGAGCATGGAAGTCCACATGGGAATGATCGGAAGAGATTACGGCGTCCGTATCAGTCCAAAACATTTAAAGTGGAAATCAGCTATGCTGCAAAAATTCCTATACAGGCCATTGCAAATGCACTACGTGGTCAGGAATCAGAGAATTCCCAAGAAGCCTTTCGGGTACTGGATATCATTTTACGACAGCATGCAGCTAGACAGTGAGTGGTCCTTTGTTTTTACTAATTATGATTAGATTAGAGCACCTTGAACTGTTTAGATTCTATTTACTTAATCTTGCATTATATGGTTATGTTTAGGGCTTTATGTGTCTATATATCTAACAATGCTGGCACTGTTCTAGGGGTTGCCTCCTTGTCCGCCAATCATTCTTCCACAATGATCCCAAAAATTTTGCTGAAGTCGGAGGTGGTGTGCTTGGCTGTAGGGGTTTCCATTCAAGTTTTAGAACCACTCAGGGAGGCTTGTCTTTGAATATTGGTTAGAACTTTTTATGAGTTAGTACTGTCATTATAATTTATTTATTTTTTGAGTCAAGTTGTATTGCTTTGTTATCTGTCTTCTATGCACAGATGTATCAACTACCATGATAATACAGCCAGGTCCAGTCGTGGATTTTCTGATCTCCAACCAAAATGTTAGGGATCCCTTTTCAATTGACTGGGCCAAGGTAATCAAAAATTTTCTGTACGCCTGTTGTTTATCTAATTTACTCTTTTGACTATGAATCTCTACTTGTTTCAATTAATAGGCTAAACGTACTCTAAAAAATCTGAGGATTAAGGTGAAACCCTCCAATCAAGAATACAGGGTAACTGGATTGAGTGAGAAACCATGTAATGAGCAAATGTATGTTTCTTCTGCTGTCTTTATACTCTTTTATGTAGTTGTGCTGTGTTAATTATTCCATCTATGCTTCTGTTATATTTTTAGTGAAAGGCTTGATTTAGAGTAATGTGTTTGTTAAATATATTTAATCTTTTTATTTATTACTTTCTGTGGATGCTTGTTATAGGTTTTCACTGAAGCAGAAGAATAGAAACGATGGTAGTGGTGAAGTTCAGGAACTTGAAATCACTGTTTATGACTATTTTGTTAATCATCGCAATATAGATTTGCGATACTCTGGAGATCTACCATGCCTTAATGTTGGTAAGCCAAAGCGACCGACCTATATTCCTCTTGAGGTGAGTAAAATGTATAAGGGTTTCTTTTTGGTTAAATGTTATATGTACCATGAAAGAGTTTCACTTGTTTCAAAATAAATAATTTTTGCTTATTGTCTTTTTGTTTGTTAATTGTAATTTCTGCAGCTTTGCGAATTGTTGTCCTTACAGCGTTACACAAAAGCCCTAACCACTTTTCAGAGAGCTTCACTGGTGGAAAAATCAAGGCAGAAGCCACAAGAAAGGATGAAAGTTTTATCTAATGTTAAGTGTCTTCTGAAAACTTTCCACTTTTGAAATGCAACATTCTTTTGTGGGCTGAGGTTTACATAATTGATTTTCCTGAAGGCTCTGAGAAATAGCAAATATGATGCTGAGCCAATGCTGCGTTCATGTGGCATTGCAATCAGTCCTAACTTTGCTCAAGTTGAAGGTCGCATACTGTCAGCTCCAAGGGTATATCTTAAGTTTTTCTCTGAGTGGCTATTTTGTCTTAGTTTTTATTGCTGGATTTAGAATTTATTTTAATGGCAATTATTACCATGATTTGCTTTTAAACTAATTACTATCTTTCAATCTCCTAACAGTTAAAATTTGGCAATGGAGAAGATTTTTTCCCCTCGGAATGGGCGTTGGAATTTCAACAACAAGGTTTTTTGTCCTCTTGTTTTTTCATCTTATTATTTATTAGGTTACTGTGATCACTTATCAAATGCTTCTTCAGAAATTAGTACAACCAACTAAGATAGAAAGATGGGCAGTAGTAAACTTTTCTGCTCGTTGTGATATCCGTGGTCTTGTTCGAGATCTTATCAAATGTGGAGAAATGAAAGGAATTGTAAGTTTTGTCAGCTAATATTTACATTTAATGCACCATCTAATCAAGTAATTTACTGCAGTGTGATTGCTGGTTTGTTCGATTGGAAAAACCTCTTTGGTGGTACAAGTTGTTTGGGTTCAAATTGCACTTGCACCAGAGCTGCGGTGGTGTTTCATTTACTTTTTTTTTCTGTAGTAATTGATATAAGTCCTTTTCATTGCCTTATTGAAGCACATAGATGCTCCGTTTGATGTGTTTGAGGAGAATCCACGATTTAGTCGTTACCCTCCCATGGTCAGAGTGGAGAAAATGTTTGAAGAGATTCAGTCTAGACTTCCTGGGGCTCCATTGTTCCTTCTTTGCTTGCTTGCTGAGAGGAAAAACTGTGATATTTATGGTTGATTGTTTGGTCTCATCTTGTGTCAAAGTTGTTAATTATTTCTAACATTTATCTGATAAATTATCTCATTTCCATGCTGAAAGGTCCATGGAAACGAAAGAATCTTGCTGAATATGGAATTGTCACCCAGTGCATGGCTCCCACAAGGGTCAATGACCAATATCTTACGAATGTTCTCCTTAAGATTAATGCGAAGGTGAGCACTGCCCAGACAGACGATTAGCAGAGGCTTCTTGTTGCTATTCCTCTCTTGTTTTGGTTTTGTTTTAGTTTACAGTTGCACTACATTTGTTCGTTGTTTTGATGTCCCACTGCTTAATTTATCCTATGTACTGTCTTGTAGCTTGGTGGATTAAATTCATTGTTGGCAGTTGAACACTCACCTTCAATCCCTGTAGTTTCTAAGGTTCCCACCATCATCCTTGGGATGGATGTCTCTCATGGATCTCCTGGACATTCTGATGTACCATCAATTGCTGCGGTAATATGCTTTTGCTATCTTGCGGTTTTGTCTTCTTGCTAGCTTGATTTTATAGATTTCTGTATTTTTCCTGGAATGAAAAATGCTTAGATCTACTTTAATCTTGTTTGTCTCTTGCCGCTGGAGGTTGTAGGTAGTCAGCTCTAGGCGGTGGCCCTTAATTTCTCGTTACCGAGCTGCAGTGCGCACACAGTCTCCAAAAGTTGAAATGATTGATTCTTTGTTCAAGCGAGTATCTGACACTGAGGATGAAGGCATAGTAAGGTTGTTATTATTTTTATTTGTGGCTGATGGTGGTTGGGAAGCTGTGGTAATGGGGTTTATTTTGTTAGTTTTGAGCAAATTCTGATTGATTTTCAAATTTGAGAAATTCGATAGTTTCCAATAAATGTATGTATTTATATATTTGAGATAATTTTTTTATTTGTTAAGATAAATCTGAGTCCTAGTATTACATGCATAACACAATTTTTCATCAATTTCAGAGAGCTTCTGTTGGACTTCTACACTAGTTCAGGAAAAAGGAAACCTGATCAGATCATCATATTCAGGCATGTGTTCTTTGTACATTTCTCTATTGAAAGCATGGTTAATGTTCTTTTTTGATCCTTCAAATCTTTGTCAATTGCTGTATTTTTTTGTCATTTTTAAGTTATGGTTCAGAAAATATTTAAGGTACAGGGAGGCAAATTTGTTAGATGCTTATTGAAATGACATGTGAATAACTTGCATACTTTTTTTTTCTTTTGCCTTTGTTTCAAATTGTGAAGAATGGTGTCTGGGTGTGAATTATGTAACTGCATTTCAGGTTTAGGTGTTTTTCCCCTTAGAACACATTAATTGATAAAGATGTTTTCTTGGAATATGAAATTTGTGACTTAAACAGGGATACATGTAACAACCTAGACAGTTATTCTTTGATGATACCTGTGTTGTGAATCTGTTTCGGCTAATCTATGGACAATTGTTCTGGTTTGAATTGATAGTAACATCTAACCTGAATTTTTGTGAAGTTTGTCATATGAATTTTGCCAAATTGGTTGATAATTTTCTGTTAGAGTTCTCCATAAACAGTGTCTGATTTCTTTTGACTGAATTGTCAAAAGGTTTTCAAATATAATTGTTGACTGTTTCTAATGCTGTTAGTGAAAGATTTTCAATTTCTGTCAAGGTTTTGAATATTTGTCAACTTTAGCCTGGCAAATATAATTTTGAATGAAGAAACTATTGTATACCACATTACAGTTTCAAACTTGTACTGTCTGTTACTATATAATTCCCAGAGATATCTTTTTCACTGTTTTATTTTTGTTGGTTTGTGCCAATGTGCAACAGCGGTACCTTAATTTCTTTGCCAGAGTGTTGAGAGATGTGTAGTACAGAAGTATTCACAAGACTTGGGAAAATTTGGATTGTCTGACATATTTCTCATTTGATCAGTTGTGGCTCTATACTCTTTATTGCAGGAAAATGTTTTGTATTTATTATATTCTAATTTTTTTGATGGTTTTACCTGTGTATAAATTATGTCAACTGCAAGTCTTAAGTGAACTGTGATGTGGTTATTTTATATTTTCTTAATAGAATAAATGAATAGTGACTTGAATTGTTGTACTTTTTCATGTGCACTAGTGTTCACAAGTATTTTGTTGTATTTTTTAGGGATGGTGTCAGTGAATCGCAGTTCAATCAAGTCTTGAACATTGAACTTAATCAGATTATAGAGGTTTCATATTTATGCCTCCAATAAATATGTTTTACAAGCTATCACTGTTGTGATTTATATGGAAATTGAATAGCCTAATCATATTTTTAGGCCTGCAAGTTTCTTGATGAGAAGTGGAACCCCAAGTTTGTGGTGATTGTTGCTCAGAAAAACCACCATACAAAATTCTTCCAATCTGAATCTCCTGATAATGTTCCACCTGGTAAGCCTTTTCGTAATTGATAATGTTCTGCCTGGTAAGCCTCTTTGTAATATTGTACAGCAATACTATATTAGATATAACCCTGTGATATTTTGGCACTTAATGCAGGAACTGTTGTGGACAACAGAGTCTGTCATCCAAGAAACTATGACTTCTATCTTTGTGCGCATGCTGGAATGATTGTCAGTTTGTTGTATAACTTTATTAGTTATTTTGAAATTCCACTGGTGGTCCTGTCGTATGCACATTTGTGTATTGCAATCTTGTTGAATAGCATGCATTAACAAGTTTTCTAATTCTTCATTGATTTGTAACATATGGAATTCTTCTTTGTATTGTATATAGTGAAATTAAATTGATTTGTGTTGTCTTCTTGCATATTTTCCTTGTTCTGCTGAAGGTTTAACAGGCTTTCTAACTAGTCATTGATTTGTAACATATGGAATTCTTGTTTGCGATGTATGTATTGAAATTAAATTGACTTGCCTTCTTGCATATTTTCCTTTGTTCTGCTGAGCTTTCTAACTAGCCATTGATTTTTAACGTACAAAATTCTTGTATGCATTGTGTATATTGAAATTAAATTGACTTGTGTTGTCTTCTTGCATATTTTCCTTGTTTTGACAAAAAAAAGAAGAAGACATTTTGCTATTCTGATTGTGGTTGATGTTTAGGGGACTACGAGGCCGACACATTATCATGTTCTATTTGATGAGATTGGCTTCTCAGCTGATGACCTGCAGGACCTTGTGCATTCACTTTCATATGTGTAAGTATATTTGAATAATTTTGCTTTAGTGACATGTTTCGATCAAATGTAAGTTTTTGAAAATTTTTCTAAATTATATTTGCAAATATTGCAGGTATCAAAGGAGCACTACAGCCATTTCTGTAGGTAATATGAAATTGTTTATACTGATAGATCTGTTTATGGATCAGACAAGAGTGATTAAGCTAATATTTTACTTTTACTGATAAATAGCTCTTTACTGATTGCATTTAATTACTTGATTTTCTTTGTGCTTTTTGCTGAGGTCCTCAAACTTTGATATTTTTTGTTAATTATGTTCACTTAGAACACATTTTGTTTTTACCAAAAACAAAAGAACTTCATTATTTGCTTCTTAATAGGTGTCAGTTATTTCGAGGTTGGTAGTTCCATGTTTCTTGAGTATATCGTTACATAACCTTCATTTGATGCTCATGTATTGATTGAAACGAATAGTTAACATTATGTCAAACTGTTGTCATCTGAAGACTTAACTGTACTTAATATTTCCTTGTGTGATTGTGTATTTGCAGTTGCTCCGATTTGCTATGCTCATCTGGCAGCCAGTCAGGTGGGATCATTCATAAAGTTCGAAGATGCATCGGAGACATCTTCAAGCCATGGTGGGATGACATCTGCTGGACCTGCTGCAGTCCCCCAGCTGCCTAGACTGCAGGAGAAAGTGTGCAACTCAATGTTCTTTGTTTGAGGCTCGCAAGCCCTTCTTTCTCTGTATATGTAAACCACCCTTCTTTCTCTGCAGAAGCAAACTAAATTTTCTCATAGGCTGTATGTAATCGTTGCTTTTTTGGTTTGATTTTCCTCCAGACCATCCGGTGGCAGAGGTGCTTAAAAAACTTAATAGGCAACTTGAATCTCTGCCATTATAATTTCAGTCTACAAGTACCCCCTCTGCCTTGCTTTTGTGGCTTTTTTTCTTGCCTTCGTATCCCAAACTTTCTTTGGATTTTGTCTTTTAGAATACTACTAGTAATTTGCAGTCAGAGATGGGGACGTAAAACTAATTTATTTTGATGGATTTAGGCATTTGGGCACGTTTCTTGCCTGTTGGTCGCTTTTGAATTGCAATTGTTGTCATTCAAAAACAGTCACTTGTTATTACAGCAGAGAGTGAATTTAAATGTAACTGAAGAACATCATCAACAAAGCAGAAGGAAGCATGAAGAGGGCGTCAGTGCTTGGAGGAGAAGCAGAAGCAGATGCAGGAGCACTTGTGATGAGATTTGCCGAAGGGTAGGGTGGGTCCTTTTCAACAAAAACTGCAACTTTCATTCCTTTAAAGCAGTTATCTCCTCTGCCACAAATGAAGTAATATGGTTGCTCTTTTGTGAGGTTAAAAACATCCCTTCCTCCCCTTGTAACATTCTGTATAAAATCTTTGCTAATGCACTTGTCATAACTTGTTTTGTTCACCTGCAGAACATTGTAATGATGCTTGTCGAATCCAAAATCTGAAAATGAGAATGAAAGAGTAAAAGCTTAAAAGAAAAAGAAATTGATTGTTTAATCTTATTTTCCTACACTTTCTTTGCAACCAAACAGATTTGAGTGAGAGGAAAGGACTTACAAAGCCAATCACCCACATGAAAATGTTGGTGATCTGACCATTCAGTGAAGTTAATTTTTGGAGTCCAGGTATGTTTTCCTCCCCCAACCCTGTGGAGAACAGGATCTCTGCTTTCTGTGCTCCACATTGTAAGCATCAGAATCACGATCAAGCACAGAATTATTTTCCTCAAGGCCTCCATTTTCAACTCTGGAAGTCCTTGCTTATCATTCACAAGTACTGCATGTTTGCAGGAGTATAACCTTCTCACATTGATTCCATGCATTGAATGTTATTTTGTGTTAATTTGGATGAACAATCCAAGCATACTTATTTACTTTCTGTCAATTAAGCAAACATGTAATCACGCGAGTCCCTTCCACAATTTTTCTTGGGCAAAATGAGAAGGATCATACTCAATACCAAGCTGCAATGGAGAAAAACTGGTTGATAACATGTACTTTGAAGTATGGTTGCTCATTGAATGAAATCAGTACAAGTCTAACAAACACGCACTTCACACTATCTGCAATTCAATTCTACACACCAACATGAATACAAGCACAATGATTTGCACCATTTGTGGCCGGAGATGGTGGAGGAGGAGGTGTGATGTATTTTAGAACATTGATCGAAACTTTCAGACCTTGAAAGCAGTAGGAGGCTCTGCTAAAAATGAATTAATATGGCTTAGCTTGAGTGAGCTGAAACGCGTCCCGCCCACCGATCGTCACATTGGTTATGAAGTTTGATTCCATGCAATTCTCGTAGCTTGTCTGGTTCACTTCCAGAACATTGTATATAAATTTTTCGTACCCAAAATCTTTGCAAAGAAAGAGCAGTTTGGTAACATTACACAAGTCTTTGTCCGAATGCATGAAGAACATAGAACAAATAAATAAACTTACAGAGCCAATCGCCTGCATAAAAGAGTTAAAAGAGTGTTGGACCATTGGGAAAGATTAACACGGGGCAACCAATTATACTTGCCTCCTCCCAACGTAATGAAGAACTGGTTCTTTGCTTTCAACTTTCAACATCATCAAATCAAACCCACCATTGATGTTCTTCTGATGAGATCCTTTTTCCTCTTATTTCTTGTACCATAAAAGTTATACAGAGAGAGGAAGGGAGAGACTGCAGCTTCTGGTAACAGAGTTGGCAGCAAAACACAAAATCATTTTATATGACATTGATGCGGGGATCTCCAATTTCCATTTAATTAGGATTCTTTCTTCTCTTTTTATTGTTTTTTTTTCCAGTCAAACACTCTCAGGTCTCAAAATTTCTATTTAAAAAGTTTTCTCCGTTAAAATATAATATTAAAATTTTTGTATATAAATTAATATAATATAATAATATTATCACGTAAAATATGCATGGAATTTAAATCTCAAACTTCATTGTACAACTTAAAAAGAGATTTCACATCCTGAATTTGATGCATAAAAGGTTACATTAATTGATGCAAATTAAATAAATCAAAAACCAATAAATAAATCAAAATTGTACTGCAATTACATGTATAATTTAAATTCACAAACCATACCCATAAAGTGAAAAATCAAGCTTTCAATCATCCAATTAATAATTCAAAATTGAATCTCTTATTGTTAATTTTCACAACTACTTTTTTTTTGGGATTTTCAGTTTTCCATTATGTACAGGTTACAATTCTGGGGGAAGTGAAATGACCCAAGATGAAAAATAAAAAAACAAGCACCTCTCCAAGCTTGTAGACAACTCACTCAGAATAAACAAAGAAACAAAATACAGGGAGCCAGAAAAACTAACAACCCACCACCACCACCAGCAACAGCCCTTGCAAGCAGGCGGCGTACACAATCCCCCAAATATACAATGTACAAGAGACCAAAAAATCCATTGGCGTCGTCCAAGCCAAACGTAGGTTCCACTATCTCCAACTCCCTTGTTAAGTTGTCAGAATCGTAGTTCAAAATTGCAATGTCATCGTCTCAAATGACAAATGCTAACCACACAAGAAAATGGAGGAGGCTAATGGCCATCTTCTTTTATCCCACCACTTCTCTCTCTGGCACGGAAGTCCTCTATGCTACGGTATTCTTCCCTCAGCAACTTTTCTAGTGCTGGATGCTTCTTTAGAGGATCATTCTGGTCACGTAGCCCTCGATAATGATGGAGTGCCCTGCCATGTAAATTAAAGCAACAAGACTATTCACAACAGTAACAGCAAAGTAAACGACAGAAGCTGTGACAATTGATAATCTCAGAATAAAGCACTTCTAATTTCTTGGACACGTAAAAACCAAAAAACAAATTAATAAATAAATAATCATGTATCATGGTATAGATAAGTGATTCTAACTGCATCCAAGTAAACTTGGGTGATACTTCACACGTCAATATACAAACTGCATTCCAACAAAAGATAAAACTCCTTGGGAATCACCGTTTACTCATCTACCATATTCCTTCCACAATTTGAAATCATATATCTTGAAAATTATTCATTGTAAAGCATGAAAATCAAATACTTAGCCATGTAAGCAAGCGCCATTCCAATTTTTAAATATTCAATCTAATACGCACCATACAGACATAAGTTTCAAAGCATACCAGTATTTTTCAAGGCCATAAAGATTGCCTTTATGGTAAAAGTCCAGAGTCAGCTGTTCAAAGTCCTTGTAGAGGTCCTCTCTGTATTCCTTTTCCAAACCATAACTAAAAGGGGAAAATATTTTATTAAATAGAAAGATTATTATGCATCAAACCAGTGAAAATTGAGTACCCTTTGTCCCCAACAAGTGAGACAAAAATAATTCAAAGGAAATAATATCATTTATAATCAAGGATATAGACTGTCAAAGCAGAGTAAACAACATGAAAGGTGACTTTAAACAATCCAAGAGAGTAAAAAAGATCATAATTTACCACTATTACCTGTAAAACCTGAAAAGACATTCCATCCCATAGTTATAACTAGCAGCTGCATCTTCAAGAGCAAATTTCTGGAACTCTTTATACATAGAAGGGATGAACAAGTCTCTAAGAAAATATGACCAAAACCTGTAAAGTGTATTCATTTCCTGCATGTAAAATAAGGGGCATATTACAAGAGTATAACACAAGTGCAAACCACTGCTGTTAGAGAAAATAAACAAAAATAAACTTCAAAATTTGAAAAATAATACAAACAAAATGTTTGAAAACAAATGTGTCTCCTTATGCATTCATATGGACACGAGGACACTTGAGCTAATAAAAATGGACAAACCAAACATTCAACTAAGGCATGGTAATAAGCAGCCAGGTAAAAAACAAAACAGAACTGATTCCAGGACTAACCAAACACAATAGACCAACGCCAACAACACCAAAACTGAGGATATCCTACATCTAAGTGAGCTAAGTTGATAGTGGAAGGAGACAGAAAGAAGAGCTAGGAGGAATGTAATAAACAGATGCATTCACCATGCAAGATAAAAATAAAACTGCAAAATGAACAAAATTGATGAGACATGGAATTAAGTGTAACATGTAAATAATTGAATCATATAGCAAACTTCTTAGTCCAAAAAGAAATGTAAAACATCCAACTCAGAATCAACGTTTTTGTTTTCTGAAATACAGTTAAGACATTAAGAGACATAATTAAGCCACGAAGTCCACCTCACTGCAACCAATTCCCAGCTTCTTCCTCTCATTTAAGCATCGCTTACGAAACTTCAAGTACCTTCAGACAAGAAAATCAGTTCAGCCAACTTCCACAACAATAGTCTCTCTCATGCACGCACGCACACACACAAAAGAATATGCCATCCCCTTACTTCTGCTGTTTGAAGCCATTTTCTTCCAACACACACACACACACACACACACACACACACACACACACAAGAATATGCCATCCTCTTACTTTTGCTGTTTGAAGCCATTTTCTTCCAACAGCTGGTGACTTGGATGCTGAAATGGTGGAAATGATTTTGGCATGGAACCAACGGGTGGACTACTGCCAGAAAGAGTGCCATGTGGTGAAACACTTAACTTTGAAGGCCTAAGGCTGCAAAATGTAGATTCGAAGTGTATTAGTAGTGTAAAACCTCAAAATTTATAAAAGCAGCATACACGTCATTTGGTTAGCATATTGAAAAGAATATACTTACATATGAAACCAACAAAAGCCTCAATTATTGCTCTCAAAAACTAGTAACATTAATATGCAAACCTAGAGTATTGAAGTATAAATAAATCTGCATTGACATAAGCACAAGCAACAATCCCTCTTTAACTAACCCATGATTTTCTGGAGGGGTAGAACCAAAGAAATATCCAACTGAATTACTTGGTGGACTTTCTGATACAAGTCCAAGAGAATTTCGGCCAGTTCCATGGTTTCTAAAATTGCTTGAGAAAAATCGCTGCTTATGGGAAGACTGTTGCCTATGGAAATTTTTGTTTTGCTTTCTGCGGGGAGCAGCACTTCCAGATTCTTCATGACTACTGCTCATAGAGGAGTTTTCAACTGCTTTTAAATTTGACACTCCTGAAGCACTGCCTGTAGACCTGAGGTTTCCATCTTTATTCTCAAAGCTCAGGTTATTCTTTCTAGGATTAACTCTCTTAGTTTTAAGCTCCTGCCAAGGTGATCACATATCTAGTATGGTTATGTAGCTTCAAACAGAAGTGAACATGGACAGTGCAAAAATTTAAGGCCAGTAACGAATGTAAAAGAAACAATAGGCATCTCAACCTGCTCGTAGAAATATAGACCATCATTTATGGCGGAAGCAAGCTCATTAGAAATAGATTTTAATCCTTTACCAACAGTTTTAGATCCTTCAGCCATCCAACTATTCTGCAGAGGTGACAGAAGAGTGAGCCATCAATCTATTAACAGAATTGAGCAAGAGAAAGCCAGGGGAAAACATCCATAACAAAAACAGAATGAGAAAATAAATACTACACTACATATGACATTCAGAAATGCATAGCCTTGTGAAAAACCATTTTGTTCTCTCATCAATCAACAGGAAAACTATAGCTGGATGAGCCAGTATGGTTGAGGACTAATCAAATTCTGAGAATCCTCAATGAGATATAGCAGCACTCAGCCTTATCAGCAAAACTTAAAGACATAATTTTATTGATTTTAAGGTCTTTAAATAGGTGCCTCAGAAGGAAAGAATAGTTAGCTGTTGCAAATTGAATGAAATTCAAACTCTCTTCCCTACTGGAGAGAACTGCATACGAGAACTACGAGAACATCCAAGAAGTGAAGGAGACTTCTTTCTTAACGCTTTCCCAGGGCTTCCTCTCATGGAAATGGATGCTTATCTTTCAATAAGTGCTGAGACAGTGTGCCAAACTTTACACCAGGAATGCTTTAACAGTCAGGCAGTGATTTCATGCAATTGCTCATAACAAACACACACATATTCTTTTTCTTAACTGAAAGATTGTTGATTAACTTTTTGAAGTTCAAAGAACAAAGATTAGAAAAGAAAATTTATTTTTTTAACTTTTTGATAACAGAATAAAAAAGGCAGCCCTTCACTCACAACGCTATAGTTCCAATTCCTCTTATTCGCAATCTGAGAGACACAACAAAATAGCTACTAGACCTGTTTTACTAGACTGACTTAGGGGTTGGGACTAATAATCCGATCTGCTTTGATTGGAGTGAGAAGAGGGGTACCCCCAGACGTGACTAGAAACTAGCCCAACAGAGGCATACTAGCATCAGTTGAGGAACAGTAGAAAGAATGTAAAAAATAATTAATTATACTAAGATTAAGATACAACATAGGAAAACCAGCAGTCAGCTACGAAGAATTCAAACACAGCACATCCGAGAGTCTCACTTAGTTGAATAGCTTAAGCAAAATTAAAGCAGAAGAGCAATAGATTAATAGCCAATATGATATCAAATAAAGCCTCAATAAATTTTGAACCTCTCCCTTCATATTGGAAGTCTCCAGATCTCCTCTCTCCGACAGATATAATCATTAACCTAAGTGCTTAGAAATCTTTTAACATCACTAAAGACAGCCAGGACTTCTTCAACAGGTGATCTACATTATCAAAATTTCAAAATACATTAATTGAATTCAGTCAAACAAATGCATGTAAAGGCCAAATTTCACTTCTAATCACAACAATTTTTTCAATAAATTTGAAGTGTAAAAGGAACTTTGCACAAAATTTGGCCTTGGAAGTGTACACTCATAGGAATTTAGAAAAAAAAAGGCTCATATTCGCCTGGTGCTGAACAGGTCACTCAAGTTACAGCTGCCAGCCCAATAGGACAAAATTTGTAAGTATGAAGGACCATTGAAAAATTGTGACAGCTTCTATAATGCACTTTTCCTCCTTACTTTCAAGAATAAAGCAGCTAAGTCCTCTACAGCAACCAATATGAAGAAAAAACTAAATAATCTCTTATACACAGGAACAGCAACAAAAATATGTAATCTCAGAATTATAATATGCAGGCATGCAAACGCTTGATGCTTTAGTTTATAAGCATTGATATAGTTCCTCAAATTTTATGAACATAGCATGAATCTGTATTTATTTGCACTGGAAATATGAATGAAGAATCATATGAGACCATAAGATACCCACTACTTAAAGAGTACCAGAATGAAAATTTTCTTTCACAAGGCTGATAAAAACATAAAATCTACTGCTAAACAGCCATTACCTGTGTGACAATTACAAGCCTCTCAACATCTTGATCGTGGACAACAATCTCATCATCTTCATCATCAATCCTGGCAAAAAAGTCATTAAGAAAATCAGCTGCAGATAGAAGCCTGTATCCACAGTATTAAGACTCAAACAAAATTGACCAGTCTAAATACTTGCATCCCAAAAACAAATAAAAGAACTGTTAAAATAAAGAATCTCTTATCACATATTACATACAGCTATACTCTTACTGGCCTACTTTCAGCAATAAAGAATTAATGTTGCCACACATATTTTTATCAATAAAAAGAATCAAAATTTCTAAATGAATATGCCTTGACAGAAAAGGAAAAAAATAGCTGAAGACTATGCAAAAACCAACAAAAGGAAGCCTCTTTGATCAGAACTCCAAAAAAAAAGAGAGAGACTGCAAAACTGCCAATACTGAACAGTGTAAAAATATAAGAAAAAATATTGAAAAGCTCATGTAGGAAAAAAAATAGAGCAGCAAGAGGAAATAACTTCTAATATGATGCCAATTTAGAATCTCGTGACACAAAATCAATTCAGATGAATAGCCATATGCCAGATCTTTTGAAACAACCATTGTCAAGAAATATCAAATCAAACAAATATTTGAGAACAGGCATTACAGATTGTACAGCATTGCAGTGCAATGATTGTGAAAGAAGCATCTAAATGAAATCGAACAACAGAAAAGACCTTGACAACAGGTAAGGCTGACAGATTTTGTCATGATGCTAGATCAATTGAACTTGATTTTCTTCAAAAAAGAGAGTACAAACCTATCCAACTGTAATTCTCTTTGGCAAAGCTAGTTACATGAGATGACACAAAAATCTAAAAGTCACTGCCATGTGCAGACTTCATAAGAAGGAAAATCCAAACATACACAAGCCTAATTTGATATTCTTAACTTTACCTTGAATTATTGCACAGCTAGTTAAATATTCACAACTAAATCAGAATAGAAGACCAAATGTTTATTATCTCCATATTGGCATACAAGGTTTAGAGAAGAGACAGAAAAACATTATTGATTTATTCTTACATTGTCAGATCGTATCAGAAAATTTTATGCTTTTGAAGGAAAGAAAGCATTGTTGACCCAGTGCTCTTAAAATTTTCTGGATTATTTGGTTAGAAAAAAATGCAAAAAATGGACGAAGCTTTAGGTTAGCCTTAGTTTTAGACACTTTGTTGGTCATTAGCCTGTTCTAGTTTCTCTGAACTTTCACAATGGTAAGCAGCAATCTTAAGTTTACAAGTTTGGTGACCTATGGCATGTTTGCCAAGGATACTGTGCTACTGCATATGTAAACTCATTACCTTTACTGCTTTTTCTTCCTCTCCATTTTTTACTTTCCTCGGCCTATAAGCAACATCATCAATTCACAAATTAGCCATCAAACACTTACTCGACTTCTAGAAACATTTACCAAAAGCTTCCTATGCCCCTCCATGTGTAACTCGTCACCCAAACTGCTTTTTCTTCCTCTCCATCTTTTTCTTTCCCCCGTATCTAACCGATGTCATCAAATTAGCCATTAAACCCTTACTTCACTTCTAGAATACATAACTAAAAGTTTCTAATGACCATTAAACCAATCTAAAGCAGCAGACACTTAATCCAAATGCCTAGCTTATGCTGCAGAAAATTCAAAACCATCCTGTATGAATCAGCAAAATTTCCATGGAGAATCCTACAAATGTATTGATGAGGATGAAAAAGAATTTGAAATCACGTGGATAGCATTTGGTCAGCTTTTACATTAACATTTGTTAAAGAGGCAAAAATAGACTTGTCCAGAATTCCAAATCCACAAAATGTTTCCAAATAACGGTACAGGAAACAAAGTGTTTCTCAGGCTTCAAAACATCATGAATAAACTCTTCTATACCACAAAAAACTGCAGGAACTAAACAATAAATAGTCGTCCCTAAAAAATCCTTAAAGCTTGCACAGCAGGGACAGATACTGGCTTGTTGCCAGCTACACCTTGAAGTGTTTGATGTCCCTGGTGGAGTAACACCATGTTAAGGTATATGTAATTGCAGGGAAAGAGCATGAAGCAACTTTTCCAAACATATTTAAAAGGATGTAATAGTTTTTCAAATATTATCAGATATTTGTTAGTGCTTGTTGCAATATACTGAGACTCCTCTCTTTCCTCCAAATTCCACTCAGACTTAAGCACATTTATAGTGGAATCAACAATAATAATCTATAGATATCTATTTAGAAATGTAAACATCAAATGATGAGTTGAGGACTTGCATACAACATACTCTAAAACTAATAAAACAAAATTTACCAACTTTTAAAAATTAGACCAACCACACAATGGTCATTTATAGATAAATCATTTTCTCAATAATGAACTCATCCTGCATAAAAATTTGAAATATAGGAAGAAGAGAATAAAAAGACAATAGAAAGCATGCACTACCTTCTGGCTGCTGACAAATCATCCTTTTTCATTGTTTTCTGCTCAATCTCTAGTTCTTCATCAAGCATAAATGTGTTCGCAAAATCATTTGATAGGTCATTAGGGTTTTGTACAGCCATTTTTGATGAAGGCTCTAAGCTTTGAGTCCCATAGTCACCATATCTTGCAGACTCAGCTCCTTCAGACTGGTATTTGCAGGAAATATTGTGTCTGGTTCCAAGGTTTGAGAACTTGATGTCTGATCCAGGGATTGATGCTCTTGAGTCACAATTTTCAGCAGAGAACGCTTTTCTTCCACCAGCTGGGACAACAAAATCACCACACTGCTCTTTGTCACTATTATGTGTTACTTCTAGATCATCCCTACTTGGCAATACATCCTCCACAACATTTCCAGTATTTGATGAAAATTCAACATTTTCTTCAGATGTTTCTCCTGCATTATCTTTATTGGCATTACCATTCCCAAAAGAATCAACAGGATTTTCTACAGATTGGCTCTGGGCAGTGTGAGCTGTTGATGACACAGTATGCTCTGCAGAAGCTGGAATCCACTTGGACCACTCATCACGTCTTCGTATCATGTCACCCTAGATAAATAACATGGCAAAAAGAAGGCCACTGAGAAAAGAAGCAAAAACTGGCCACAGCATTCAATTGTCAATATATTCACAATGTTTTTAGACCTCATATGAGGATTAAGGCAAAAAGGAAAATAACAATTTGAGATGATGTAAAAATATAAAAGTGGCCCCCTTAAAGGTTATTCAATTCATGTAGCAGCTAATACACTTCAAGCACCTAGGTTATGGCAAGGGCAACCTATCCTCTATAGATTCCCTATTATAGGCCCCTTCTACATTATCTTAAAAGAAAGGCGGTGCCTGTAAACATTATTCCAATTATTTCATGCCCCTTCTATGTAAATAAGTTTGACCCTAAGAAAATCGATAGAATAAAACTCGTCCAATATTTATATTACTATGATGACGGAGACTATGAAAAGTAATAATAAATTAGATCAAAGAATCTACAATGAAAATTTCTATATTTGTGTTGAAAAGGACTTGAGGGAAAAAAAGACTAAAAAAGCACAAGGAATGAGGACTAACAAAGCCTCAAACTACTACCACTACTACTACCCAGCAATCACAGTCAGAAACCACATGTTTGTTCAAACCCAAGTAAATAAGAAAAATTGAAGGAAAAAGAAATTCCAATATCTGATAGTAATACAATTATAAAAAAGATAAGCCTAAATATTTTTGACATCCAAAATTTTCATTATTTCAAGTCCAATCAGAAACTAAACATATGAATTGCCCATATCTTGCTAAACTTGTTTCTGGTCATTTATTCCATGGCTTTCTAAGACGAAGCAGGTTAGCACCACCAGCTAAAATAGGTTTTCGACAACCTTGAATACGGAATTCAAAAATTCTGATTAGTTAACCAATTGATTACTTCACAGGCTGGCTTATATGAGGAAAGTTAGCTAATTTGATATTTGCAAAAGAGTTGAAATTTGATTGACAAGCAGAAAAAGCTACAGGCTGTGCATTCAACAAATTGCCTGAAAGAGGGCAGATATAGGGTAGTGATATGATATAGGGTAATGATATGAAATTTGACAAAATCAAAGACATCCAAATCCTTTAAGTCATCACATCAAGTTATACTTAGCAGCAATCCAGCCAGCATACATACATCAAGAAAAGAAGCAGCAGCAGAGTTTATCTAACCTGAACCTCTACAGTACTAGAACTTTGCAGCGCATCCAGTATAAATGGTATGTTTGTACTCATTCTCTTTACCTGTTTCCCAAATAGAAAATGGTCATGATAACTTAACAAGTTATTATACCAAGTTTCAAGATATTTACCCTGCAAAAGCTAGCATACAATACCTAGCATTCTAGTAACATAGTATACATTCCTGGGTTAAGACATACCCTTTTGAAGTCTGCAATAGTGGATATTGGAACCCGTCCTTGGGCATCCATCAAGGAAATTAGGTAATGGTCATTCTGAAGATTTTCATCACTGCAAAAAGAAGTTATACACGAAACAGCAAATCAAACAATGTTTCAATTTATAAATAGATAAATCTGTTTTTATTCAAACAAAATATAAGAGATACACATGCAGTTTCCTTTTCCCACTTGATGGCTCATTTATGTTTAAAACAGCATTCAAGGAACAAATGAAGCTCCCATCAAAAGGCAGAAATAATTCAACTGTATAAATTATGAAGTCATCAGCCCACAAACATCTGAAGCAGAACTCATATCATCACACATTGCAATGATCCACTTTTAGCAGTCCATTACAAGAGTTTTTTTTTCCAAATAAGCAAGCTAGAATTTAGTGGCACGCATTCAAGAATTATGTGATGTCTAAACAAATATTGCCTTGAAATATGTAAGTGTGTGGATCACTCCCTACAAATATCAAAACCTAGAATATTTAAGAGTGTGGATCACTACCTGAAATAATACTCAATTTGTTTCACAATGTTAGCCTTCAATGCTAGCATCTCTGGGGGTGGTATAGGAGCCCCTGGATTTACAGGGTATGGAAAAAGAGGCAGAGGATGAGGTCCTCGAATAGAGCCAGGAGGTGCAACAGGCACATAGCAAACTGCAGCTCCTGTGTGGTAGATATAAATAATTTGGATCAGCATTTAGTGACCTCAACCAAAGATCAGGAAAAAGGAAGGGGGCTTTGCTAAAAAAATGCAACATCATCCAAGTGGACTATGCTCATGCAATAACTTGTTGAAAGCAAAGCAAAGGTGGACAGCAAGAAATATCTAAAAATTAGTAATAAGAAATTAAAACTATAATGTAGTTTATGAAGGAACATTAGCACCAGTATCAAGTAATTACCAGGAAAGCTGGGACCAACCATATATGCAGGACCAGGAGCTGGACCAAAAAAAGCTGGCCTCACTGGAGGCCTCGGTCCAATACCCCGCTGCACAGAAATACTGTCTCGAGGACCAAACGCTCGCCGATGATGCCAGGCGCGATTCATATGACCACCGGGTTCTTGAATATTAGGTCTTCTATTAGGAAAATTGGCAACAGAAGCATTGGGATCTCTGCAAGGAGGAGGCTGAACATTTCTTCCAGCATCAACAGTATGAACAGTGGGAACAAAAGCTTGCACTGTTGTCTGATTTTCACCACCAGGAAAGGGTCCAGGGTAAGTTTGGTAACCATACCCAGGAACAGCAAGGGGTGGTGGAGGTATCATAGGATGAAAAATAGGTGGCATTGATGGCTGATGGTAAGAAAAGGGTAGAGGAAACGGCGGTGTGGTATTTGTATTCCGCTTAGAACCAGCCTTTTGATTACGAGCAGGCAAACTTTTGTGAGAAGGATTAGAATTTTCGGAAGCATGCATATTCTGCTGCCCAACTGCTCCCTGAATGATCCAGAAAACAAATGTGGTTAAGTAAATGCTCAGCTATAGTTTCAATAGCTTATTCATTAACAAAACAAGACCAGAAGCAAAGAAACATTTCTTCACATCTTACATGGAATAGCAGATATTACTGTTTATGTTATGATTCTCATTATAAATAGTAAAATCATCCGATAAAACATAGAATAGAAGAAGTATGGTCCTTTTATACTCAAGCAACTGCTCATTAACAAATTCAACATTAATTGCTTGAAAAAAATCCTAAGTTCCTTAGTAATGATTCCAAAAATTCTAGTTCCAAATGAACGAGGCTTTTCTTAGAATGGGGAACAACAGTCTGCTAACAACTACTGTGAACAAAAATAGACCAAGAATCAGCTGATTAAAAAAATTATCTTCTGTTTAGTTCATTGTCATTAAGAGTTAAGATATCAATTAACATTACATCCATTCACGTAGAATTCAGATTTAAGCTATCAATCAATATTTCATCCGTTCATCAAACTACATAGACTTAAAAGAGTTAAGGCCGCTCTCAATTTATGATATCTGAGGCATAAACACTATTGTGGAACAAAAATAGACCAATATCAGCTTCCAATTTAAGCATCATCTATTTCGAAAATAGTCACATAAAAGCTTATTGTTTGTTAAAAAAAAAGTATAAAAGAACAATAAAATAGAGAAACCTGGACAAGTGACGGATTATGGGAAAGCGGGTTAGCAGAAGAATCAGCATTCTTAGGGCGGTGTTGGTTTTGGTGGTGAGCGTCAGCAAGCGCAGGCCAAGAATCAGTAGCACCCATAACAGGAGCATCAGTAATCACAGGCTTCTTCCAAGGAGACTTGGGCCCACTGCTCACCGTCATCATCTCCTTTTGATCATCCCCTCCTTCATTCTCCGCCATCACCATAATAATAACAATAATCCTTACTTTCAAAACCCACCAATAAGGTAAATACAAAAATTCAATACAGTGGCACGGGCGTAATTAAAAGTTAAACAGGTTATTAAGCCACAGTGATCATCACAAAAGAGAGGACGGTTTTACTGGGTATTGTTGGAATTAGGGTTTTGATTTGTTTGTGACAAGGACGAGCTGAAGTTGTAGCAAACGGCAGTAAAAACAAAAACGAAACAAAACAAAACAAAAGAAGAGGGTGGAAAAGGAGGAGGAAGCAGCACAAGTGTAAGCGGGAGTGTGCAATTTATGGGCTAAGAGGTGGGTATCCTTTTATATGAGCGACTGAGAGAAAGAGGAAGAGAGAAGGAGAAAGAGGCGAAGTAGGATTGCAATGGTAGTTAAGCTGTGTGTACGAGCGCAGTAGTCGTTTAGTTAAGGCAGGGACGCTCTTCTTTTCACAGTCCTAACCAAACACAGCCAAACACTACAAAAGCATTTGTAAAACCCTAGGGTTACGATCTAATAACACCTGAGCCTTTACAATTTGGTTAAATTCTATAAAAATGTATAATTTTCCAACAGTTATCATCCAAGTACCCATAGCATTGCTATATTGGCTTCCTTAAGGTATTGATTACTCCATATTTACAATTGTACCCTTAAGACATGATTGGTACGCGGGATCAACTAGACAAAAATGAGATAGGGTTAGACTCATGTGGGTCCCCCCAGCAGTCAAGTTTAGCTTATCCATGACCGCACCAGATAATTATCCCGATTATTAAAATTAATTTTTTTAAAATTGTAAATGAAATTAATTAACTATTATAACACAAGTATTAAAAAAATAAATATTTAATTTATAATAAAAATACATTTTTATGAATAATATAAATTAACTAATGGGTTAAATCTGTAGCTTTTTATAATTAATTAAATTATTATTGATATTTAATTATTTTTTTATGTTAAATATATAATTAAATTAAAATTGTTGTTCAAGTATTTAATCAATTTTAATTTTTTTAAAATAATTTTAATAATAAAATCATGCATTATGCCAAATATAAAGAGAATATTAATCATATTCTATCAATTTCAATTTAAAATATCAATAAGAAATAATTAAAATAAATAAATAAAGGTATCAAATATTAATATATAAATTTAATACAAAATTAAGCTAAGCATTTTACTTGCATTAAATTGAAAATAAAATAACAACTAGACCCCTAATGCATACTGAATTGCACACATCAGTCCTACCGGTGAAGACGTGACAATGAAGAACTCAGAGACATCCAAAACGGAGGTCAAAACCAGCAACAATCGTAGTCTGCCACCAAGTTAGATCGAATTGTATCAGATTAGATTGCAACTATGATTGTTTCCCCTTTTTGAAAAAAAATAAAAAATAATACCAATTATTTAATATTATTCTACATTAATAATTATCACAAGTCTAATCACCACCATTGATTTCTCAGTGTATAATCACGTTCACGATTGATTAATTATTCCAACTCGTGTACGTCGTTTGAAAATCCGGCAGATACCCTGCTTTAAAAGGAAATAGAGGCAACCCAACAGCAACCCTTCCATCGTCTAAAGGAAGAAACCTCCCTTAACAGAGAGAGACGAGAGATTATCAAGGGGGTGTTCTTGTCTGTTTTGTCAACACTTGCAAAAGAGTTTGTTTCTAATTTACTCAACTTTCTTGTCATACCGGCATTGCTCTGTATCCTTCCACTGAACTGCACAGACTTTCTTTAAAGATGGCAAAACACATTTATAATAACTTCTAATTATATTTCCAAATCAAGAAAATACAAAATGGATGTTGGCCTCACTTTGGGTTTAAGGAAGAACAATTTCTACTGAGCTACTAACCGTCACATTCTCAACTGGCACAACTCAAACAGATCCAGCTTGCAACCTTTGATCTTCAAAATGATTTTAAAATCCTTAAAAGACTAACATGTATCTACTGAATGTTAAGTAGGAGTCCCCTTTCTTGGTACCAGTAATTCAGAGTAAAACATACTAGTAAAAAAGCGATCAAACTGAGGTCTCTGACTCAGCACTTGCCACCCTGTAACTGTCAGAACAATTTAGTAGCAGTGAAATGAATCAGCCTCCATCAAGATGTGCCATACCAACATTTCAACCCACATTCTGAAAACCCTAAGAAATAGGTAAAAGTAGAAAAATCGTATGGGACAACAATTCTCCGGCCAGTACCCATAACAAAAACCACATAACTAGGATATTGAACAAAAACCAGCAAGTCATAACAGCTCAAGCAAACAAACTTTGCTTAACCAGATGTGGCTTTTTATAAGTCATATAAATGCCTGCCCACTTAATATCCTAACTCCCTAATTATATCAACCTTTCCAAATCATGGAATGAGCTGACCCTGGGAGAACTTTCCAATTTGGTGAGATCCAGATGATCATTGTCAATTCCAACAGCTAACTTCAAAACACTCCCTCATCTACCGAGGAACTCCAGTTTCAGAAAAAAAAACCAACCTTAAGTTCTATCTGGAGCAACCATGGGGAACGGACTTCTTACCTTGGAGGAGGAAACAAGTAGTTGCCTGGCAATTTTGTGGATGTAGACATTGAAGCTGTGGAGAGGCCGTCTAGCACAAGAAATCTTGCTAGGATGAAAGTGTAATAGGGGCATATAGTTTTCATGAATGTTATGCATGTATTACAATGAAGGCACTGCCAATTGACTTTCTCATACTTAGTTATAGAAAATAACTCCATTTTTAACAAAGCCATACCATGGGTACCAAAATCTAAACTTGGGTAAGGGAAACAACAGAGACCCATAAGAAATTAATGATTTTAATGATCAAATTTGGAATAATATAATTGTAAAAAGTGGTCTCGAATTTCAATTAAGACATTTGCAAATTCAAGAGAATAAGAACCAACAGCTCAAGTTATCTTTAAAAAAGGTTTTGGCCTCAGTAACACAGTAATTCCTTTACAGTAATTTACACCATTTGCAAACTCAACTTAGTGAACAATGATAAATCCATTGGTGTATTTTCTTAAATCCTCTCGGCCCAACCCGAAAAGACTGAGGAAAAAATAGTTGGAAGATAAACACAGTTATCTGCACCACATAGAAACGTTACCTGCAGTTAGAAATCCCATAGAATATGGATTACCTGACATGAAAATCAGTTGTTCTAATTAACTTCACAACAGTTAGTCCCCAAAAGCAATGACTGATAACAAAATCCGATCTTGCAAAAATGAAACAAAATGACAATTGCAATGACATAATCTAGGCAATTTATGAGCACACACGTAGGATTAACAATAGCTTTTAAGAAAACCAAAAAACAAAGGAAAATGATTAACAGAAAAAATAAGTTTGCCATCTCTCATATTTAGAGCACTCCGATCACAGAATGTGAAGAAAAAAGTAGACATTAAACAAGTGCATTAGTCCATCTAAGGAAAAGGAAAGGATAGGGCATTGTTTAAGTAACACACTTAAAATCCTGGAGAGTGTTTTCTCTGCCTGAAAATTATACCTGTTCCCCAACAACTTTCAAGAAACAAGAGTTTGGAATCAAAGTACTACACTGTTTTAAAAACATGTGGAGGGGAAAAAGGTAATTAACAGAAATGAAATACAGGTTTGGTAAATCTGGTCTTTATAGTAGGCAAACAGTAACTTTTCATTACAAATTTAAAAACGTCGTTTGCAAGAGTGCCTGGAACTTCAGAAGAATCACCAGAGTCCAAAACTAAATGATTGATGCATCTATGAGGGAATCTGCATGATGAATACATAACCCATAAAAGTAATTTCTAAAACAAAAGAATGACCAGAAAAATATATACAGAAGAAGCTAAAAACCATACCTTCGGGAACTAGAAGGAAAAGTTCAAGTTAACATCACGTTACCAATCAACTAAGGTAAAAGAAGGCAAAATTATTGTAATAACAATGAGGTGAGAGTGACATTATGCAATTCAATGAGTTAACAAGTAATTTTAAATGGTTAGGTGCATGACATAAGTTTTTAGCGACAATATGCAGGAAAAAAATGCAACAGACAATTAGGACATGTTTAAAAGGATCAGTGAATTATACAATAAAAAGATAAATGTTCAGATCTAATGGAAAGCAAATTCAATTGTCTTGTAATATCATGTAAAATGCTGAAAATATTTTTAAATGGATATGCATCATCAACAACCATGAGAATCTGAATCAAACAAGGTTACGTTAATTATATTTCTTTAACAGTGTTTTCTAGTTATCAAAAAAGATTGATATAAATCACCAAAGCATTCACTAAGTGCCTGAAAAACCCACATAGAACTCCTGACTTCTTATACAACTCCTTTTTTTGCAGATGTTTGAACTGTATTTTGGTTTGTGGAGGGGGAGGGGGGGGGTTAATTGGAAAACCTAAATCATATTGCAATGCAAGTGAAACAACATACTTCGGTTTTAGTGCAAAAGACAGTTACCTCCATCCCTTGTTAGAGCTATAAAATAACAAATGCCTCCATAATCAGCTTACGATCTATAAGCTCTTTCTCTGTCTATACAACACATTTGAAAAAAACAGACAAACCAAACCATTTGATTAATTAAAATCCAAAACAAGCACCTCAGAAAAACAGAAAAAGAAAGCCAATTGAATTCTTTATGATATACCTGGTAACGATTAAAGTCCCATATAAAGTGCACCACTGACCGGCTGAGGCCTAACACCACTACTCTGACCCATCTGAGGATTCTGGTACCCACCAGACATCCCTGGCTGAGCGCCATATTCTCCACATCACGCCTGATTTCCATATCCAGCGGGCGGACCACCCTGAGCGGCAAACAAATTCCCAAGCCCCAAACCTGGGGATGCAAGTAAAGCAGTCAATGCCTGACCAAGGGCTGGATTCAATGCCTGAGCAGCCGCAGCCATTCCTGGATTATGTCCAACAGGGGGCCCAGATGGTGCCGTCAAATGGCCAGGCCCTGACACCGATGAAGAATAGTTTCCCTTCTTCGCATGATGATACTGATGACGCTGTTGTTGATGGTACTGATGCCCACCGCCGCCACTATAAACTGTTTTACCAGGTTTAGGCCCGTCAACGGCCTTCTGGCAGTACAGTGTATATCCACTAAAAATCTTATGCGGTTCCTCTAACGACCCTTTTCGCACTCTCAACAGTCCTATTAACAAAAAGCGCAAACCCTTTAGGTTTCCCAGTCTGCTTATCAAGCCCTAATGGCCCCTCCTCAATCTCCCCAAACTGTTTAAAAAATTCTAACAACTTTTCCGGCTCCAAATCCGCCGACACGTTGCTCACAAATATCTTTCTCTGCGTGTATTATGAAACAGACGGAACTGTGGAAGGCGGGGCCGGGACCGGTCCCGCGGAAGCCAGCTGGCAAGACATCATCCGGTTCCCTATCTTCTTTTGCGGCTCTTTCAAGGCATTGCGTGCCCCACTCCGGTGCCTGAACAGTATAAAAGCATATCACTTTGATTTCCCAGAGACGCGATCAGTGACGGCCTTGCAATCGACGATCGCGCCGTATTTACCGAACTCCGCCTTGATTGTATCAGCGGTGGTATCCCAACCAAGGCCGTGAACAAAGATCTTCCGGTGAGAAGGATCCGCGTCCGCAATTTGCCGAACCGAGGTTGTGAAACCGAGGTACTTGCTTACAGCTTCCTTGACCAAAGTTAGCAATTGTTCTTTGCCGAAAGGTTCCAGAAGCTTTTCCAGAGGTTCATCTTCGTCTTCTCCTCCCTCTTTCTCTTCCTCTTCTTCTTCTTGGTTTTCCTCCTCCTCGTCCTCTCTCTTCTTCTTCTTCTTCTTCTTTTGCTTGCCGCAATTCCTCTAACTCCTCTCCATTGGTTTCTGGAAGTTGCAAAACGGCGTCGTTGTCGGTAGCATTTAGGTTTTCCTCGTTCTGTTGTTCTTCTTCTACAGCCATGTGCTCTTACGGCTGCTCTTCTGGAATTGGCTCGGTTTGTTGTCGGTTTCCGGGTTGGGGATCAGAAACTTTGGTTGGTTCGGGTTCAGAAGATAGGGTCTTTCGCTCTTTGGCCATAGGAGAAGCCGAAGCTGGAGTCGGAGCTAAGAGGATTGAGGTTTACAGAAGAAATAAGAAATCAAGATTTTAATACAACAGGATATAACATTGACTTAATGCCATTTAACACATGCTTGGTCGGTGAGACATCTTTAACGGCGGCAGCGGCAAATAAGCTGCTTGCGGCCGACTTCAAATTAAAAATTTTAAAATTTAATGAATTTCTTTAATAATATTGTTTACTAACTCTTAATTTTATGCAAAGTATAGAGAATTGGATTATACATTTTTAATTATTGAATCATGCAATAATTATAATAGTAATTTTTTAATTTTGCAAATTTTTAAAGTAATGATTGCTTCAAGTTTTTAAGAATGTTTGAAATCAAATTATTAGGGGGGGGTGGGGTGGAAGGGGAAGGCCAACGAACTTGGGCAAATGATAAGTGTTGTGCGATTTATGAACACAGAGATCGCATAAGCCATGAAAAACCATTTTCTTTCCTTTACAGGGTCAGTCAACCGGGAAAGGGTGAGAGAGTGCTGCTACCTATTACACGGCTTGTATAGAACAACTGTAACATATTTGGACTAAAACCTGTGAGTCAACCCCAGTGCAACCATAGACTTTGTTTCCCATCCTTCCTCGACAAAAACACGATTAAGCACCACGTGCTTTGGCTTTGAAGAAGTCGGAAACTCATCTGCCTTTGAACCAAAAACATTCAGATGCAACTGGGGTGGAGCTCCTAGAGGTCCCTTTGCAAAATCTTCCTCCGAGGGAATTGCCTGACTGTAACTCGAGTCAGGTGATGGTGGAGCTTCAAACACTATCCAGATTTTCCGGCACGTAACTCTACAGAAAATAATTATTTTTCATCAATATCAAGAGCATGGTCAAAGTGATAAACACCAGTCAATATAAATCCTTCAACTGCTAAAAAGACAGTATGATGCCCGCTGCAGGATTTCTTTGACTACGTCCACACTTCTGAGTTCCTTCAGCAATAAAATTCTTTCATAGCATACTAAAAATTTGTGGCATCCAATCAAAATATATAGGACAACCGTATAACAGACAATTAACTTGTATAACCCACTAAATGCTGCCCATAACCAGTCAGAATCTTATTCTTTTTGCAGTAAACTAAGATATACAAGATACAAGGTACTAATTACATAGTTAATGCAATCCAGAGCGAAGTTACTATGCTTTATATTCCAAGGGACAAAGAGGTATTTCTGGCAACTGCATACGTTGCCAAGTATAGATTTCTAATGAGAGGATAAATTAGTCCGATCAACTAGTAAGACCTCTTGGGGTGGTGAAAGAGGCTTTACTTTGAGGTTCAAATCTCACGCACATCAAGATGGAGAGGGGTTTGGTTTACATTTATGTAATACTTACTAAAAAAGGGAAAAATTCTGAAAGAAAATGAGAAAGGACAAAATAAAACATAATAAGCAAAAATGTTCTCAGTGATCAAGGAAGAACATCAACCATACAGTCCACGTAAGCACAAGGCAAAACCAGGACATGCAGAAAAACAGAAGGAATATGAACTTGATTATTAGCAAGCACATCATTGCCCATAATGTAATTGAAGAACAGTGTTTGTCCAAGCAAAATGCAGGAAATCAATCCAAAAGCAGCCAGGAAAAAAAAACAGAGCCAGTAGCTCTTATCCTGTGAAGTAATTACAGCCAGGTTCCCATCTGTTTCATGTAAAATTGGGAGATAAAGATGCTTTCTATGTAAATTACTACTTTCATTGTGGTTGGTTGTGTAAATTGCAATGAATTGTAGCTAATTTTAAATCTAATCAAGGTTTCTGATGAAAAATGGTTTTATGCTTTTTTGGCACATGTTGCCTGTTACCCATAAGATGGCCTTATGGTTCACTCTTCCACATTCCAGCTCTGATACTCATCTACACTTGAAAACTAGAAATATTGAAGTCTAGAAAACATGGAAAATTTCAGTCTGCTATTAACCTATTAGCAATAGTATCCAAGCAACTTTGTTCCATGCAACACCCATATCTGCGAGAGAACCATTGACAGGACATGCTCAGTCCAATACTGCAATGGAGAAAGAAGCTCTGCTGTTTCATTGTAATAATTTTTTTCTTAAAAAAAAATTATCAACAGAAAATTTCAAAACATATATATATCAGACACTCCAGCTTCATATTTTCCTCTTATGTGGACAGGGATTTCTTCTTCTTACAAAATTTTAGATTTTACAACCAAACACCTGAAACTAAAGTAAAACATACATTTTAAAGTATTTTACAGTCTTTCACTGTAAAATGCTTAACGGAGAAGAGAACAAAACAAATATGTAATAAATACAATAATAGTCCTGTAACTTATTTACTGCAACTTATTTTAACAAACATATTACATCATTTTATTGTTACATGGTGCTCTCTTGTGCTTACACAAAATCTGTTCAACTCCTGAGTGATAGGTGGGGAAGGAAGTAGTGGAATAAAGTAGCAGTAAAGCTCACTCACACCCTCTCAACACTCAGAGTCCCGTCAGCAAAAATTTGATAGAAAATCTTTTTAGTCTCTTTTCTTGTTTTATTTTATTTTGGAAGGGGCTTTGTGTTAAAAAATTATATATACAATGCAGTTCCCTAAATGAGGATACCCAATGAATTTCACTTGAACCTATTGGAGTGTTTTGTCTTAGAAAGTTGTCAAGGTTAGACGTTTATATTTGAGTTTAAGTTCTAGTTTTCATCCATACAAAGTGAGATAGTTTAACATTTCTTTTATTTACTATTGACTATTTATACTATTATGAGAAAAGAAAAAGAAGATATTAACTGTTTGTGTTATTAAAAAAGGAAAAAAAAATATTAACTGCTTATAAGCATAAAGCTTAAATAAACTTAGCCGCAAAGCATCATAGAAAGGGAGAAAAGAGGGCTTGTCTTAACACTCAACTCTACTCTTGGTGCTGTGCAGGCTGTTCTTATCTTAAGTTTCTCCTGTGTTCTTGGAGGCTCAAGGTTTCCACACACCTTACACGTCACATCTAGCATTGGGTGAAGAACTTAGATTTTTGGAGCAAAAGGTCCTGAGAAACACAAGGCAAAGTTATGATTTTTTGCATTACCTAATCTATGATGATTTACAAGTATCTCTTAAAGTTTGGCATCTTTTGTGATTAAGAAACCAGCGGGAACTTAATCTTTTGTCTCTTGCAACTAAGGAGAAGTCTCCACACTTGATAGACTGATGGAGATGTTATGGCAATCCCATTCCCAATATCTTTTGGTAAGACATTTATCAATATTCGACCTCCTGAATCCTAAAATTATTGCATATAAGACAAATATCCAAAGTATTCTAGGCCCTCTCATTGCAATGTTCATATCTTTTTCCACAAAAGATCCACATACGCTTGATGGTAAATCATAAAAACATAAAATAAAAGGGGGAGAAATAAAAGGAAAAAAATAATTCAAAATCTTTTGGTGGCACGATCATTCTAAGAGAAGTAAAAATAAAGTATACACTCGTGCACACATACAAGTACATAAATACACCCAACATACTTTTCTACTGTCATTATTTCACAAAAACAAAACTTATGTTATCTAGAGTTACCTTTATCAAATTGGCATCTTTTATTATATTTTCTTCTACTTCTTTTTTATATTTCTCTTTACAAGTCTTAGTGACTCTATACAATCATACTTGTAGTAGTATGGCTGGACGAGGATGGTTGCAAACACAACGCTGCAGGACCAACCAAATTTTTTCTTCAAGCACCAACCTCCTACGTCACCCTAGATGAATGTCAAGACTATTGCTGCCAGTTTTCCAACAAGTATATAGCATTCTTCCTTCTGAAACGTTCTAAACATTCCTCCCAAATATTCATCGAATGAAATTTAACAAAAGCAGGCGATCGAGACTGTAAAAATTTAACCTAATTTTCTTACTTCTTTTCCATTTCCTTTGCATCCCACCAATATACATAGCTTCTTCAATCATCACAGACAATCAAACTCATAACATCACATCACATTCTTTCTCGACATTTCAAATGTTTCAAGAAACGCATAGAAACATAGCTACAGCAACAACAATTCCACAACGAATGATTGAAATTCCATAAAAACAGCTGCGGCAAAACCAATAATAATTCAATCAAAACCTGAGGAACGAACAAGAGAGGAGATACAGAACGTTGAGGTGTTGCAGGAGGACTATTGTTCATTAAACTATCACGTTTCGAACTTACCAACTGAATCTCGTCATTCGCTCCTTCTTCTCTCCCGTCAGCATTTCCCATCTCCTTCACAGACAAGAACCCGGCCCAGCCTTTTATGATTCACGGGTCCCTTTTTACAAAACAAAAAGCCTAAACGCAATGCAGGAAGTCGTATTATTTTACAGAATAAATATTGTCTCAGAATCGACACCCGAGTTTTCACTTATTTACGGGGATTGACCCTCCTGACTTGCGAAGGGTGGGAGGCCAGAAATTCTTAATAAATATGGTGTATCAGTTTTGTTCGTCTCTGGATAAAAGCAGAGATATTGTTACCCTACGAACGACCTCATTTTTACTCTGGTGAGCTCGTCTTGACGGGATAAGCATCAAGCGGTGTACTGCGCTGCATTAATAACCAAGCAAACGTGGGCCCCGATTAGCATAATTTCATTTTCAATCGGCGTTATCATTTCGGTTCCTATTTGTTTACTTTCTCAAATACAAACATAGTTTCTCCACTGTACTAAATAGGTCCAGAATTCTGTGCATAAATTGATTTTCCCAAAAGGAGTTAGGAACTTATTTAGTATAAACTAAAAAACCTAGGGGTCTATATGATAAAATCTTCTACATTTGATGGTGCAAAGCTCCGGAAAGCGGCAGCAAGTCGAATTATAGTATATTATATTTGTACAGTATTAAATATAAATTAATTTACATTTAATTTGTTCGTTAATTTGTATATTATATTTATATTTTATCAAATATAAGTTAATTTAAATTTAATTTTATATTAAAATTAAATATAAATATAAATTATTTAAACATAATGAATAAATAAATCATTATTTTTACAATTTATTTAAAAATAATTAATTAATAAATAAAACACAAATACATCAAAATAATATTTTTATTTTTATTATTAATATTTTAAATAAATTTAATAGTTTAAATGTAAATATTATTAAATAAACAATACTGGGATAAAAATATTTTTTATTTATATTAAAATTTTTAATTTTAAATTTATATCAAAAAATGGTATTATTCTTAATCCCAGCTAAACGGCGTGGAATGTTGATGGGTCGGTCCTACGTAGCAAATATGAAGCACGTGCATGACTTCAGTGGGGCCTACAGAGGCGACCGTTCCGTTGGAGATCACGTGAGGATAGGAATGATTCTGGATAATATCAGATTTATGGACAGATAAAGTAGTAATAATGTTATCGTCGGAGAAAAAGGCAGTCGTTCCCATCACAAAACGCCAGCTCAGCATCGCTTGTCTCTTTAGTTGACGTACAAGCGGTATATTCCATTTCATATTCAAGTGATTAATTACATTTGATTAAGAATTAATTATTGAAAGACAGCGAGACTTAATCACCAGGCAAAATGAAGACAAACAACTAAGGCAGTTGTCCAAGTTGTAAAATTTTAAACAAAGAACAAGATGAAAGCGCTGACTCAGCATTTACTGAAAGGCAAGCAATGGTGATTAAGAATGCACAGGAGGAGACACTCAGGGTTTTGCTTGCAGAGCACCTCCTCCTGTTGGGCCGAATGTATTTGCAGTCATGGATATGGTGTTGGCAGCCCAGCCCCTGTTTGACTACGGGGCTAAGCTAGCAATTAAGTTATGATAATTGTACGGCAGACAGAAATTGTACAGAGCCATGAAGAATAACCAATGACTGCATAAGAAATTATGGGAAGAAGCACTTGACTTCCACAAAATGAGTGAAATCATACCACAGTTTTGTTCTGCAATATGATCAAGCCTGTTACAAGAGACACCTACAGTAAAGTTAACGTGTAAACTGTAGAAACCTTGACGAAATAGATTACATGCTCAAACAATTCATTCGAGTGTTGAAAACTCACTGAGTCAGGACATCAGTCAGGTTAACTCAACTCAGAAGAAAGCGAACTGGCTTATGCTATAAAATATATTATGTATTCATACTCTCTATTTTGATCATTAGACATGATATTACTCCTATAAATATTATCTAGTGTTTCCTCTTTCTTTTTCTTTTCTTCTGTCCTCTTGTTTCCTCACTCAAAACTTCATGTTTCCACTGTTGCCCAAGTTTTCTCCTTTCCAGTCAACTGTATCCACAAAACACGCCCGGGACAAGCAGATTTTAGTTTCATGAAGTAGCCACATTTTCATATGGACAATGTTTGTCATCATTCAACCTGCTCCATGGAATTAGTCCATTATTGCAAAATAATCCAATTTCAGGCATCATCACTTGACAAAATCCTTGGGTTGAACAATGTCCACCCCACAAAGCACAAATATGTTAAAACTTAAAAACAATCAGGAAGTTCAAGAAAATTCAAGATCACTGACTATTTTCAACATAAATATATGGAAACTGGGTAATTAATCAGTCTTCTAACATAAAAATGCCAGAAGGTGACTTGAAAATGGGAGAGGGAGGAAAGGGAGACCTTTAGGACGCTTCCAGTTTTGTAATAAGCAACCTAACTTACATCATGGACGCAATTCTTTCTTGATTTTGTTTTATAGTAAACAAACAAAACCTAGCCTTGTAAACATGCACCTTTGTTGCCGTTTGAATTCTAAGAGAGATCATTTTAAATTTACATAAAAGGCAAATCCTTATGGCAGGCCGGAGAGACGCACATCAGCAGCAGAAGCAACATGCAACCCTGTTACAAAATCCTTAAACAGGTCACTCACATACCCAAATAGTCTAGCCCTAACATTTTCAGCAACTACAAAGCTCTAATAGCGGGAGCTTGATATCAAAAAGAGGCTGAACTCGTTCTTCGAAGTTGGTATTTTGGTTCTGGTATTGACTCAGATGGCAACATCTTCTCGAATTCCTAAAAGCAGGAAATTCCAAATATTGATAAAATTAGTTAGTATTAGAACTGCTACAAAAAATCTGCAGTTTATCAAAACTGTGTGTCCTTTGTTAAGTAATGTAATAATTGCCAATTATTATGTGTCTGTCTCCTGAACAAGTACAGTTACCCATCAAACTTTGCTAAGCTTGAACCTTACTGGTATATTAGAAATGCAAAACAAAGGCAAGTGCAGGGGAGATAGGAAAGAAATCATTAAAAAAAAAGTATTTAACAGTTTCCTATGTAGTATGTGTGGAATCTATATTATAAACCAATTATACAAAAGTGTGTAAAAGAGTGTTCTACTATTTAATTGGTGACTAAACTTCAAGTTTGTTATACAAATGTATGGAGGGTGAAATTAATAAGATTGCTAATTCTTTTTTCTGACGGAAGGGAACAAGAAATAGAGGACAAGAAAGCATGTACACCATAATAAAAGGAACCTTAAATTACAACCAACTAATATATAACTTTTGTAACTAAAATGATGAAACTAGATTCTCTTTCTTTGGCTCCTCACAATTCCAAACTGTTGGAATTATGCAATATGCTAGTACACATTACATACTTCAGCTCTCACATATATGCAAGGGAAGGAAGAAAAGCCACCCAGTATGAAGACACTGCAGTAGTCCACTCTTCATATATATTCAGCTTTAAAAGAATTAGTATAGAGAAGGAATACTGTTATCCATTCTTCATCCACACTTTTCTTTTCATTTTACACTTAGAACCATGATATCATATTTAGGCTGCTGAGTCAATACATCTTTAATATAGTCACTATTCTGTTGAGGATAATCATCATTAGTTAAAGTTGCCGAATCTTATGGTTTCATAAAGTAATTAAGTCTGTATTTATCTTGTTACTCTCATAACAGAACAAGGGTTTTCATTGACACCTGTCATTCTTCTATTATGATTAGTGCTTATATGCCTATTTGTCCTTGCAACAATAAGATCAATTTATAAACAAATGTGTTTGAGTACTTATATCATAAACTTTGCACAATACATTACTCAATCTATATATTCACAATCATGAACACTGATAGTCAGTAGGTAAACCAATATCAAAATTGTCTTAATCAGCAAAATATTATGTAATCAATTTCACTTTGTTTGTGACTTAAACAAGAAAATAGATTTCCTGATGATCCAACTAACGCCCATAGCAAGAGCACAGACAGCTAGAGGTCTAAACATATCTGCTTACAGCCACTACTCTGAATACTTTACCACAACAATTATCTTGAAACTAAGTCATTCATTATCAAATAGTATTTTTCAAGTTTCTAGCAAAGAAAGCCTTTGATAACAAATCTTACGCAACATTAGGAATGCAAGCAATTCATATTTCCCTTTCCCATAAGCCCAGTTATCTTCAAAGTGTTCAATCATATTTCCATTCCCATAACAAAAGTATTAGCATCATTACCTTTAAGAAAACAACCAAATAAATGAGCATTGAGAAGATTGTCATGTCATGCACAGAGAATTTCTCAATTATTAATTGGGTGGATGAAATTATCTAGCAGTCATTGACTTGCACAAAGTTTGCCATCTTCACTTAAAATAATAAGCATACCACACAAGAAGATGCACATTCCACGCGTTGATCCGGAGGCATACAAAGCATCAAGAATATTAACAAAGGAAAAGTTTGTTTTAAGTAATACATAAAAGGAACAGAAACAACTTGCACACAAAGTGAAAGCTAAATGATAACACGAAAAATAGACTACACCAGAGGCATGGATATAATTGTACCTTCTCTTTCTTGAGCTTCAAATTTTCCTCTTCTAAATGTGAAACCCTGCCGACCAGCTCATTATGATAGGCCTGCATTTCACAACCAGGATCTTCAGTACAAAGAGGAGAAAAATAAAAGGGCAGTTTAATCATAGCAGAGAGACAGGCTCAAGAAAAAGCCAACCTGTTTTCTAGCTCGAGACCGCGCAGCAGATTCCCTGTTCTTGATTTTTCTCCTTAGCCTCCTGTCAATACTCTTCTCTATCATATCTGCATCTCTTTTTCTCCCTGATGTTACTGTGTTTGATAATGTGCCAATTGAAGGAGATGGTGATAAGCCCATCTGTTGAGGAGGACTGTGTGGTATAGCAACCCCAACAGCATCCAACTCCATAGGAGTTATTGATGCTTCGGCAAAGAGCCCTGCTTGCACCAAGAAGTCCTCCAAAGTCATTTCACCAAGTGTTGGTTCCCGTTGATGACTCTTCATCTCCCCGCCGTACCTCTTCTTTTGACCTTGTTGGATTTCTTTCCAAACCTCATCGACAGTCTTCCCACTCAAAGCCCTAGCCAATGTAAGGCCGGCCTGACGCTGGAGAGTAGACGACGAAGAGGTATTTTCGATGGCCATATCCGTGGACTGACTTTCTTCGGTGCTCCAAACACTATTAAGAAGCTCATCAAGGTTCATGCTACCCAAGGGTTTCCCCAAATTCCCTAATTGGTTTTCAACTTCATTCAGAGTAAAGCTGTACCATGAATTTTGCCTCACCAAAGGAGAAGGCTGAAAATGAGACTGTTGTCCATTACTCTGAGACCCCATTGTTTGAATCCCCATTCACCGAATTTTAGCCCCACAACTATTCATTGAAAACAAAATAAAAGAAAAATCAAATCAAATCAAAACCAGCAAAAGGTTGACAGAAGACCTAACACCCTACTCCGTTAAAAGGTAGAAGTAGTTTCGAAGAAAAACACTTCGGCAACACTTACAATTACAAAAGAATGAAATAATATAATACCACAAAACCCATAAATTCAAAATTACTGAACAGTTACAGGAAACCAGAAGATACTATTCGATTAAGTGTTCAAAAATCCTTTGGTTGGTTTCAAGAACTAAAATCAACGCAAAAGCTAGTTTCAAAAACAAAAGTACTTCAATTATGCAGAGAAATAAAACTTACCCATATCACATATCCGTCGGTTAGTACGGAAGACTTCTTAAAAACCCCGCGAAGAGGGAAAGAATTGAAAGACCAAAACAAAAACATTTCATGTCACCGTTTCATCCATCTATCACTTACCCACCATTTCTCAGCACCCAAGCCTGACTACACAGACTTCGCTCAACAAAATCGTACATAGCACTAAAATATAAAACAACCCAGAAACAAAACCAGTAGAAGAAGTACTAAAAGAATGTTCAACAGATAGAAGGGAAAATGCATAAATAGAATTAAAAGAAAAATAAAAAGCAAATATTTAATGGATATTAATACCTGGAGGAATATGATTTAGGGATAAGGACCTGATCGTGAATCGAGAAACTAAAAGACTTCTTATTTGTCCAAGCTCTTGTTGTTACAGCTGGATTCCACGTATTAACTGATGGAACAGCATCGAAGGTGAAACTCAAAAGTCAACTTGATGACCAAAGTGGTCCCTTTTAATGTATATAATAAAATGAGCCACGAATATTATCATCTGTGTCCCTACGTTTTTTATATTTAATAATAAAGTCATAATATATTTATTATAAATAAATATGCCCCGAAAACGATACAATTATCATTTTCACGTAATACATTACTTATGTTGAATGAATTATATATTAATTTGATTTAATAATTAAAAATATATTATTTAATAATTTAAAAAAATATATTAAGATTTTAAATATAAATAAATAAAGTTATATAAGATTATGTAACATTTTAGGGCCTATTTGATATAAATGAATTTTTTTTTATTTTTTGAAATCATAAAAATTTAAGGATCCATGTGTTATTATTGTGATAATAGGATAATTGTCAACAAATTGATGAAAAAGCTGATTTGCGGAAGGGGGTCGGGGGCCATCAATGAAAGAGTCATGTAGCCCACGGGCGTGTCGCGTGTGGGCTTATTCGTTGGTGGTGTTGAAATCTTAGCCAATTAGACTGTGACATATCATGATATTACGCGTCCCCGCTTACGTCAATGTCTATTTGTCCTGCTCAGAACGGTGTATTTTACGTTCTTTGAAGTGATAAGTGGAGTACATTTTTGTAATATTTTTAAAATTTTTGCTTATATTTTAATTATTTTTATATTATTGTCCAAAAATAATAAATTATAAAATAATTTAGGAAAATAAAAATAATAATAAAGTTTTACTTCTCCTATTTTATATCCAAAGAGGTTGTATTTACTAAATTACCCTCGACCAAACTAACAAAATTGTAAAGATTATTTCACGCTTTTTGAGAATATTTAAAATTTTTATTAAAAATTAATTTTAAATAAATATAAACATATAATTTGAGAACGAAAATAATTTAATATTAATAATTTTAACATTAAATAGATAAATTTTTAATAAATTAATTATTTTAATTTTATAAAAATATTTATTTGTTTTGTTATAATTATTATAATAATCTTTCTTTTTTTTTAAGATGATATGTAAATTAAGAGCTAAATGTGTTAGATTGTCCTTTTTTTTTAATTTATGAATTAAATTAATAACAAATATTTTTGAAATTATCATAGAATTAAAGTAAAAAAAAATTAATTAAATTCTATGTTTTTTTTTATTAATTTTTTTTAATTTTACAAAATAATTAATTAATATATATATATATATATATATATAATGAATAGGATTCTTACGAAATAATAATTAATGCTAGGGACAATAGGGTTACAAACTATCAAACTGTATCTTTATTTGTTATTTGTTAACAAATAGGGATCTATCCGTTATTCTCTTTTTTTTTATATTAAAGTCCAAGTAAAAAAAGAAAGAAAAGAAAATTACCAATTTTGCCGAGCAACTCTTTAGCAGTCGCCGGACCTTGTTCTGTCCCTGCAAGAGAGGCAAAAACCCTGAACCCTTGTGTTTGAATCAATCAAAATGGCGAAGAAGCGAAAATCTGTTGCCAAGGAAGAGGCCAAACGCAAACCCAAAATTCCAAAGTCACTATTATCTTCCTCGGATGATGAAGACGAAGAATCAGAATCGTATGGAGAAGTTGAAGAAGAAGGAAAAGAATCATCGGATTCATCAGACTCATCAGAGGAAGAAGAAGAAGAAAATGAAGATTCGAAGCTGGAGAATATAAAGAAACTTCTAGAATCCTTTAGCAAGGAGCAGTTAGTTACAATTTTGAAAGAGGCTGCTCAATCTAGTCCTGAAATCACCGCCGGAATCGTTTCTATTGCGGAGTCTGATCCTGTTCATCGCAAGATCTTCGTTCACAGCCTTGGATGGGACTCTACGAACGAAACCCTATTCGCTGCTTTCAAACCCTTTGGCGTCATCGAAGAATGCAATGTCGTGACGGATAAAACCACCGGCCGGTCTAAAGGTTATGGGTTCGTCCTTTTCCAGAATCGAACAGCCGCGCGCAAGGCCTTGAAACAGCCGCAAAAGAAGATCGGAAATCGATTTGCTGCTTGCCAGCTGGCATCTACCAGGCCTGTTCAAAATCTGAAAGAGAACCAGAACCAATACCAGCACCAGCAGGATTCTGACGTCAGTGATCGAAAGTTGTACGTAGCGAACGTGGGACCGCAGATTAGGCCGGAGAAGCTGAGGACTTTCTTTGCGAAGTTTGGGGAGATTGAGGATGGACCATTCGGTTTTGATAAAGTGACAGGAAAATTCAGGGGATTTGCGATTATTATATACAGGACACTGGAGGGAATAAAGAAGGCTTTGGAGGAGCCTTTCAAAGTATTTGATGGTGTGAAGTTACAGTGCTCGAAAGGCCGCGGTGCTAAGAATAATAATAATGCTGCAATCGGACAGACTTCCGGAGGACAGACACCTGTTGATACTGGTGCCAATACAATGGTATTGCCGGGTTTAGCATTGGGATTAAATCCTGGTGCAGTTTTCTTGGGACAGAATCCAGCTGGTTTGGGGCTTTTGAATCCGATTTTGGGTGTGGGAGCAGGTCCTTATGCTGGTGGGGCTCCACAGCCTGTGAACAGTGTTGGAAATGCTGCTATTCCGGGGTTTGGTGTTCAACCGGCCATCACTAGTATAGGTCCAAATATGATGGGTGGTTATGAATCTCAGGCTGCGCCTTTGCAGGGGCTGGGAGCTTATCCAAGTTACCAATTGGGTCAGCCTTCTGCATCTACAACGGGAGCAGCAGCGAGACCTCAAACTGGTACTGGGCCATATTTTGGGCGCTAGGTAAGACATGTTGTCAGGAAATTTGTATTTTTAATCTGATTCATTGACATATCTTCTAATTTTTCATGTAGTATAGATGCATTGTGCACAACACCACTGAAATCTTAGGGTATTAAAGACATGTTTGTTTTGCTTGACAGAGGAAGGTATCTGAGCATGCGTTTGTTGCTTTTGTATTAGATTGCTTAGTCTGTTTCCGGAGATACTGAATGAATATTAAAGTAAGAGTTTCCTTGGAAAATTTTATAAAGATACAGATTCAAATTATATCAACTGTAAAGATGAAAGTTACAAAATAGCCAACATGCATTCCACAGAGCAGAAGAACCTTAAACACGTAGAGCCTATTATAGGAGTTATCTTATTATTTGTAGGCAACAGCGTTGTAATCATCTAGAATAAAGATAAAAGAAATATCTCAAAAGTCCTTGGTAATTGCCACCCATAACTTCTATACCATAAAAATTCAGTTGTCTATGCAATGCGATCATAAAAAAATTGTCATTCAGCAAAATGAACCAAAAACAGAAGCAATACATCTCCATAAGATCAGAGCTGTTTGCCCTCCCCCTAAAATTAATAAGGAAGGTTCCATTCACACTAATTTGTATTCTCTGAAAGAAAATTTCACACCCCCAAAGTAACAGGACAGTGAGGGAAAAAAGTCTATATTTTCTGAATCTTCTGTATACATGATAGATCAATGAGGAAACAACCTAGTACTATGCCTTTTTTCCTGCATTCTATTACAAGGATTAACCCTACCACGTTTAATCAACCAAGAGAAAACCTGGACTTTAGTAGGATCTTATGCTTTCCAAATCATTGTTGCTTGAGCAAAAAAAGGAAAAGATGATCTTGTTTCAGTATGATGGCTAATTATTTACAATAAACAGTGGCTACTTTTATTCTTTCTAGTTGCACAATATTGAAATAGAACAGTGGCTACTTTTATTCTTTCTAGTTGCACAATATTGAAATAGGAAAAGAAAATGAGTAATTTTAGGCAATTTGTACTGGGGAAGAACCATTAAACAAAAATTTAACGCTTATGAAGTTGTATATTGTTCTATCTGATTAAATTTATGGATAACCAAGACTGCTATGTAAGTTATTGTCCTATTGTCCTCCCAAAACTCAAGAGAAGTAGAATTGTACAAAACAAGAAGATATCAGAGATTGATGAGGAACAACCAAATAAGGGGAAAAACTGCACATGAGAGGCCACAAAACAAACAGACCTAAAAAAAGAGGTATGGAGAACAAACAGATCATTACAGCCATTTTGGAAACCTTAGTTTTGCTCTTAACTCTTTATCAAACTTAAAGAGGACTTAACCCGCATCACTAGAACTAATATATGATAGCACTCCAACACCAGAAGTACGTGAAGTAAGACTCCCTTGAGCCCCATTCAACTATTTATATTTTTTATTATAGTCTCATCATGCAGGTTAATTTGTATTCTGGAGTATGAAATTCTACAGGGCTTTGGCAGGCTTTAGTTGATAACTTTATGAACGAGAAATTAACTTACTGAATTATTGTAGCATCCCAACTAAATTTTGTGGGTGCTTTGTCCTTTTTTTCTTTTTGTGAATATATGAACTTCTTGAGTTAAGCAAGAACAAGGATGCAAAACATTAACAAGGATGCAAAACATTCTTTTTAAGAAGCCAAAGAACATAAATTAGAAAATTTATGAACAAGAAAAATATTTTCAAGATATTGTAACATCTTTGATTTCTATCCATGGTACTTCAGCCGTAGATAAATGGTTATACAATGTTTAGTAGCTAATAAAGGCTAACAAGTATAAAATATGTAGATTAAAACTTAGTTTTTGACAAGAAATTATCAGTATTTGGCTGAAGGATCAGGTCCTTACCCTTTTAGCTTCAAGTAGTAAAGGTTTCTGTCGAGTTGCTATACATTTCAAAGTATTAGCAAATTGAACAAGAACTTTCATTTGTCTTTGTGATGGTGCAGGATAGGATTAAGCACTGGAAAAGCTTATTCTGGCCCAGTGATTTGGCCATATTATACTTGAAAAACAAAAGAATGAGCAGATCTACTTTGTCTTTGATATTAACCAGTATTTCCAAGTATGGAATTAATCGCACCCTTGTATTAGACTAATTACCAGAAGATAAAGACCAGAATTCTTAGCTACCTTGATTCCTTCCAAAAATGCCAAAGCCTCGGCAAATTGAACATCACCTGACAAAGATTTCTTGGCCAATGAGGAAGCCATAGCAGCATCCTCAACATTCCTAATGATAGCACCTGGGCCTGTTTCACCATCGGAAACTCTGTTTGCTGCATCCAGATTAATCTTATACTCAGGTGCCTCAAGGTCTGGGGATTGAACAAACAAAGAGCTTGAATTCTGGTTTATGAAGAACTGTTGCCAAATTCCTTGTAGAATCCCCCCTCCAAAGAGTTAAAATAAATAAATGAATAAATAAAGGGGGGAAAGTCTACAAATCTTACTTGCAAATTTATATCTCACAATAGCATGATAGGAATACTTTCTGATCCCTGATTTTTCTTTTTGCAAGGTTAATTAGGGTTGGGAAAATATTGGAAATTGCTCTTCCGAAGAAAACTCTGACGTTGGACTAAAAATCTGCATCCTCATGGCATCCTGGTATATAACCCTAATCCAAGAGATTAGTTGATCAGGCAAAGCCATATAACTTAAGTTCACATGATCCAGGTATCTGATCCCCTTTTCTTGCAATGCCATACAATTTGATCAACTCCTGCATCTTCAGCCACTATTGTTTCTAACAATCTGCTCATTTCATTCTCTTTAAAATTCAGCTGCTCTTGAGTCAGACTATGTCTACGAAGAAACTGGCTGGAAGGGCGATGATTAATAATATTTTATTACAAACTCTTTTTCTTCACTGCCAACGTCAAAACAGTTTATTCCACTACCCGGCACACACGCAGCCAAAGCATAATTTGATTAAACTGGTTAGAGAATTGTACACTGGCGTTTCTTTTCTCCGTTAACTTTTCTTTTCCCCGTTAACCTTCTTTTCTCTGTTAACTTTGCCTGCTGCCTTCTTCCTGTCTCTGATGCTCGGCGTCTCTTCAATATTTCTTTGCTTCCTTCAGTAATTCAAGTAATCAATTAACATTATTAGTATTATTAGACTGTAAGTATGTATTATTTTTTGATACCACTTCAATAAACGAATTAATGAATATATAATAACATTTTAATTATAAAATTGAATGTACAATTTACATTTTTATTTAATGCAATTAAATTTTAAATGAATAATTAATAATTCGTATTGTTCTTATAAAGCATAAATTACGAAGAACAGTGGGTTAAAAACTCAGATAAATTATTCTAAAATTATACAAATAATAATAATTAAAAATAAGTAAGAGTAGTATCACTCAAAGTAATTAGAGAACGTTGGCAGGGCGAGGGGCACAATTATAAGAGAAGACTGGCTTGGATTGGATTCCACGCGCAAACTGACGAATATCTGAAAGCAAGGTTTTGTTTTGATTTGATAAAAAAGAAAGCATACCATAGTATTCCCATTCGCCAAACGGAATTGAAGGGTTTGCGCATTATGCAAAGATGCAGAAGAGTCGGTCCTCTCTAGAAATCATTGAATTGGCACATCTGGCCAGTACGAACAAAATGGCTTTAATTGCAAAAGCAGAAGGTACGGAATCAATCAAAGCTTTTCAACAGGGTTTTCTTTTCTTCTCTGGGAATAAATGGCTTTAATTGCAAAAGCAAAAGGTAGGAATCAATCAAAGCGTTTCAACGAGGTTCTCCTATATTTTAAAACCTATACAAAAACTTCAAAAGCCAATTGAATCTAAAAACAATAATTCATCCGAAATTCAGCACAGCGTTGCTTCACAATTTAAAATCACGATGCAACTAGCCTCAAATGGACAGTTTAATCTACCCATGACCTTCCAGAAGAAGGCTCCCATAATTTGGAAAGCCATTCAGAATCCCAAGAGCTAGACAACATTCATCTTCAATAATGTGCAACTATTACATTCGCTCTACTCTTCAAATCATTCTTAACTCTCTAAAGTTATAAAATCAAAGATTGGGCGGGTAAATGAGTAAACACCAACAAGAACAGAAGACTACTAACTAAATGTACCAACCAGAATGTGGTAGATTCACTTTATTATTATCATTGCAGCACACAACAGAAAATAATTAAACTGCCAAACTCCTCACTAGCAATAGCCCCACATTAGTAGCTTCATATTCTAAAGTAGAAGATCAACTTAATTTATACCATGATTTTTTCAACTCAAGTAACTAAGTGAAACTAGAAAAGACCACTGTGCATCAATTTGCCAGAACAGCTTCCGGTTACAAGACCAGGAGACTGAAGTGTAGATTAACCGATACATTCATACAAGAAAAAAAATTTGTAAAAGAAGTAATAAAATATCAACAAAATTAGTCACTCATTAAGCAAAGAAACAATGAATTCTTCCAATTGTTCTAGGCTTATAATGCCACCAATAGAAAGAAGATGCCATCCATAAAAGAGAGATTAACCATCCAAGGAAAGATCAAACAAGTAGCATACTAAGAAACAGTGCACAAAACAATGCAAACACGAAAACAGGGAGCTACTCAACCAAATGTAATAGCACCCAAATAAAGATGTCCTACTGTGAAACATCATTAAACTTATATGCCCTGTTCCCTTTTTCATTTTTTTTGGCCTTTTTGATAATTTTAGTCATGGATAAAAGGTCCTCACTTGGCCATCATGACTTTGACAAACTCCTCGTAGTTGATCTGACCATCACCATCCACATCGGCCTCCCGAATCATCTCATCAACTTCCTCGTCAGTCAGCTTCTCACCAAGATTTGTCATCACGTGACGGAGCTCAGCAGCAGAAATGAATCCATTCTGGTCCTTGTCAAAAACCCGGAAAGCCTCCTTTAGCTCCTCCTCTGAATCGGTGTCTTTCATTTTGCGAGCCATCAGATTAAGGAACTCAGGGAAATCGATTGTACCATTCCCATCAGCATCAACTTCATTAATCATGTCCTGCAGTTCTGCCTCAGTTGGGTTCTGCCCAAGTGACCTCATGACAGTTCCAAGCTCCTTAGTAGTAATACATCCTGTAGAAGAATCCATAAATAACTATAATACAATATGCAGTTATTGCAAATACATTTAATTCAAACACAATTGTAAGAGCAAAATAGCTTCCCCTCATATCACATTAAAAACAAGAAAAATATTCCAGCTCTTGCACTTTCTTTCTAATTACTTTCTTTTCTTTTTCTCTTTCTCAACTTAATTTTTTGGATAAACATCCTACTTTTTTAAAAAATAAAAAGAAGATTAATTAACACAAAACATTGAAATCATTACCAAACTACATACTTGCAAAAACTAGACAAGACAAGAAGCAGCAACATCCGAAAAAAGCAGCTGCCTGTATGGGTAAACTACTGAGAGCAGATAACATAAAATATTGAAGTTCCAAAGTCTTAAAATGTTGGAATAGTCTACTGATAAACCATGCACAACATGAGAATAAAACCAACAGATGAACAAATTTCAACAATAATACCCAATGGATAAATGTTTCATGACAAAACTACAGTCCTCACAAGTATCAAGTCAAATATGCATCATCACACCATAACACACGTAACCACTGAGGCATATTTTCCATATGGAACAAGAATCCATAGAATGCAACTTAATAACCCATGTTAATGGTAGCCAACAGAAAAAGGAAAAGACAAAATCAGTTCAAGTCACACATTTTGCTCTATTGCATCAACAAAGCTCAATACATACACAAAAAGTATAAACAAAACGCAAGATAAAATTTCATATTCACTTGTTGATCTCAAATCATCATCACATGCAATTCCAAACATTCATCCTCCTATTAAACCACGCAAGATCCTCAAGAAACCAAGCAAAACACAACGTTGTCAAACAGTCTTTCCTCAACCAATGCGCATTGTTTCACAAATTTTAATTTTCTAAATGCCACAGCTAGTCAAAGACGCTATGTGAAGTGTCTTTCCGCATCTAGAAAACCATAGCACACAATATTACCGCTGAAAAATCAAAAAAGAAACAGATCAAATTTCACCATTCGATCTAATTCAGCAATTGACGATCTAACAAAATCAGAAAAGATCAAACGAAAACAAAAAGATACAAAACACGAAAGGCAGTATCTACAAGATCGAAACCCAAGATAATAACAGATAATCAAAATAAACGAATAAAAAGAAAAGAGATCTGAGAGAAGAGACCATCTCCGTCCTTGTCGAAGAGGCTGAAGGCTTCCTTAAATTCAGAGATCTGGTCATCTGTAAGCTGATCGGCCATTTTTCCGTCGAGGAAAAGAGATCTGCGAGGGATTGTTAGGCGTCCAAAGTCGTCTGTGATTTGTTCGTGGAAAATGAATAGCAGTGATTTGCTATTTATATAAAAAGTCCAACAGAGGGAGTGAGGCAGACGTGGGCCATTTGAGAGCTGAGCATCTGATTCTCTCTCAACTGTGCACGTAATAATTGCCTTCTTGCTTTTACCGTTCTACCCTTTTCCACTAGATATTCTCATCGCACGTGTTTTCACTGGTTCATAGATACCAATCCTTAAGACGTAATTACAATTACAAAAATAATTTATTTATAATATTTTTCACACGAGTCCAAACCTTTCATACAAATTAATTGAATATTACGAGTAATTCTTATTAATTCTTTCATGTCACTTTTATTTGCATATCATAATTTATTTATTTAATATTATCCTTTTTACACATATCTCGATTGTTATATTTTATAAATAAATTTTAATATAATTATTAGTATTTATAATTATATTCTCGTAATTTCTACTCAAAATTATTATAATATTAATAAATTAAAAATTTTGTAAATAAAATTAATAAATTTTAAAAAATATATAAATAATAAAAGAAAACTTGAATATCTCGACTTTTGTTAAATATTTAATGTTTTATTAATATAATATTACAATAATAATTTAAATAAAAACTACAAATTTATTTTTAAATTTATCAAAATCTATATGTTATTATACTAAGAAGGGCACCAAGGCCCATATCGTTAACCCAGGCCCAAACTTGAACAAAACTAGCATGCTGTCTTCTTTTATTATTTCTTTATAATAAATAAAAAATATTTTTTAAATATCTCTTCTAAGATTTGATAAAATAATTGAAGAAATGTCTCCCCAGGAGGTAATCTTTACATAAATCAATACAACAACCAAACAAAACTTCCAGTACATGAAGCCAATGTATCTACTTCTTCTAAGCACAAGAAGTTTCAAGAAGCCTGTAAATTGTGATTTCTTGCTGCTTGAAGCACTGGCGATCCCATCATCTACAAAAGCAAGATTCAAGTAATACTTCATACTTCACTTCTTGTTGATTACTTTCAGTTATTCCAACAACCTCAGATTGGCTCTTAATGCACCAACATTAATTCCACCAACATTCATATTAAAGAAGGGATTGAAATATGATTTCCATGAGGAGAATGAAAATATAACTAACATGTATACAAGTGCTTTTAAGAAGAGTTTTGACTAATAGAGTTTGGGAAAACAAAACAGCTTCAGCTCTATGGGAATCATCACCCATGCTTTCCAACAATAATAACACAGGAAAACAATTGATGAGTCCATGTCTGTATAATCTCCAGAAGGAAAAAAACAAAAAAGAAAACAGTCCCGAGAAGAAGATTGGGAAAAGAAAGAAGAGACACGAGAAGCATTGCTGGATTGGAACAACTGATAAGGCGGCATGCCATGAGGAAAAGATCATATCAACACTTTTCAAACAAGACAGACACCAGTTTTACTTCACATTGCTTGCATATCTTCTTCAGTTTTCCATACAACATCATTGAGGCTGGTTGAAAGATTATTATAGAACTGCAGAGAAGACATAAATGTTGATTGATTTAATTGGTGAATGACTGAGATCATAATGAGATGAATAACTCAATTTCAAACTGTGTCCATATGAGCAGAAAACAAACGATACCTTATGAAACTCCAAAGTGTCTCCTTTTGCTTTTCGCATCTCAACCATATAAAGAGAAGGTGCCACTTGAAATATCTGTTTGATTTGAAGTAACCATAAATGACTGAAAAAATCTATGCCGAACTCATGTCATCAATTAAATAAAAGTTATGTCTCACATACCTCCGTGGCCACGTTGAGGTTTCCCTTCCTCCCAGCTTTCATATTCTCAAGTCTCATCTGAGTTGAATGAAAAACAATAATTATAAAAAAAAATCATTTTTGTGAGATTCGACAAAATTACTCTGAACCTCTGTTTATTTGTTTATCAACTTAATTGTCTTAAATTTCATCACCTTGTAGTTTTTCTTGTGAACATCAAAACCAAGAGGTTTAGCTGCTTCCTCAATTTTATGAATTATCTCGTTAGCAGGGCGTTTAGATGTGAACCTTGTTTCTCTCTTGAATTCCGGCTGCCAAAGAATCAAATCAATGAGAATTAAGTAATAAAATTCCCGAACCAAAATCTCAAAAGCTAATGAAATCTACATATTTTCCATTGTGAATCACATAAGGTCCAACTAGTATCAAAAAATGTACTGTCAAGACCTATGCATGTTTCCTCAATAAGCCAAAACCACTATCCACTTAGTTGAGAATAATTGATCTATACAGCAAGGATTCTATTTTCACTGTCCACAGTTGCAAGATGAATATATTTACTGTATCATATGCCTTCAATATATCATTGAAGCCAGAATTTTCCAGAGCCCAATTTGCCCCAGTGCTATGTATAGTTTCCTATTAATATAAAGAAATCCGTTTAAAATTCACACCAGTTCCCCATCAAACAAATTCCCAAGGTTTAGTCCTCTTGACAAAGAAATCAACTCAAATGCATTCATTGCTACTGGTTGCTCTTCTTTCTTCTCTGTCACATGGTGCTCCTGTTACAATTGGCAACAACACATGCATTAGTTACTAAGAAATTACTTAATTATATCAATTTCAATCATTCTATAGTAAAACCGTCCAGCTCACTTCTGAATCCTTAAAAACAGCTTCTACATCATCCAAGTTTGTATCTTCTTTCTCTTCAAACACTGGAGGCTTGTAATCTTTCTTAAACCATTCATCTTCCAAAATTTCTGGAGTAGAAATACGCTGCAAAAGAATAAGTAAATCAAATAAGAAAATTAAGTCAGTTGTGAGAGGTGAATTATTAGTTCAAACAGAAAGAAAAAGACTGTGATGTTTGGAGGCTAACAGTGGAATCTGCAGCCCCTGTAGGAGAAGAAGTTATTATATGTTGAAGCTTACATGTTAATGCATTCAAAGCATCAGTTAATGCAAATGCAATTGGATACAAGCTTTTGCCTTGGTAGCAAAACTAAGACATCATACTGACACTAATTTTTAGATGTTTAAATGGGGTTGGCGAAAAAAGCAAACAGAAAGAGGAAGCAGATAGAACTATACATTTTAATATCTATACGTGTACTTCTTGGAATTGTATCTCCAACACTTGCGTCCACTAAAAAGAAAAATGAAATTAAAGCATATTATTGATGGAAGAAGAAAAAAAATAGATTTAAGGAGAGACATCAAAAAGCCCTATTTACACAGCCTTTAATATTCCATTCCCAATTAAAAGAAAAAAAGCAACATGTTCCAAGATACATAAGCTTCTAAGCAATTAATACCGCACAAAATCTTCATATTGAAGTTTTAGACATGTGGATGATCTTCTTGAAGCATGTTACTCCTGATGCATAGCAATTTTATATTGTTAAAGATTGGTGTACCTATAATATCCAAAATGGAGAATAATAAATGATTTGGTCACTTGTTGAGCCAAGAAAAGTTTCTCAGCATAGTCTTTTCTGAGACAAATAGCATCATATACACTACATAGGAAGTTAAATTCCTAAATGTCCATGTACATTATGAAATCAAATCTAAAAACAGCTTATTTGTTGAAAAGACTTAACAGTCCAGGATTTTTAGTTCTCCCCTACTGGATGCTTAAGCAAGCATACATAGTCATCAGATCTCTTTGAAAAATATATAAAGACTTTCAGATGTGATGCTCTTCAGAAATAATCAAAATAGAGCATAGGCATCTTCCAAGAACAAATATTGGTAGTTATAATTTTATCCCCTAATATAAGGCCAAATTTATAAAATCCCCCCACCCTTGTTTTGACTCTAGCCACCAGTGCCCCTGCCATTAGATTTAATAGTGTAACTGAAAAGTTCCCATTATTCTTTAAAATTTTAATCATAAAATATAGATTTTTACTCTCTCTTGATTTCTTTACCTTTTCTTTCTTTCCCCTTTCTTTTACTCCAGTTTCTCCCTTTTATTCTCCCCTTTTCTTTTCTCCCTTACAGCACAACTGATTGCAAGGCTGTGGGCCCTCATGCTGCTGCTCACAGCCTTTATGTTTCATGTTGCTGGTTTTTTGGAGTTGATTTTTGCATATTTTTGCAATTCTTATGCATAAGCATGATAGAACACCTATAAGGCACATCCTAGACTCACTCTCAAATAACATGGGATGATTTCACAGTATTTTTCTTTCTTTTATTTTTTGCAATTTTTCAGTAGCTAATTGGCGTGTGGAAATCAGTATTAAAATCAGAATCTCATCCAGAGAATGTTAGTAAAGGATAAATACTTACAGTCATTGGGTTTGGATCCAAGATACGAGTTATCAATTTCATGGCACTGAAAGAGAGCCAAGGGGGACAAGTGAATTCGGCAGCGGAAATCTATGCAGAGGAAAAGTGAGTGAATGCAAACAGTAAAGTAAAATGGGATAACTGGGCTACGGAATTCGGGAAATGCTTACTTTTTTATACAGATTCATAAGATTAGAATCATCAAAAGGCAAGTACCCAGCAAGCAATACAAAGAGAATCACTCCACAAGACCACAAGTCTGCAGTTGACCCATCGTAGCCTCTATCATTAAGAACCTAAACAAGAAGAGAGTAAATTGTTCGAGGCCACAGCACCAATGGTTCTAAATACATGGTCAAAGAAATTTAGGTTCACAGATCAGTGTTGCAGACCTCAGGAGCAACATAGTTTGGAGTTCCGCAGGTAGTGTGAAGCAGACCATCATCCTGCCAAAATTCTTCAGAGTTAGAAATATATTTCGATTCTTAAAGAGCCAAAAAATGCATCTTGATAAGGCACATTCATCCACCTAGTACTTCAACAAAGTATTAAAAATGGAGCTTGCCAACCAAGAATACTCAAAATTCAGAACTTGTGGGCTCTAAATCTCAGACCTTATGGATTTGGTATTTCCACTTTACACTAAACTACAAAATATTAGTATTTTTCCATACAAATTCACATACATTCTTACTTTATGTCATCTGTCTTTCTGTTCCACAACTATTATACCTTAAGATAAAAAATTTCACATGCCCAGACATTTAATATTACCTAGACCAAAATAATGATCAAGTAGAGAGAACTAGAGGTGAAAAATGTGATGAAAGCATGCACTTTCAGAAGTCATACTATCTATAATTACCCTGACTTGTTGAGACAAAGCACTCAACCCAAAATCAGAAACTTTAAGGTTTCCATAAGCATCCAATAACAGATTTTCTGGCTGCAAGAGAAATCAAGGACAGTTAAGGAAGAAAAGAAAGTATCATTTTCTCATTAGGATAACAGATATATCCAGGAAATCAAAAGAAACAAAACAGTACTAACCATCTTTACAGGATTTAATTACCTTCAGGTCTCTATGGTAGACACCCCTGCTATGGCAGTAATCAACAGCATTAATAAGCTGCTGAAAATATCTTCGTGCCTCGTCTTCTCTCATCCGTCCATGATTTACCTGCACAATCCAGTAAGTATATTATGTTATGAAGAGCAAAAAAGTAACTGATGAGGAAAAAGTCAGTCATTTTATATGATACTACACATTTGTACAGAACTGTTCCATTGTATCTGCAAGAATTAATCAGCAGCTTAAGATGGTGGTTAATAAGTAAATTTAAGCTATATGGGAAAGGTCAAACTCCACTCAGAACATCCAATATGAAATATTATAATATCGGAAATGATGTGTTATCTCTTAAATAGACAAAGCAAGTAGATGAATAACTTTGATCAAGAATTCAGTAACTCACAATTTTGTCAAACAGTTCTCCCCCAGTGACAAACTCCAAGACAATGTATATCTTTGTCTTGCTTCCCATCACCTGAAAACAAGTATAGCCATTCAACAAATGCCACACTGAACAAATGAATTCTATGTCTAAATTCAATACTGCTTAAAGTGCTAATTTGGACCCAGACAAAATTCCATTCACATTCTTCATCTATGATCTTCAATCTCACACAAATTACTTTTATGCTCTATCTTTTACAATTTAGACTATTTTGCACAAAAAATAAAAATGGCATCTGGTAAATATGAATTAAACTGTGTTGAACAAAATCTGCTGGAAAACAGTAATACACGTAACAGAAAGAAAACATGAATTTTGAATAGAGCCAAAATCAAGAAAACATGCATTTTGAAGAAAGCCAAAATCAATGGGCAATGATGTCCGTGAAATTTGTCCATAAGCTTGTGTGCGTGTGTGTATGCATGTGTGTGTGTGCGTGTGCGTGTTAGATAGTGAATGAGAGACCTCGTATAACCGAACAACATTTGGATGCTTAACCAACTTCATCGTTGCAATTTCCCTCTTGATCTGTAAAAGTTTGCAGAAAGCATCTAAGTAATTCAATAAATCTTGGAATAATTTCCTTTCACAATAATTCAAAAGAACTTTCAGTCTCGTTAACCTTGAAAATCCTTTCTAAGTAAAAACGCCAATAAATCATCAAGAGACAATTCCAAAAGTAAAACCATGTCTCCTACACTATATATATGAAATCTCATGAAGAAAGGTTTTCATACTAATAAGGGATAGTGACAGAAAAATTGCTAAATACAAAGAGTAGACCAAATTCACAAAGATCCAGCACTAGAGAAGAAAAAGTAAAACAAAGAAAAATGACTGAACTACAGATATTTCAAAAAAGTAAAAGAAAAAAGAAACCTGCTCAGCTATCTTGTGCTTGAGAACCTTCTCTTTATCGAGGATCTTAAGAGCAACAGGATCCCCAGTCTCAGAATTCCTCGCAAACTTAACTTTTGCAAATGTACCTTCACCAATCGTTCTTCCCACCTCATATTTACCCACCCGACGTTTAATTTTAGGTTGACTCATGCTTGATTTATAGGTTGTTTCTCCTACTATCTGCAGGCTTTAAACTCTTCCTCAAATGCTCACACAATTTAACGAAGTGCCAGAACCAAGTTACTGCAATTCAACTTAGCTATTGTAAATCTATAAGTGCAATAATATATGAGCTAAAAAAGGGAGATGTACGCAAGATCTGTTAATTGTGATGATAAGTAGGGACAATTTTCAAGAGATTATCCTGATTGAGATCTGCAATCAATCCACTCCAATGACACTGCACATCAGAATATTTTCACCTACAATGGTTAGGTCATATCTTGAATCCTAATAAAAATACTGAGCATCATGCGTTGCAGTCATTACAATTGTGATGCAATGCGAAATGAAATGCATTAATTCCCAAACATTAAAAAGAAATTCAAAACTAAATTGTAAAGAAGTGGCAAATAGAACAGGTGAGAGGAAATGGAAATGGAGGACAAAGCTAAAAACTCAAAAATGGGACAACCACATTTAGAACTTAAAGTTTATATTAGAAGAGGTTTCCAAACAGACTATACCACTTAAAAAAGCAACAAATAGCCAAAACTCGATACAAATTCATTGAAAAAAAAACAGTTGCCTAAATTATAACATAAATTCGTAAAACCGAACACAGTTCAGTATGACCACACCAAACTTCGTGAAATTCATAATTAATACAAAACATAACAGACAACTACAGCCCCTCAAACCATAAGAAATACCATCCAACCGCACTTGAAAGAATATTCTCAACAAAGATTCCTTACAATTACAGACAAAAGCAGGCAAAACGAAGAGAAAACATAAAAAGATATACCCTAGAGATTACGTATTCAGTAAGTATGCTAACTTGGTGCATGATTAACAAAATAACATTTATAGAAGCCAAAACTATTAGGCATCTCAACCAAGATAAGGAACAGATCGGTCTTCCATAATACATCAGAATCAAAGTTATGAAAGCCCAACAAAGAGAAAACAAAAGAAAAGGGCACCTTGTGAGAGTTTGAATCAAAGAGTCAATCCACTGCACAGTTATGGATTACTAAACTGCATGGACAGGATACAATTCAGATCGAATTTAAATGTAACCACTAGTTACCCAACACTCGCATTCTTCAACAACCATGAAAGAATAATATACAATTCATATTATTAAAAAATTCTATTGAAAGTGCGTAAGGAGAATCTTTTTCTGTGTGTCTAAAACCGTACCCGCACCCGCGTCCTAAAATATTCGATCTGAGCATTGCCCAACTCAAAAATCGACCCAAAAAATTAAACAAAATATATACAAGTGAACTGAGAGTCAAAGAAGAGTAAGAGAGTAAATATAAAAACCGGAATCCCGTGTTTTATGCACATGAGATTATTATTCATTACAACAGAGAAACGTACAATTAAAAACAAACAAATGAAGGTATGAATAAATAAATAAGAGGACGGAAATAGAGAAATACTTCCAACAGTGTAATGGAGAGCGAGCGAGAGTGCAGAGAGAAGAGAGGAGACGAGCAGGGAAGTTGATGACTTCTTGCCTCGGGCTCTTGAAGAGGTTCAAAAGCCAACTGGGTTTTGATCATAATCATAATCAGTCATTCACGAGTTGATCGTCTCTGTTACAACAAGACAAAGACAGAAGAAAATCTCTCCTATTCTTCTCATTCACTACAGCAGACAATTAATCTGTTCATAATATTATTATTTTAATAACAAAATAAATATATCATTTTTTGCGACAAATGGAAAATGTTTCCGGGCCAGGGCATTGGAAATGGACGAGCCTTGATGGATGAATGGATGACCGACCATTCCTGAGTTCTTACACAAGCTATACTGTCCCTACTGTATCTCTGTCTGTAACTGTCAGTGTACGACATCACCGCAGGTTTCGCAGTAAAATTTATTTTTGTGGGTATATTTTCATATACCTCCCTTGAAGATAAGTAAAATTATATAAAAATATAAATTTTTAAAACATTAACAAAATTATTTTTTTAACAATAAAATTATCCGTTAACCGATTTTTATTACCAATAAATATTTTTCTAATTTTAAGAAGTATGGTAACAACTGTGCATCACTGGTTCACTTTTTTTTTAATTTTAAAAGTGTTCACGTGACATGATAAATTATTATTATACCCTACTATTTAACTTAATTACATTTGAAGCAACTTCATTTGTTTGTATGACAATTACGTCACACTCTTTAACATTCACAACTCCATTTTATAAAATATTTCAAGTAATTCTCAACAACAGTGATAATAAATTCATTTTTCAAAATTTAAAATAATTTAAACTGAAATGCATTTATATTAAAATTTAGGGTTTAACAAAACTATTCATTGAATTGGGAATTACCGTCATTATTATGCAATAAGCAAGGGGGGGTGTTAAATGTAACCACTAGTTACCCAACACTCGCAGTTTAGTAATCCAAAAAGGCAAAGCAATAGAAAACATGGAGGAAACAGTAACAAATTATGCACCTTTGACTGTTGTGTTCTTACAATTACGGGCAAAAGCACACAACAGTTGCAAACATGTCGGTAAGTTGTCGCGTTGATAGTTCTTAAGAGCTGAAGGCCGTGTGGGTGTTAAATCTAAAATCGTCATAATTGTCCTTCTCCCACATTAGACAGCCCTTCAATGGCCGTGTAATTTAATGAACTCATCACTCAAATTATTATTGCATTATTATAGATTTAGATGCTATACATAACTAAGATGCTGTTCAAAATTTATGTCATCATCCACAATTGAGACTAGGCAAATATTTCAGCTGCAGTGTGTCCAACAATGTTTCTTACAACAGAACAACCCAAAAAACCAGGCAGAACTGTATTCCTGACTCACCAACAAAATGCCGAAGGAAATGCCCAGTTGCACCTTGTCCAGACTCATCAACAATATACTACCAAAAAACCAATAGCAACTTTTCCTACCATCCCACTTATCTACTCAAGAAACTCGGTTGCTAACAGTTTGATGCAGAGATCTTAGCTGTGTGTTCCATTTGTCAATAGCTGTATACTTCTTCATTCCCTTTGACCTGCATGAATATGTTGAAAATCACAATTCAGCTACTAAAACTTAGTGAGCCAGGGTAGTAAGATAGATGAAAGGCTAACCTATCGCCACGCTCTAAGAGCCGGTTCACTTGATCAATGTGCCCGTCAATACGATTATCCAATATAAGTGAAACCAACAACTGCTCAACATCTTTTTCTGGCACATTGAGCTCCTGCACATCAAGCATGGACAGTAAGTTGAAAGAAACATGAGCAAGTACTCTGAAAGTACTAAATCATAAGCAAATTAACAATCCTTACAATAGTGAGAAAAATAATCTAACGATGGCATTTAATCAAATTACAGATAGTAAAAACTTTTGAGAAACCAGTCTTCACCTTTGATATAAAAGGGATCCGAATCCTTGTATAAGGCTTGATAAGCTTAAGCAACACTTGAGTCCTGACATTCTTCAACAGATCTTCAATGTAGTTCCTGATAAAGGGATCATCCATGATTGTCTTTCTGTTGCTCTGAAAATCCCAACAAGAAACTATATTAGGATAACACAAAGGGAATGCCAACAGGGAGCAGCCAAAAATATGATGTAATTGTACATTTACAACATTCAGGTGCATTGGATGTACCTTGAGGATTTTTTCGAACTCTATTATCTCATTTCTTTGATATGCTGCTATCAGATTTGTCATAGCCAAAATCTCAGGATCATTTTTATATCTGCATAAACCAATCAGATATCAGAAAGAGAGAAAGAGAAGAAAACCATACGGTGAACTCAGAAGGTAGCATATCTTGTAAGAGACTTACGGTTTTGCCTCTTGTCCATCAAATGGATTCACTTCAGATTCCATCAGCATATTCGCCAAAACCAGATATCTATTAAATGAACCATAATTACAGTGAAATTGTATTACTTCTATTTTTTTTTCAGAAAAAATAAACTTACATTGACAAAAATGTGGATATACAAAGGCAAACAAGCTGTCCACAATAACCAGGTTTAACCTAGGAGTGTACAAGAATAAGCTGCAGAGCTCCAAAAAAAAGAAACAAAAGCAAATTTGATTCTTCTAGCTACAATTAGCAGTAAATAATAATTCAATTTTTGATGGTTGGGCATAGATGTGTCTAAAACTGATTTGGAAGAAGTGCTTAAGTTTTTCGTACTGGAAATTCAATAAATTTAGAAATCATCAAAAAGAAAATAATAATAAATAAAATAACAACAGAATGTGGGGCATATGCAGTACCCAGGAAGTAAAGAAGAAAAGCACCCACATATAAAAGAAGGGCTTGATTATCTGTAAAGAAAGACATGAACTAAAAATTTCAAGAAACTAGATGTTCCTACAAGAGAACTTATTGCAATAGATCTCTATCAGTCCCCTTCCACAAACAAAAGGTAGTGTTATAAGATAGTGACATTTGCATTCATTGATATTTTCTTCTATAAGGCCCACAAAAACTTACTCATGCTATTTATTCAGATCCCTATTTGAGTTCTCAGCACTATACTTGTTTTTTCTTTTATCAAAGGAGGAGAGAGAGAAAAGGATCATTAGGTCCTATAACAAAAAGGCATGATTTATTACTTGATAGGCATTGGTTAGTTTTAGATGGCATCCATAAGATTTCAAGTTTTTAATACGTAGAAATCCTTGGCCTCAATTGCATGTACACCAGGTTCAAAACTAGAGACTGCTGCTAGACCCATGGGATATAATATCCCAAAATAGCTCAAAGTGGGGAATTCTTTGTGGAATCTGGTCATCGAGATATATGTCCTTTCATTTTTCCTATATCAATACAATTCTCTTTGCTTCTCTAAAAAAAATAAAACAGTCTCCAAGAAGATATGAACCTCACTAACTCAGTTTAAACAATTCCACAGCATACACAACCCCATAATCCATTAAAAATATAGACAAAAAGAGAGCTAAGAAACTGAATTTTTTTTTGTTAAAAGAAAAAGAGATAGAAGCTGTACTTTAAGCATTGTATACGCCTCTGGTTCCCAGCTTCGTCATAGTTCTTAAAGGCTTCAAAGAAATCAGTAGCTGCATCTGCCCATTGACGTTCTGCCATGTGCATCTTCCCACCACATTCACGAATTATTCCCATGATCCTTGGATGGGGTATGGCAGACTTAATAGCAAGTGCTTTCTGGTATAATTGCTGCATTTAATCCATTATGCAAAGACAGCACAATCACAATGGCGAATAGACACCATAGATTAACATCATTGAAAATCAATAATAACAAAAAATTAAAGACTTTGAGCCATCAAGCAAATCAATGCAACAAAACTATGTTATCTGCCAGAGTCACCGTATTTTTATGGGGATCTGGTGATCACTTATAGCAGCAAACATACTTGGGGCATAAAATGCCCAAAAGGATAATAAAATACACAAAACAAGTATTGGAGCACAAAACCATTAACCGCATTGAAAAGTTATTTTATACACAAAGCAAAAAAAAATTAAAAAGAAATGCAACTGCATATATCCCAATAAAACCACATCTTTCTCGCCTCGTGTCTGAAACTTATCTTTTCCAAGATTTATGCAATCATCCATGCTAAGAATTACCTTTTAAAAAGTTTTGATGCAGAATTAAGATTATCCAATTTGGGATTTAGAAATCATTTAATATGGTAGTTATTTTTGCAATTAGTGGAATGATTATCTTAAAAATATACGTAGGTATAGGGATCATGGATATCATGGAAATTAGGATTTTCTTTTATTGTTAATTAGAATAGTGATCATCTCCATTGTTTGAGCCCATAAATAGGCATTTCTAATCAATGTTTCGGCAAACTTGTTCGAATTATTGAAATAATGAACATGGCATTTCTTCCCTATTCTCTCTTATTTCTCATCTCTCTCTATCATTTTCCCTCCCATTCTGTTGCTACCCATGCTTCCCCACTTTCTTGTTTCTTTCTACACTTTTCTTCTACTCTTCAAGTTTGCCATAAGCAGATCCTAATTTTTTAATGACCCAATGAAGCCACCTTTTATTTGAACACTTCTTGATCCAAGATTGATAGCTGGGTGGGTCCCCTGACTATTTTGAATATATGTCCCTATTTGCCAAGTTTAACGGCCTCTAGCAATTTCTCTCTCAACCATACTTCACACGGACAGACACTCATTAGAGGAAATAGCTTTGAAGTCTATTCCTTTCTGTGGCTTTGATAAATCACAAGTTGACTGAAATAAGAAGGCTATACTAGCAAACTCTGAAATAATCACATGACATCATTAACATCTCTATCATTTTGAAATTGAACTATTATTGACACAAGGCTACACCAAACCCACCAGAAACAAAGATGCATACCACTGAGATTTAGAATATTCCGCTTCAATCACTTTTTGGTACACATTTATAATTTTACTAAAACAGAGGAATAATAACTGAAATTTAGTTAAAAGGATTCTCTAGCTTTTGATCAAGGTTTAATCTTAGAAAATGGATAAATACAAGGCTATACTCTTCCAAAGTACAAAAGAGCTTACACTAACAAAACGGAAGTGTGTGTGTGTGTCATCGCATGTAGATGTACATACATATAACACAGCATTTCAAAAGGCTCTAAAGCACAAACAAGCAATGCCAAAACCTTCAACCTAGCACAAGTGCATGCAGTCTACCCATGCATTACAAAAGTTAAACCACACATACATGCTATGAATCGTTACCTTGAGCTTCTTGTTGTTTTTGGTCTCAGTGTACATTTGAATCTCAATTGCATAGACTTCCAGTAGTTGACTTCCTTTTTTTTGGTCATCTGTACCATCTTCTCTTTGACAAGATTTATGAAGTTCCTTCAAAATCTGGTTGTTTACAACATTTTTTCTCATAAGTTAGATTCTAAATCAGAAAAATTAGGATTCCAAATGTATTTAAGAAACAATACCTTAATCATTCGGCCATATTCACCCATATCAAACCATATTTTGCAAAGCTTCAGGTTTGTCTTGAACCAAAGCCTCTGCATAACAAGAGAGAATACATCACATCCTGACATGAAAGGTACTGTTTTGATGATATAAGATCTGACAATGTTCTGACCTCATTCTTTGCCTCTTCAAGGGCCTTCAGAGTGGTCTGATAAAATTCTTGCAGGAGACCAAAATTCTGACTAGCAGATCCAGAAACAAAATCCATTATGTTGTTTATGCATTTCTCACTGTAGTTTCGTGTCACAGCAGACTTGATATATGTTAACATCTCCCTATAAGCATCCATCATTTCTTTAAAGTTCCCTAACCGATAATAGAGCTTGACAGTTTGTTTCAGTGCTTTGAAACCCCTGGAAATGAGCAGAAGTAGCAGAACTATTTAATTTGAGAAAAGAAAAGGATCAAAGCCTCAAGCCAAAGGAATAATTCTGATGAACAAAAATGAAACAATCACAAGAAAAGAAAATGTCTATAGACATATAAAACATACTATACCAGAATAATCTGTCTGACAATGCTCAAAACCGTCAAAAAACATTTTCACTTTTTGTCAATACTTTACATGAATATAACTGAGTTAATAAAGATTAATTATTCTCAAGCAGTTATTAAATTACCTTGACAGTTTTAAGATAGCTAAAAGCCTTTTTGGTTTATCTACAATATAAAATTAAGAGAACTCGTCTGCAGCAGATAATAAAACCCTAACTTCATTCAGCAGGAAATATGAACTCACCACTCGGCCTTCTCAGGTTCCATGGCAACAACTTCAGCAAAACCAGCAAGTGCACCTTCTGGATCCGTTTCAACCAAACCTTTTTTGAGAATAGGACAAAGAAATCATTAAATATTGAAATTATACAAGAAAAGAACCAACTAAATACGAAACAGACAATGCATCCACTTGTTATATGATAGAGAGAGGAAAAGAGAGTTGAACATGAAAGGCTAATTAACAATTTACTGCAGTGCAATTTTTTTTGTTTGCCTTACTTGTCTGCTTAAGTACTCGTTAGCCACAGGGAGACATTATAAGTTCTGTTTTATCATTCACTAAACAAAAACAAGGAAGTGTGTGACAGGTCAAAAGTAACTCCAAAGGAGGACCATTAAACTAATTCATCTGTTGACCATAAAATGGAAGAGCTACTGGCACATAGTCACAGCCCATCCTTAAAGTTTCTATGACTTTAAAATAAAGAAACAATTGAATTACCAACAGCACCAAATTTTCCCTTCAGATCAATAATAAGATTCAAACAAATTACCTTCTCATCCTGTTTAAACTTTCAAAAATATGCTAAAAAATTACTCAGTCTGATCACTTCTACAAATAACTTCTCCAAAGCACGAACCAATCAACATCGTTCAGCAACCACCCATTCCTCCAAGAAGGGTGCAGAGAGAAAGGAAAAATGAAAAGGAAAATAAAATCACATCCAAAAACACTCAAACCCTAACATGCAAATTCAATTACTAGATTTTCATTTCTTTCATTACTACACATAGCGCAGGAAAATAGCTAAGCCCATCAATTTATTTGACTCAACAAATATTTACAAGTAAATATAAAGCAGTTCGGGACACATTACAACCATGTATTGTTATTGTCCAGAGCAAATTTTCTTCTAAAATAAAACTTTTTCATAAGTGCAAAGCATTTATTTCAAATACCAACATTCACACTTTGCCCTTGGGAGGACGGAAAAAGGACATAATTTCTCTTGTTTTAGCAGAAAATAAATACAGCAAAGGAAGAAAAACAATATCATCATTCCAAACCCTGACGAGAAATCAAAGGAAAAAAAAACCTTTAGAGTTGTAATATTGATTCTCGATGTCAACATCCTGTTCTTCAGGTTCTTCGTCTGAGTATTCGAACCCATAATCTTCCATATCCGCATCTGCAAAAATTTCAAACACAAACATAATCAAATACTCACAAAATTGAAAAGTAATTGGGTAAAACAATAATGAAACTTAGGTTGAAAATTTCTGAAAAACAGATACCTGAACCCATGATTGTTGAAAGGCAAAGGTAGAAGAAAAGAAATTTAGGGTCAGGGGACAGTTAGTGCATATGGTAACAACCTGAATATTTCATCGCAATGTGGTGGACGCACTCTTATATGAGATGTAATTTACCATTAACTACGTGAGCTTTTAGTAATTCCACATTTTTTCAAATTTTTTATTTTAAATTTGAAACATGTAATTTGTAAAAATATTACATAATTTTAAAAATTAATACTTTAAAAATTAGAATACCATGTAAATATAAAGCCGGTCCCAGGTAGATTTTTGAACCATTTAAAAAAAGAAATTGTCTACAATATCCCTATAGTATAATTTTAAATTTTTATTTATAATTACATAATTTTCACTAAAATACATATCTGACAACTAAATAACATAATTTTTTTTGTCAAAATATTCAATTATTTATTTTCTAAAAGATTTATTCTAAAAAATATTACTTAAAAGGTTATATCAAATAAATCCTAAAACATTTTTTAAGAAATTAATTACTAAAATTAGAGATGCCAATTTGATCGGATATCATGGATATCGATGATATCCAATTGAAAAATATAATCGATATTCAAAATTTAATAGATATTAAATAAATTATAATTATTAAAATAAGTATTTGAAAATCGGTTTTGAATATAATTTTAATTATTGAATTATAGATATTTGTCTAAAAAATAATATTTATTAAATCATAACAAATTCCCTTACACCTAATCTCCACTCTATGTTATAAAAATATAATCCTAATTTTTCGTTTAATCCTATAGTATTGTATTGTTATTTAATACATTTTTTTTTCAATTTCTTATCGATAGTAAGTATTGGTTCTCTTAAATCGATTTTTAAATCTAAATTGTCATAAAAAATAATAATAAATGCGTTTTTGTGATATATATGATTTATAAACCGAGATATTCTTTTCATTAGATAAATTTTGAAATATTATTTTCATTAAAATTGATTTTGATATAACGTTTTATTTGAAATCAATTATAAATAAAACCTACATCAAATTCAATTTTCCATTCAAGTTATAAAATGAAAATTAATATCTGTAATATATGTTAGCTAATTTAATATTTATTTTATTTTTATTAAAATAAAATACGAATATTAAAAATATAATTTTTAACAATTTATATACAAGATATAAATATTAAGTATTTCAATCGAATGTAAATATAAATATCTTAAAATTTTCAAATATTCTATTTGTTACTATCCCCTTGCCAAAATTGATGTGTGTAAGGTTTTGAAAGCATGAGATTTTATAAAGCTAGAAGTTTGGCGATTAAAAATTATTGAAGCATTGGTTGCTAATTTTTGTCCTTGGATAGTATTAAAGGACAAAGTTATTAAAAAATATATATAAAACAATACAGATCTATTATTGTTTAAATATATTAATATTATAAAATTATTTAATTAATAAAAAAATTAATTAATTATTAATAAAAAAATTAAGAAAAAATAGTTATCTAATTTTTTTAAAATTTATGTAATTTTTTTATTTACAATAAATTTAATAAAATTTTTATTAATTAAATAATTATACCATATAACTAACATGATAAAATTAACTTACTTAAAACATTCTCATTATTAAAATGTATGGAGTAAACATGCAAAATGAAAGTGAAGTTGGTGAAGAAAAATGATATCAAATCGAACATAAAAGTTATCTTAATAAGAAGTAAAATACAAAAATTAAACACAAATTAGAGATACGATGATAATAATAACTGGTCATAAGAATGGGTCGAGAAAAAAATTAATAGCTAAAAAAGATTAATTATCGAATACTTGTCGGTGGTTTTTTGATAATTTAAAATTCTTCTAAAAATAATAAACGAAGGTAAAAATCTAACTAGGATTTGAAATATGGAAAAATTATATTTTGGACAAATATACCCACTACTCCAAAAATTTAAATAAGTTAGGGCTTTTTTGAATGAACCCCCAAATTATAGAAATAACGAAAGGTATAAAAAAAATTTTAAATCTTGCAAATTAATGCCCAGGGGTATGCTTCAAAAACGCTTTGTCTTGGATATTTGTTAATAACAACACAGGCGTGGAGTCTATTTGTTGTTTGACCAAGTGGTACTCCGCGTAAAATTTGGTGTTTGACTGACAATCCACCTCAAGTTTTAGAATTAGCTTCTAATTCCCTAAAATTTGAAAATTAGTCCCCAACTCTTAAACTTTGCTCGATTGTCAACGATTAGTTTTTAATTGAAGAGGGGATATTTTTCAAAAACAAATATTTTTTCTGATATATATCTAATCGCCACTATTGTTTTATATATAATACTTACAAATTACATGTTTTTATTAAAAAAAAATTACAAAATATATAAACATATTTTAATAATTTTTTTAAATAATAAAAAAAATTTAAAAATAAATAATATTAACATTCTAAATTTATCTTATTAAAGACCATAAATAGATTACTAAATTTTAGTAAAATAAAATATATACATATTATTTTAATTATTTTATACAAATAAATTCCCGAGATTATTAAATATTAATAAATTAAAAATTTTTAAAGGTATAAATTATATTTTTTTAATATTCAAAAGTAAATGACAAGATCACACCTGAAAACTTTAGTGGTTAATAACATTAGCTTCATAGTGGAAAAGACTTATTTGTAACACGATTAAAGTGTATCTTTTATTTACTATTTTTTAATATACAGGGACTTATACGTCATTTTTCCAAAGTGTTATTGCATCGCAGCCTAGACGAGGATTGGTTAGTTGGCTTTGAAAAAAAGGTCAAATTTCTGCAGGTGCAGCGAGAAATCAAACATTGCAAGCGATATTTTATTAATAACTAGTAATCAATCAAACTATGACCTGAGACCAGATGGCCCGTCCTAGCCCTACCCGGTCCCTTTGTGTTGAATTCTTGAATTCATATTTTCATTTTAATGGAAATTAGGATGTTTCCGTGATTGACCCTCAGTTGAACGGAATATCTGCTATTACAGTCTTGACTGTTTGCTTCTGTTTGTTAATTTATGTAGTCGCTTATTCTTTTTCATCTTATCATCGTAATCATCATCATCGTAATATTCATGGGAGTTTGCTGGGGAAAACCTGCAAAGACTGCTAATTCTTCTTCTACTAATTTTTCTGGTTTGTGAAATACATATGTTTTTTGTATTGCGGTTTGTGTATTTGTCGAATTTTATCTGTATAATTATGCATGTGATTATGTTTCAATTCATTGTCTTTACATGGGAAAGTTAGTGTTAGCTGTTTGCTTGTAGTTCCTGGTGATATTGCTAGTTCTTATTTGTTTGACCAGCCAATTTTCCTAGAAATAGCTCCTGGGTCATTAAAATGAAAAATAATTCTGAATTCTTTTTATGTCAGTGCTTTAATTAATAACAATTTGTGAATTCTACACGTTTATTTATGAACGCAATGTTGTTAAAGCCATCTGTATCATGTTTTTTGACTCGGGTGGTTTGAACATGGAATCATTATCTATGTTTTTTGTGGTTGGTGATTACACATGTTTCTGGGTTAATTTCATTAACTTTGAAGCTTTGTTTTCTTGTTGCTTCTTATTTCTTAAAGTTTTTGTGTGCTTACAGGAAATGCAAAGCCTCATGTTAAGGTAGGGCAGGAGTCTACTGCCTCTTCCATCCAGCAAACACCTTTGGAAAGCTTGAACAAATCTCTAATAGCATCTAAAGCTGATGCATCTGGTACTAGCAATCTCAAGGCCTTTAGCTTCAATGATCTCAAGATTGCCACCAAGAACTTTCGCCCGGATAATCTTCTTGGAGAGGGAGGATTTGGGCGTGTTTTCAAAGGATGGATTGATGAAAATACTTTGGCTCCTACCAAACCAGGAACTGGAATTGTGGTTGCGATCAAGAGACTCAAAGCAGACAGTTTTCAAGGTCACAAGGAATGGCTTGTATGTACCACAAGGTTCTCAATTAAGTTGATCTCTTATTCATGTGGCCTTTAAGGTCCAAGTTCAAACCTGATAATATTTCAATTTGTTAATCTGGCAGACTGAAGTAAACTATTTAGGTCAGCTTCGCCATGAAAATTTGGTGAAACTCATTGGATATTGTTCAGAGTTGGAGAACAGACTTCTAGTGTACGAGTTTTTGCCGAAGGGAAGTTTGGAGAATCATTTATTCAGAAGTAAGAATTTCTCTTTATCTAGACTTAGAATTTATTTAAAGTTCTCTCACATTAATATAGTGTAACATAATTTCCCATGTCCTTGTACCATCAATAGCATGCATATGTTTTCATACAGTATTTCAAATACATACATGTTCAGGCATGACCGGAGATGCCATAGTGACTCCAGTGTACACTATATTTGTTATCGTCTTGTAGCAGACATTGACCAGTTATGAAGTTGGTTACCAAAATATTTCATGCTATAATCCTAAAAGTTACCAGTTTAGCAGTCAATAACTTACTATCACAAAACACTTACTACTTCAACACAGGAAGAGGACCACTGGCAATTTAATAGCCCATAAAGCTCACTTTGCACTAAAAGCTTTCTCTAATATTCCGAATTTCACTGTTCTGTGTACTGTCCAGAAGGCTTCTTCTTTACCTACAATTTTGTAAGAGATTCATGTATTAAACTTGACAGTTGTCCCTAAGGTGAGGGTGATTGTCTGATAAGTAAACGGTTTCTCTTATTAGGAAGCCTCTAAGTGCTTGAAACAACAAACAGAAGAAAGTTTATATGTTAGGAGAATGGAAGCAAGAAGGATTTTGTTAAAAATTCCAACAGCATCAGATATGTCAACACAAATCGTCATGGCCTTATAAATGGTAATATTGATGAGATTTTTGTTCTTTGGGTATATTTAAATCCCGCTAAGTTAGAAACTTCCATGCTGAGAAATTTATTAGATATTATCAAATTTCTCTATATTTTCTTTGCCATTTGAACTAAATAATGATGGTAGCAGCTTTATCAATCACAAACAGAAACAAACAGGTTCTTATATAAAGTTAAGGAAAAGCTAGCATATGTTTGCTAACCATGGTTGGTTATAGGGGTGAATCATTCTGCTTCTGGTGTAGTAAAAATTCGAGATTTGTGTGTCCATTTTGGAAAAAAATGTTCCAAAAGTGTATTTTGAGTGAAGGAATAATTCTGAAGTATTGTACTAGGCATGGAGCAGAATTATTTTTAGTTCTAGGATTGTGGCTTTTCTGTGTACATTTGTATTCTCCTTATTTTTCTCAATTCCTTCTTTTCTCTTTACTAGCATCCCTTTGAGGCAAGCCAATGAAACCATTTAGCCATAGTTTTAGCCATCTGCACGTATTGACACTTGAACCTTTGTTCTGCTGATCTGCAGAAAGTGTTGAACCAATTAGTTGGGCTACGAGGATGAAAATTGCAGTTGACGTGGCACAGGGATTGTCCTTCTTACATGGTTTAAGTGCCAATGTCATCTACCGCGATTTAAAGGCTTCAAACATTCTACTTGATTCGGTATGCTGAACCATTGGAAGTTCTTAGTGTAGATTCTTATAGACCAATGCAGGTGGTGGAACTGTATAAACAATGCTATTGTCGGATGGTTGAAATTTTTGCAGGACTTCAATGCCAAGCTTTCAGACTTTGGATTAGCAAGGGATGGTCCTACTGGGGGCAACACTCATGTTTCAACTAGAATCGTGGGAACAAAAGGCTATGCTGCACCAGAATATGTTGCAACTGGTAAGTATTATGTTGCCTCTAAACCATGGACTTGTTTACTAGAACAATAAGTTGTATCTGGAGAGAGTAAGAGCGAGGAAAAACAATCAATTCTTTTGTAAATGATTGGTCTTTGCATTGTTTGTGCCAAAATAGGATGTTAGGAGCAATTCTAAACAAGTGCATTTACAGGCTTAGGAAGATGGGTCATTGCATCCTTAGAGGTTAATAATTATTGTACCAAAATTACTTCACAGGAAACAGAATGGGTTGCTTAAGCTTAGGTTTACTGAAAATTTAAAAGGTTCTTGTGCAATTTAGTTGCGTATAACTTTTCAGACAAATGAACTGATGAGCCATGGAGGAGTATGTCAGGAAAGTCATTCTAGCCCCCATGGTGTTTAAGTTAGATTCTACCAAATTATCTCCATGACGATTATTAAGCTCAGTAAAGCAAGAAAATCTCATGGCTTTCTGGAAATTTGTTACAGCCAACAGTTGAGGCCGTATCACAAACAGTTTCCATTTCAATATTGTTGCTTTTTAGAGATAAATGTCTCTACCCAAGTGGAAAAACTGTTCTATTCTTTGTTTATATTGCTTCAGAGGTGAAGTATAGAACAAAACCATATATTGCCCAAACAGTTTATATTTTCGAACTTCAAATTGCATTTTTTTGTGGGGAAGTGGGAGGCTTGGAATGCATAAATTGTTGACGATATTTGTGTGTTTTACTAGAAAAGAAAAGAGGAAAAAGAACCTGATATTTTCGTATCATTATCGTAATATATTCCTCAAAGCTCTTTTTTTGTTTCCAGTAAGAAATCAATAATGATTTATGTAGGCAAGGAATTTTGTTTCCTGCTGATGAAGAGCTTGAACCTTGAAATTATGCAGGTCACCTGAACCCAAAGAGTGATGTTTACAGCTTCGGCGTTGTCTTGTTAGAGTTATTATCAGGAAGACGGGCACTGGATGAAGAGAGCGGTGGGTTTGCCGAAGAAACCCTAGTGGAATGGGCATACCCATTCTTGAAAGACAGCAGGCGTGTATTGCGAATCATGGACACAAGGTTGGGAGGTCAATACTCCAAGAAAGGTGCCCAATCTGTTGCCACAATTGCATTGCAATGCCTACACACTGATTCGAAGAATAGGCCAGCAATGGTTGATGTTCTAGCTTCGTTGGAACAACTTCAATCCTCAAGGGACTTGTCGAGAACACCACCTCAGCCACAAGCGAAGCTAGACAATAATCATCAAGGGATCAAGCATAATAATAAACCCCGCAAGTTATCTACCATCTGAAATCCAATATGAATTGTGCATGTGTTTCCTTGTATGAAATGAAAGACATGGTAGCAGTAGACACACGTACATATTATATACCAATTTGTGCTACTTACACGCACTAGGTACTCTTTGCCTTGCTTAGCGTTGCCACTATATTGGAGGTATGCTTGAGGTAGAGATATTTGTGGTTTTTGGTGCAAATTCTTGTGGATTGGGTTCCACTTACCATCTGGTACAAGTGGGTATATGGTTAGTAGCTGAGTAAAAAATTTGTGTTCACCAAACACTTCAGTTGTATTTTTCAAGTTAAATAGGAACTCCACAGTTGTGAATATACTTAAGATCATTATTGCAAAGGTCTACAAAATCCACTGTACACAGATCTATTTGATTTTTATTTTAGAAATATATACAAAGAAAGTTTTCATTGACATGAGGTGTATATGCCCAATGCCTACAGGACTAAAACCAGCCACTAAACATGAAATGGTGGAACATGGAATGGATAGCTCAGCTAAATGGCTGAAACATTATATTTGTCATCATAGTATAAAATAACAAAAGATAGTTTATTTTCAGCGATGTTATAATTATAATCTCTCTTCTCAATTGAATTAAATACATATATAAAGTTAAAAGTATTGAGTTAAATAGACTAATGTTATTATATCAACATAATTGATGTAAATAAAATCATTCAATTAATGAATAAATTTTTTTCACTTTATTTAATTATAAAATTTGATTTATTAATTATGAATAATTTTTTTTAAAAACTCAGAAAATTCTCTTACCACATTAATTAAACAAGAATTTGTTTAAAATTTGTTTTATTTAACATTAATAAATAATTATTTTATTTTATTAATTAATTAAATAATCTCACCATATTCGTTCTACTTAAAATTTTATCAAATACATGTATAGAGTTAAAACTAAAATTAAACATAAATGAAACTCATCTACTTTAGTAAAATTTAATCATTCTCAAGCTTTGGAATCTGCATCTTTACTTTTTTTCCTTTTTATTTTTAACAATAAAGTAGCTCAGAACATAAATAAAAATGGCTACAATAAAATTTACCATGTAATAATCTAATAACTGCATCAACAACAAAGATAAGAAACCGTAGCATCCAACGACTTGAATAAAACTTTTGAAATTTAAGCAAATGATAATTTCAATAACTATTTCAAGTAAACATCAACTTGAGGAATATTATAGAAGTTCAAAACCTTTAGCATCAAGGGAATGATAAATTTCTGCTATTAATTAATGAATAATTTAAATACAGTCAGTTAACAATAAAAATTAGAAAGCAGTTCAGTAAACAACCCTACTATTCTGCTACTGAAATAATAAAACAGCTAAATGCTCATAAACTACCTACCTAGATCAAGCAACCAGTAACCCTATCCCTCTTAGGACTTCCTAATTTCCCCCCAAATCCACCCCAAAAAGAAAAACGCAACAAACTTTGCTAATCCATGCTACTGACAGCCAACAAACTTTCTCTTCCACAAAACACACGGAAACTTGATTAACGTATAATCATACATGTTTTCTAAATAAATAGCTGTAGATAACAATTGTTTACCGGATCTATGGTGTGCTTCATGCCAGTTTCAGTCTTCTGATTGATAATCGAATGTGTATGTTATGAGTCTCACAAAAATTGTTGCACTCAAGGCACTGTTTCCCAAACCTAACCACTTACAAATTCCATCAATTCCAAGACTATACATATTTGCCTTGGTACTTTGGCTTTTGTTCTTTATGGGGCTCAAGATACTGTGGACCTGAAGGAGCAAAAACAGAAGACTTTCCAACACTTTAAATGGTTCTCTTTAAACTCCAAATGTTTTCTCCTAGCAGCCTCTGTAATTTGCTCAGTGTAAGGACCTGTCTTCACCATAGTTAGTAAAATCTGACCGTAATGTGAGCTTAGGATCTGTTCAGAAGAAGCAACCAACTTGAAACATGGGTGCTCTGGGAAACAGTTTTACATTTTCTCTTCTTTGAGAACAGGGCAGTAATACACAAGCCTGCCACTCGTTACTAGCATCCTACCAGCAAGGTCAAGCAAATCATGTACGCACTCAACTAAGCAGTATGCAGCTGTCGATGGTGTGTGGCCATTCTTGTCATCAGGAACAGTGTTAGGATCCACAACTCCCTTTAGCAATTCATCCACCAGATTTACGACCACCAGCCCAAACTCCATAAGAAGGATCACAGATTATGGTATCAAAGACCTAATTAACAGAATATTACTTGAAATGAAAATACAATATACAAAAAAATAATGGTAATAATCAATTTATCTAACTTGTGAGTCTGTTAACGATTAAATTTGTAATAGCAAAAATTAAGGAATGCCAATTTAAGGTTTTTAGAACAGAAACAGAACAGGAAGCACTTATTACACCTTGCACAAATAAAAAATCTCCCCAGCAGTACCTCTTTCAAATCAGGACGCCCGGATGGAAGGTTATTATCTACCCTTAGCAAACCAATTGGCATTGGTAATGCATACTGCATAAATATGGTTAAAAAAAAGAAAAAAAGGTTAGAAAACACCTGTGCAATTCTAATACTAACCTATTTAATGGCAAAGAAGAAGATACTGACCAAGCAACATACACAGGCCAAATAAATGACACACAAAATAGAGCAACATGTCACTAGCATTAAGCTTCAATTAAGACTTGGGATTTAAAGCCTAACTAGAACCAGTAGCAGAAAGTGAAAACCAGTCCCAATTCTAAATCCGTTAAGCAATCAGTAGTAGACAAATATAGCAGGTAAAGTTTAGAACAAAACATCATTGAAGGTAAAAGGAGCAAAAGACAATACGTTGATAAAGATCAAATAAGTTGATATGGTTAACCACAACATACCTACAGGAATGTGAAATTGCTAGTGTTAAATCTTAATATCTAACAGTAGTCAAGCACTGACCTTTAACCCTTGAGGTATCTTTAAAATTGAGTGGCTTTCCACATTCAATTTTCAGCAAATGACCAAAACGTAAGTCTTCTTCATTCTTTTTTTCCTTATCTTATTATTAAAGTATATCATCTGCATACGCAACACTCTAACAGAAAAACCAAAGAAAATAGTAAGCAATAAGAATTGTATGAAACAAACACGGATGTAGGATAGCAACACCAACTTAAAGAGAGATGTAAGCCTAAGTGGTATGATATCTTCTCACCTCACTGATTGGCCAATCGCAAAGAAAATTAAGACGTACACAGCAATATTTGTCATCAAAACCCTCATCAAAAAAATTCAAAATTTACCTAATCTCTTGTTTAACTTTTATGCAATGACAGTAGATTGAGGGCCAAATACACAAAACCCATATCTTTTCAATAATGCCAAATCATCACTTGTGTCAGTTTGAATGAAGTTCACAAAATTACAAACAAAACGTGACTGGGATTGCAGGAAATTGGTATCTTAAATTTGAATGAAGTTCTATTAATGCACTGACACCAAAGCTCAATATGCAGCTTCTCTTGGAATTTAAATATAAAACACAACAGTATAATACGCAATCAGACCTTGAAAGGAATGTAAGAAAGTCCTTTAACTCAAAGCTCGTGACCTTCTCAAAGCTTTCAACGGTAATCTTAAAAGTGCTTTCAGAGCTCAAAAAAGGCAGCATGCGCTCTTCGGGATAATTCCTTGTACACTCTTCCAACTCTTCAGAGCTACTTCCCTCTCCCAAACTTCATACATTCCCTTAGCAAGTATACCTAAAACAATTTCCCAAGTCAGACAGAAAGAAGAAAATGATTGACAAATGTTACCAAAGAATATAAAGTTAAAAATCCACTTCGATTGGCAATGTTGCGACCTATATCTTCTGAAGGTAGATTGTCGAAATGGAAGGAGAATCAGGGTTGTGGTGTTGGTTCATTATTATTATTATCTCCAAACGCGCCAAAATAGTTCTGTTAGAGATTCCACTTCTGGTTTTCTGTAATCTAAGCGTTGGGTTTCTTTCGGCTGTTCTCTTCGTCTGCCTGTGCTCATTTTCGAATGCTTCCGGGAGGGGGAGGGCGCCCACTAAAGCGGTGGCTTCGGTCTTGGGCCCGGCCCTTGGTAAATATTTCTTTATTTTTCTTCACTTTTTTAATATCCTGAAATTATTATAAAAAACTGAAGAGGAAAATTAATTAATGGATTAAACTCGATTAATTATAATATTTTATAATTAATCGACTTTAGCATTCTATATAGTCCAGGCCAGCGGGCCCATGGACCTTTGTAGTTTGTCAAGGTGACAGGCTGGACCACTGTGGGGTTTGTAGTTGGGGCACTAAGCACCGAACCTGGCCCAGATAGTCATCTCACTGGACATCTTTGATTAGGAGCAAGGCTCTGGTACTCTCGTCCCCAGGAGAGTTGCGAGCTTTATCAACTGAAGAAAAAGAAAAGAAGAGAAAAGGAAAGGAAAAGAAAATAAAATATTCCTTAACACAAATCGTTATAGTTGGTCAGAACTTTCATGTTATCGCTGGATCTCTGGAAAGAGAACGGTGTTGGACTGCAGTCCATTGTTGTTCTCCCGGCGTTCCCTATATAATCCGGTAAAAAAAAATTGTCTTTTGTTTTTTAATTAATTTGGTGATAATTGCAGTTGTTCTTAGCTGATACATTTGTTCCTTTAGGTATTTGAATATACAAATTTACTTGTGGGACAGGAGGAAGAGGAAGAAGAAGGGCGAGGAGATGGCTATGGCGGCCCCGGGTCAGCTTAACGTTAACGAGTCGCCTACTTGGGGATCTAGAACCGTCGATTGCTTTGAGAAATTGGAACAGATCGGCGAGGGCACTTATGGGTTAGTTTAAATGTTGCTTTTTGATCAATTCGATGTTTTATTTTCACTTCTTACATTAAATTTAAATTTCGTTTCCTATGTATGACTTTCTTCTGTTATTGCTTCAACTTTTTCATCCTATTTTGATAAAACTATTAAGTAAAATCACACGAAGAAAATGTGTCTTCTGTATTTAGTAATGCCAAACCTCACCCGACCTCGGGCAGGATTCAAACTGTTGAACAAGCTAGCACTCAAATCTTCCTTTGGAATGCTTGAACACAATGCAAAATTATTTTTTGTCATCTAACATGCTTGCTTGGTACGAACTGGACACTTGGTCTGGAATTACACCTGGGATGTAGTATGTTCCAAGGGTTGGGCTGCTCAACCTCAGCGGGTCAGGCTCTAGTTACATTAATACTACACATAAAAGATGGACTTTTTCTGGATGCCCCTAATAACCAACAGATGGCAAGATAATTGGTCAAATCTATTTATTCAGTTAAAAGAATAATCTGTGTTGTGGTTAACGTTTTACTAATTCTAAAAAATGTGCATTCAACCCTTGTTATTGGTTTTTAAGTATTGATTTTCTTTTTCATTAGTTACTGCTATTTAATCTTTTTCCCAGCATTTGTTTGCCTAAACTAACTTAGGCAACAAAATGAAGTAACTACCATAAAAAACGATTTCAACATCTTGAAGGCAATTAAGGTGGACCAGCTTGGGAGTGCTTAGATGATCAATTTTCAGATTTGATCCAACAAATTCACAGAGCTTTATAAAGTTAACATAAAGAGCCTTTAGACAAGTTTGTAATAGGTTAAATCTTTGCATAAAACAAACTGAAGATAAGCCAAAATTTCTATCTGTTCTTTCATAGCCCAAAAGTACAGTCTAGGTCCTATTTATATTTATTGTTATTACAGCTTAGTTGTCTCCTAATAGACATCAAACTTGGGAAACGACAATAACTCTTAAAAAGAATCTCAAAATTTAAATCTTGATCAAATCTTAGATTTTTCCCTAAAGATTATTGGGAAAATTAATACCAACAATGGATCACATTTTTCTCTAGTATATAATACTTTCAAAGACTCCTTTGATGATACTCTTGGACTCACCCACTGACTTTGATTCACACTATTTGTTTGGTAAATTTTGGTCCATGCTTGAATCAGATTGGGATATTTAGGATGTAAGCTGCTTTCAGCTATGCCTGTGATTTACTTTTGGAGGTTGCTGTCCTTGTCTCTATAACTTTTCACACTGTTAAACATGACCATGGGTAGCATGGTCAGGAGGAAGATTTCAGTGACAACTTTAGGAGTCATCAGCTTGAGCAGTCTAGGGCTAGATGTGAAATATCTATCGGAGTTTTAAGATTAACGTCCCTGAATTTGCTATAAGATTCCGCATTTGTTGTTTTGTTGATTCTTTAGTAGCTAAGTAGGCAGTCGACTGGTTTGACATTAATGATGCCCAATCTGTTTATTTTACTAAGTTGAGATTAGTTCTGCCAATCTACATTAGCAAATCATCCATTGACATAGTGCCTAGCTTATAGTCCTACCATCCTTTGAACTGAGGCGAAAATTAATTTAAAGGAAAAATTAATGACCATTTACCATAGGTCAGGTGTAAGATCAATGACTTAACTATTTGGCAGCCTCGTTTAGCATCGCTGATTATCTAATCTAGTTCTTTTCTCCCTTCTCTTTCATCTCATTCCTCCTCTCTCCCTTTTCTTTGCTGTCTTATATTAGGAGCAAGGAAATAATTTATAAGGTTAGAGGTTTAAGTCAAAAAATCATGCTAGATAGCTTTAGTGATCTAAAAGTACTTTTGTTACCTATTAATATCCCTTATTGTACAGTTGGCTTTGAAATTCAAAAAGGTTGATTTTCTTGATTTGAGTGGTTTTCGCTATATTGGAGGTGCATGATCAAACTATGGTGGTTGTGCATGTTTCATTCAGATAAATACTGCTCAAATCATGAAAGTCAAATGGTGGTTGTGCATGTTTTGTAGATAAATATTGAAATATCATGTCTGTTGACATCTTTGAAATACATGGAAGAAAATTCTAATTTAAGATCATATGGAATATTTTGTTTTAGGATTTATATTTTGGTATCTTTTGGTTTGTGTTTGGTGATGTTGGGACTTTGTCTTTGTAATTTATATCTGCAGTCAAGTTTACATGGCTAGAGAAATAAAGACAGGTGAAATTGTAGCATTGAAAAAAATACGAATGGACAATGAGAGAGAAGGGGTATGTTATTGTTTTCTTGCTCTCGTCATCTTTTTATTTTATTTTTAGTATTATTAAATAAACATGATTGCATGATTTTGTGTGCATATACTAGAGATTTCAAATTGATTGTATCCTTATAGATCCATGCCCTTCCCATATGTCTTTAAATCTTTTTTCCTTGTAGCCTTGAGTACGAGAACTAATGACAGAATGAAGATAGAAATTCCTAAGTATTGGAAGTATTATGTCATGGTCATTTTTAAAAAAATAGAAACATAAAACTAGGGGTGTGCAAAATTGGTTTTGGTTTTATGTGGAATTGGAACCTATCTTATTTAACAAAGTACCCTATTTTTTGGTTTTAGTTCCAAAATAATATATTCTATTTATTAATTATCTCAATTTTATAATTTTTAACTCTAAATTTTTTTAAAAAAAATTTAAATTAATAGTATTAAATTGTAAAAGTAATGAAATGTATGAATGAAAAATTGAGTAATTGAAAAATAATAAAAATAATTTATAAAAAAATTAATATACGATAATTTATTTAAAATATATTATATTATTACTTGACTTAATATTACATATTACAAAAAAGAAAATTTTATTTTTTTGATACTATATTTATATATCTAATAATATTATGTTGTATATATATTTATTTATGGTAATTGTTAACTTATTCGACAATTTTAAATAAATATATATACATTATGATTTTATTAAATTATTATATAAATAACATGATAAATTAAGTTAAATAAAACTTTACAAACATATTAGTTAATTCTTTCTATGTAGTTCAATAGATAAAAAATATTCACTTCAATAAATTATTTGTTTAATTAAATATGAGAAAATTTTACGTAAAAGTTATGTTTGCACAAATTTAACAATAAATTTTAACATCACGTGCTATGTTTGAGTTTAAAGTGTTTATTTAAAATTAAATTTTCATAATTTTAATGAAAAATTTTAAATATTATTATTTCATTAATTGAATAATTTATTGAATATGAATTAGTATTTGTTTTATCTTTAAAATATAAAATAAAGTAAATAAATACTTTTTAATTTTTAAAATTGAATTGATTCCTTAGTTTGGTTCCAGTTCTTTAATCTTTGAAATCGGAACCTATACTAAAAAATTGGTTTTGGTTCGGAACTGGTTTTTTTAGGGTCGATTTTTGGCGGTTTTGGTTCTACTTGGAATCGCTGCACACCCCTACGTAAAACTTTATTAATAAGAATATTGTACAAAATTCGTGAACTATAAGAAATTGAAAAAACATAAATTCAAGCCAAAGCAAAATCCCAACTTTTTAGATGGAAAAGGAGGAATCTTGGAACTTATGCTGCATTGAAACCAAGAGAAAAGCCGAAAAGCAAAATATTTTGCAAAGAATGTAGACATCCTCTCCCTTATCATCTTCATAGATTCTTCTATTTCTCTGTTGCTGTATAACTTAAAATGCTGCCATCACGGTACCTCCAAAGGACCACATCTTTTTGAGGAAATTATACACAAAATCCTTGCTAAATAATTAAAAACATGAGAACTCAGAATCACCAAAGAGAATCTAGCTTCTTTAAGGAATTTAAACCACAATTTTGAAGCAATGGAAAAATGAAGGAACAAATGATAAGTACTCTCCAATATTTTTCTTTTCCTTTTTCACATAACACACCAATATGGAAACAAACATTGACAAGCTGTCTACTTTGAATGATATTTCAAGTATTAATCTCCCAAGAGCCAACAACCAAGAAAAAATTCTCACCTTTCGTAGAACATTGACCTTGTATATCATCCTAGCTGGCAGAAACCAAGAAGAAGAAGAATCCTTAAAGGATTTATAGAAGCATATACTGTCGGGTGTAAGCTTCAAACTCTCACATCTCTGTTGAATTATTTAAAGAAACATTTTCCACCAAAAAACAGAAGATAGAACCCTGGTTTCCCAATTATTGTATTTTTAGTGAAATTGAAATTTCATCCCAATGGAAATTAGAAATACCACACTACTTTGAGCAGGAAGATTATGAGCCGCTGATATCCTTTTTAAACTAGGAAGAAGGACACAAAACGGTGACTCTTCAACCCCAATGTCCTCCCAGAATTAAAACTGTACTCATTGCTCACAACAATTTTCAATAGAGAGAAAAGTGAAGGATATTCTTGTTAAATAGCTTTCCAAGGACTACAAAAGAGTCCCTATAAATTTAAAATTCTAACAATTAAAACCCAGGCCCGTGTTTTGCTCTTATTGATTGCATACCCTAGAAACATATTTGTTTTATCATTAAATAAGCATGTTTCTCTCTTAATGATTTCTGTTTTTTTATGTTATGATCATTGAATAAACATATTTGCCTCTTGAAATTTTATTTTCTGCAGTTCCCCATCACTGCCATACGTGAAATAAAAATTCTAAAGAAGCTTCATCATGAAAATGTAATTAAGTTGAAAGAGATTGTAACATCTCCAGGTGAGTTTGCTAAAATTCTTTGCCGCAGCTTATGCTGGCTGTATGTTTTCTATACTGCAACAGCTTAGTTGTTAATCTGTTTTCCTTAGATATTTAAAGTCTTGATTTGTTTCCCAGGTCCTGAGAGAGATGAACAAGGGAGACCAGGCAAGCAGGCTTTTGTCTTGCACTTTTAGCCTATTATATAACTGCTATCTTCATCTTTTCAGAATTCTCTCCTTTTTTTTGTCATGGTTTTAGTTTTGGCAGTTTCATCGACTCAGTATTTAATTTGGCTGGTTCAATTATTTTAGGGTGGTGAATTTCTGACATTGGTTACTTGACTTGCAGATGGTAACAAGTATAAAGGTGGCATCTACATGGTTTTTGAATACATGGACCATGATTTGACAGGTCTTGCTGATCGTCCTGGAATGAGATTTTCTGTTCCCCAGATTAAGGTGTCACACATAGAACAGAGAATTGCCCATCTACTTTTTGTTTGGTGACACTCTGATGGTTGAAAGGGTATATAAAGTAGCTTTATCTCACTTACATTCCTTCTTCTTGCAGTGCTATATGAGGCAGCTTTTGACAGGGCTTCACTACTGTCATATTAATCAAGTACTTCATCGAGATATTAAAGGTTATAACTGAAGCCAGGATTTAAGTGTGTGATCTTTTATCATGTTGTCAGATATATAAAATTTCCTATTTGTCCTGCAGGCTCTAATCTACTAATAGACAATGATGGTAATTTGAAGCTCGCAGATTTCGGGCTTGCCCGGTCATTCTCAAATGAGCACAATGCGAATCTCACAAATCGTGTCATTACTTTATGGTATAGGTAATGACTTTTGTCTCTTAAACGAAGAGTTTGGACAAAAGCTGCTAACCGTCTTTTTCTTTTTAGTGTGCTTCATTTCCTACTATACACAAAAATCATGGAAGAAGGAAAAGAAAAAGAGGAAAAGAATTGTGTTATGGACCCTTGAATTAGCTCTGATTTGTTTTCTTTTGAGTAGACCTCCAGAGTTGCTGCTTGGGACGACAAAATATGGTCCAGCAGTTGATATGTGGTCTGTTGGTTGTATCTTTGCTGAGCTTCTACATGGAAAACCAATTTTCCCTGGGAAAGATGAGGTAAGTTGTTTTGGATAACATTGTTTTTATTTTATTTAAGAAAATATATGGTGACTTGTTTTTAATAAAAAATATGAATAGTTTGGTGCTAAATCAAGATACAACGATTCAGTTAATAATAATAATAATAACAATAATAATAATAAAAATAATAAATGAATGAACGATTATTTTGGCTTATGAGTAAAACCAAAGATCTTGTCTCTATGTAGTTCTGAGTGAGCTGGACGTGCAATATCATCATTGGACTGTCATATATATTCTGTACAAATGAGCCCTCCTATGGCCATAGTTTTACTAAAGTTGAATTGAGTAAACAGGATTTATATTCTCTGTGGGAAAACTTTCTAGGCACATAGATCATTTCCCTCTACTGTTGACTCTTGTATTAGCAGTTGCTGACTTGACACCATTTCAACTTATTTCTCTTCCTAATTATTGTAGCCGGAGCAATTGAATAAGATATTTGAACTGTGTGGAGCCCCGGATGAGGTCAACTGGCCTGGGGTTGCGAAGATGCCATGGTACAACAACTTCAAGCCAACAAGGCCGTTGAAGAGACGTGTTAGGGAGGTTTTTCGGCAGTAAGGAACTTGACCCATTATGTTCATTTTCACTATAATTTTTTAATTTAAATGGTATCAGTAGCTGAGATTTAAATGACCTTTTTGTCTCTTGGCTTACTGTGCTTGTTTTGCATTTTAGTTTTGATCGTCACGCTTTGGAATTGTTGGAGAGAATGCTCACTCTAGATCCTGCCCAGGTATTGTTTTATATGACTTGTTTTCCCTTGTTTTATTTTTAAGATCTATAGATTGCAGATTGATGTATTGAATTTTGCTTCTTGCCTCTTTACAGTGTTCAGGATGTCTGAAGTAATGGTCAACTAGTAGCAGTAAATTCAGTTTTCATTTCAAATTAAATCAATAATGTCAAAATGGCATTTTTTAAGAACTTTTATCTAACTTGTTTTGGGGACTTGCTAGTCATGTTGACTTTATAAGCCTTAGCCCACAAGGAATTAGTGTATTTTAATGTCAGAAGTTAAATGTTAGCAATTTATCATGTATGATTGATTAAAGTTTCTTACTGTTTGTACAGGAGCATTATTCCCTCAAGAGTTCATTTAACAGATGTGGAACCTTTTGGATAGTTTTGATTAAATAAATAAAATAGGTCTTTGCACTGGGCATTCTTGTTGGTAGATTGAATTCTGATCAAATCTTTCCTGTAATCGAGTTGCTGTAGTAAAATGACGTGAGCAAATTCACAATCAGTTTTCCCAAACTTTTACTGACCAGAAAGGTAAAAGTTTGTATAAAAAATATTAACATGTATCACAGTGATGCCTTTGGCAAAGTGTTTGACAACCTTTAACGAACTTTATATGCTGCATGGGAGTATGCAAGGTACATTTTTGGCCAAAAATGTCAATTCTGTTACAAAATTGGTTTAGCTAGTAAAAGATATCTTCTCGAACTGCATCTCACTGGTTGAACTTGCTGATATATTCTAATTATTTGGATAAGCTTCAACCCAACCTTTTTGGCTTTTATATTGTATTGTCAATATGTGTTCTTTTCTTGATATGTTCCTCAATATGACTCACAACCTTATCCATTCTAAATCCTATAGAATAAGGATTTTTAAGTGCCCACCCATTGATTAACTGAATTCTGTGCCTCTCTCTCCTTTTTAATCAATTATTTTGGTCTGCTCTTTTTTGGTCTTTGACAAAATTAGAGAATATCTGCCAAGGATGCGCTCGATGCTGAGTATTTCTGGACTGATCCATTACCTTGTGACCCCAAGAGGTTTGCTCAACACTTTCTTTGATTGTGCAAATCTCATTTGTTAGAGAAATTATTACATAATTTCTTCTTATTTGATGTTTCAGTTTACCTAAATACGAATCATCACATGAATTCCAGACAAAGAAGAAGCGGCAGCAGCAAAGACAACATGAAGAAAATGCTAAAAGGCAGAAACTACAGCATCCACAGCAACATGCTCGCCTTCCACCAATTCAGCAATCTGGGCAAGCACATGCCCAGTTACGACCTGGACCCAACCAGCCTATGCATCCTTCTCAGCCACCAATTGCGGCAGGACCTAACCATCACTATGCAAAGCCTCGTGGACCTGCAGGAGGTCCGGGTAGATATCCCCCAACTGGAACTAGTGGAGCATACAACCACCCAAATCGTGGAGCTCAAGGTGGTGCTGGTGGTGGTGGAGGTTATGGCACTGGACCGTACCCTCCACAAGGCCGAGGTCCACCATATGGCTCTAGTGCCATGGCTGGTGCTGTTCCACGGGGGGGAGGAGGTACCGGTTATGGAGTTGCTGCTCCAAATTATCCTCGAGGTGGTCCTTATGGTGGTTCTGGTGCTAGTCGTGGCTCAAATATGATGGGTGGAAGCCGTAATCAACAGTATGGTTGGCAGCAGTAATGTTATTGTTTGATGCTGATCTCTGACGAAACTTGTAGCAAGCGTGGCTGAGACAGCTCGAGTTAATAAACTTAAACGAGGATGAGTAGATGAGAAGTTTGGGTTTCGTAGTGTGAACATTTTTCTCCACAAAAATTAGTGATAAGCAGGTGTACCATCATTTTATGTAAAAGCTGGTTTACCCCTTAATCTAGGAATTACTTTGGATTCGATGACATTTGTATCCATAATCTGAAAGTTTGTAGGGCAAACATCGATAGTAGCGGCCAACAGCAATGTAAAAAATGATTTAGATAGCTTTTTTGTTTTTCATATATGTTTGTCTGAAATTTAGATGGACTTGCGGTTCGTTTCTTCTTTTCACTGTAGTTGAATGAATAAAATAAGGCGGTCTTACCATTCTTGCTCATCTCTGTTGATTGTTGGTGTTTTTGTGTCGATTTATCACTAATATTCTGCTAATTCCTATGTTTGATTCAGAGAATTTTCAATTCAAATATGGCTGGTACCGTGTATCAATGTTATTTGACTTCAAAAACACTGAAACTTTGAATGAAGTAACTTCCTACGTGCATTGTCGATATTATCGACCCATGACATTCCAGTAACACAAACAACATGATTCATTTCTATACTCTCCATGACAAACAAATCACCTCGCAGGTCGGGAAAATTCGGAGGGTTGGCTACAATTACTTGTTGTTGAAGCGGGTTCTCTGTACCATTGATTAACTTCACGAGTGATAAAGCTGGCCTCTGCATTAGAAAACATATTCAGGTTCAAGAACCATCACTGGAATAAAACAGAACATTGTGATAATACAGACGCCGTATAATCCATTCCATTATCGCTGTGCCACTTCTATACCAATATTCTGTCAGACTTTGGATCCTAATATTCTCCAACCCAATCATGCGATGCCTTCGTTATGTGTAACCATTCCTTTGTAGTTCATATTTTGCTTAATTAGTCTACCATTTGAGATTGTTTGGGAGCTTATTAGCAGCCTAAAAACTAACTTGTAGACGATACTGTATACTCAACCTTGTAGATGACTAAGAAATTCACTCATTTTCTATCTAATGTGGAACCATGACACTGTTTTTTTGATTTGCTGCTACTGTACTAGTACCACCCTTGAGCTTGAATAGTTTCCTCAAGCACCGGATCCAACACCTCGAAAAGTTTCAGTTTAGCAGAAGTGCTCAAACCTTTTTCTAAATTGAATCTCATGTTAGATTCTATACTACATTCATTCAGCTATATAATTAGAATTGTCTTCTTCTAATTCTAAACAAATGAATAGATTATTAATAGCTCTTGTATTAAAATTGATTACTTAATTTTAATTTTAGTTACTTGCGGGTTCAGATGACTCTCAAACCTAATTCATTAATAAGTCATTTGACTGCTGCCAGCAATCAGAAGATATACAATCAGTAACTAGTGAGTTACCGTATCAGCTACATGAGTCTTACCTGACAAAAACACATCCTGGTATTCGTCGTCGTCATAAATAAATTGCGGAGGATCTGGGGAACCGATGCCAACAATAGTGCTACCACTACATAAAATATAGGTATCAGAAATGAGTTTGCTGCAACTAAAAGGAGGCAATACAGAGAGTGGTGAACTCAGTTTCACTTTAAAAGTTTGCTTTTCTTGAAAGGAATGTCTGTTATGACACGGAGAAACCATTTATTCCACAAATTCAAGCTTAAGCTTGTATAAAAAGTTCTAACCATAATAGTACAACAACACATCCCCTAATTTGCATGGTCGTGAACTTGTCTGTGTAGATGGAAGCATAAATGTTGATCCAAACACACCAAAAAATAAACTTATAATTTCATTGGATTGCAGAGTTTATGTAATTTGGACATGATTTATTGGTCAATCAGGCCATAATGTATCATATTGAGAAATTAATGCTCACAGGAAAAGAAATTTAAAACCTAACAGAGTCTTGTAAGAAGCTTCTGTAATATTAAATAAGTATCACATGCATTTCAGTTTCATCCTTTTGAGGTTAATTCACCAATTAATATGTGTACTAAGATACGGACATTGATTAAGATAAAAAAAAATTGGTAGCGTATTTAGGAGTTAAGATTTAATGAAAGCATGTCAACATAGGTAACCCACTATGCTCTGTACCCAACCGGGAAAAGTAAGCAATAGATGATTAGGAATTCCCTGGATAAAAGAAATCTAGGTAAGCAATGGATCTAGCTTGATACTTAGGGTTCATCAGATAGTTTGATGAATTAGATGGAAAATTAGGAAGAAAGAAATAATAAGAGAAGGCAGAAGAAAGGTATTACAAGAGAAGCAAAAGAGAGATTAACTCAAAATTGTCATCATAGTGACCAAATGTTGCACTGCAAATAATCAATCAAGCACTTCATCCTTTTTCCTTCTAACTTAATAAATAATTTCCTCAAGAAATTGGTTTCTGGTTGTTAATAGATCATTCTAGGGGAGCTTTATTAGAGCATCATCATGAATTTATGTGAAAGATCTTACCATAAAATGTCTTTTGATATCTACAGTCCCTCCCCTCATCCAAAAGACACCAATCTATACAAAATTATCCCACGACCCTTTCCCAATTTATATGTACAAAGAAAATAGAAAAGCCAAGAATGAATTCATTGCACATGCACCACAGAAATGGTCTCAGAAACAAACCTTGAACTTTTGTAAAATGCTGGATTCGAAATTGATATTCAAAAACATTCCAGTGTCCATACCTGCCAGACATGATAACAGCATCATATTGTCCACGGCTAGCCGCAATCACGCGCTGTTTTAATCTTTTAAGAGAAGGGAGAACCTCAAATGCTGGTGCTTCTGCAGACAACACAAATATAAACATGTAAAATGGTGATAGATGAAAGATAGAACTGTAAAATTTCAATAACAACAGTGCCTTGATACTCGGGTCTAAATACATACAACTAATTTACAATATCACAGGGGATAAAAGCATTCATTTGATACATGATGTGAGTGAAACCAATGTGTGCTTCAAGATTTCACAATTAGTTTTTAACTAGGATAAGAAAAAAGAGTAAATTAATTAAACAAAATAAGTTACAACTGTAAAATAGTATGTCCGTATAGGAGTGGAAAACATCCCTAGAAAATAGATCAGTGTTAGAGATGACTAGCCCAGCCTGACCGGATCCCGGCAAATTATCCATGTGGCAGTATAGATTGCCAAATTTGAAAAAGAATAAATAAATAGATAATAGCAGGAAAAAAAGGCACGATGATTTTTCTTTACAAACTCATACCCAGATCATTGATACAAACATCTTGAGATAATCCATTCCTTGAGATCTTCTCCAGCAATTTTAAAGGATCAACCGTACTAGTTTGATCTAATTGAAATCGCTGAGAAATCAAAACTTCTCTTAGCAATGACAAATGGTAGGTGAAAAAATAATAGTTCAAACTTTCAGTCACTGTATATGCAATAGAATAAAATAAACAGCATTACCTTGTATACTTCAGCTGTTGAACAGGCCTCCCTGGGCTTTATAAGAACCATTGGGATGTCTAAAGGTATTGGTGGGGGAATATCCTGAACAACCTGGAGAAATCAAAGTAGAGCTCTGGTGAAATTCAAAATGTTGGAAAAATGATGATAAGCAGTTGCAACTCAAAACAAGAATGTGTTTCCATGCACATTTATGTGCTCCAATACATATGATAATAAAATGGCTAAATGCAAACATGGTGTTTTCTCTCAGCAAAATGGTGTTTTTCAGTTAGAAAAAGGAGAATGACAAATTGTAACTCTAAAACCTATTGAAATATTGCTAGGATAAACTCACTTGATCAATCAAACTCATTATCGAACACACAGATACTAAATCTAAATACATCAGATAAATCTAAAATGTGCATACTCGTACCAACAGTAGGTAACATAAAAATTTCCAAGTCTAATAAAGACGTTAGAAATAGCAATAATAAAGTGGGATACAGACCATCTGTTGCTATGCACAAATATCTCTGTAAGTTTTAATCTGTCCAGCAGAAGCAAGTTCCTGACAGACTAATCAAAATACTTTTCTAAAACTTTTTCAATTTTTCCAATGTTTAATTCCACAAATGTGATGATATAGAAGAAAAATGGCAATATACTTGTACTCAAATTAGTAATGTGCATATATACAAATATATTGCATCTCTGAGATGCAAAAGGTGATCCCATACTTGTACCCTAAAAATTAACATCTTAAAATTAGACAGTTTTACAACTAAATTCCTATGTGTACAACTCTTGCATAATATCAAATCATTTACATCTTCAGAAAATTCTTAATTACATGCAGCATGCTCTGATAAAGATGACTAAAAAGACTATTTCTAATTTTTCATTTATTTTGCAACAGAATTTTAGGCAAAATTGAATAACCTTGCATTGCCATCTTTGTTATGAATTCATGATCAAAGTATGAGAATGACAAATTGGAAATCCGACAAGTTTCAATTCCCTTCCCAGCAAAAAACTGAAGCATCATTTTTCATAAAAAGTAAGTGTAGCATGGCATCTAATGTTTTGTTCAAATGAATATTAAATGTAGTGGCTACCTAAATTTCTCAAAATGTTTTAAGTGAAATTGCAATCAAATATACGATTGGATAATTTTTGAATCTGGAATGGAAGAGTATATTAAAAGTTCCTTAAAACTTAATTAATACATAATGAAGAAAGCAAGTGAAAAAAGTCTGGTGAATAATAGCCCTGACATATCAAGTAACTGTTAGTCGACTTAAGAATGATGGGCTCATAGGACAGGAAATGAAAACAAATATAGCACACTAAACAGCACTAACTACAGTCCGGTTCCTCATACTATTATACATGCAGAATTATGAAAATAATTAGGAGTACCGTTTCATGCAACTACAGAGCCTGAGCAGAAAATGGAAAGGACAAAAATTCATTAGCTCCATTTTGTGGAAACAGGAACATACCTCACCTCTACCAGTGCAATAAGCTGCTCCATAGGAGAAAAAGAATGGAATATCTGAACCAATCTCACTTGACCATTCTTGTAGTTCCCTCTCGGTAGCAACACCACCATTGAATTGATTGGCTGCCCAAAGTGCAGTAGCTGCATTACTGCTTCCACCACCAAGTCCTGCCCCACTGGGTACCCTTTTATCAAGATGAATCTACAGACAGGTTATATGAGTATATTCTCGGGTGACATTATCTGGATACTATATTGTCTGATACATTATGAGTTTATACTAACTTCCATACAGATGAAAATTAATCAGCATCACTTCTTACCCAAAAGAAGTTGTCACTGCCGGTCTTCTTCCTATAAAGATTAAGGGCTTTGATTATCTGCAGAAACAAAGTTTTAGAAATGTTATGAATATATAAATACACACACACAAAGGTGAATACCCTAAGTTTATGCCTTACCAAATTTCTATCATCAAGAGGTATTCCTGGCACATTGGTTGACAAACGATCCTTAGTCTTCATTGGCGACAAAGAGAACTTAATCGTATCACCTAAGCTAATTACCTGTAGCCAGAAAAATGGTCAACATATGACATGGCGCTGACGATCAAGACAGTAGCAAGAAATATACCATACCCAACAACAGCATTGATGTGCTAATTAAATATAAGCATCAAGCCAATTACTATAACTATTTTCATGGAGACAGAAAATGTTCTAAAAGCAATGACTTTGGAACATCTTACATGAAACAGAGAAGCCAAATCATGATATCCATCTTCTCTCTTGTTTGTAATTCTCAAGAAAACATTTATCTGTACCACAGAAGCTATTGAAGTCAAGCATGAATTAAAAAAAAATCCAAATACAAAATTCCAACTTAATACATTATTACCTTGCAAGGTGAGAACAGGCTGAGCCTTGAAAGTGGAGCTTCCTTGTCTACTTGATCTGCCAACTTGTTTAACCTTTCATCAGGATCATACGTTATCTGAAATTCCCACCAACCCAACAAAAGTTAAAATCATAAATTATATATATATATATATATAAAGTAAATAAAGCTCAACAAAGAGTAGGTGAGAGTAAAACCTCGACTTTTCTGGTGCATTTGACAAGTTGAGTCCTTCTAAATTGAATTTTTGTTTTGAAAGAAAGAGACCCATATGGCTTAAACGAAGAAAGAGTGCTTTTTGAGAAGGAAGAGAAAGGAGCTAAGGTGAATTGGTGCGGGTGACTACAGAGGAAATGAGATGAAGCCATGATTCTCTACTCCCAAATGTCTCTGTGTATTTGCATACAATCAAAGGCAATCAATTTTCTACCAACTGTGTAGTCTATTATAAATGGTATCAACTGGCAAAAAGGAATCAAATTCTGTAACAGATCTTTTAAATACTCGTTGCCCTTGGTGGCAATGGAAAGGCAGGCGATCGAGCCAACCGCTGACAAAATTATCCAAATTATTCGCTAACAACGGTGTTCGAAAATGTGGAACTGCCCAGTTATTTTAGTCGATGGGTATAACTCCTATGAGTATTGGTACAGATAAAGAAAACTTTTAAGCCATTGGATTTACTTGAGAAAATCTAACGGCTGACAACCATAAAAATAAAATTGTAATCAGGCTCCTTACCAGTTATTAACACTAGTCAAGGTAGTAACGACTTAGATATGAATGTCTGGTCCATATTATCTGAAAAGATCTGGAGACTGATTAGTACTTGGGCCATGGCTTGCCAACTAAAATCTGTTACTGTTTATTATGTTCCATCTCTACTACAGAAACAACAAAAGCCTAACAAAGACAATGTCTGCCTTTTCTTGTTCCCTCCAAATTCCAACATTGTTAATCCCATCAAGAAATCTCCATCGATTTCATCAAATTCCTCGCCCGCCACCACAATTTCACCAACTCAAACCAGTTCTACATAAACCGCATTTCCAATCCTCTCCTCCAAGAATGGTGAAGTGTTCCTATCAGAGGCAATCCTCCTCCGAACAAGAATTTGAATTCGAGAGATTGTTTTCTAATCTTAACAAAGCCACGTTGAAGAGAGAACCTGGTATAATATTCTGCAATTAATTTCAATGTTTCATTTGGGTTACTGTGTTAATGATAATTCGTTATCTTGGGTCCAGGAAGTTTATACGGTGCAATTTTTCTAGTCGCCGGAACAACAGTATGTACTTTTACAGCTAGATAATATTGTTTAGTTTGATTATGGTGGGTGATTGTTTTAGTAAATTGCATAGGTGGGTGCTGGGATTCTTGCGATTCCTGCGGTGACACAAGAATCTGGGTTCTTGGCTTCTTCAGTTGCTGTCATTCTTTGTTGGGTGTACATGGTAATAATGGAAGCATTGACTCAAAAGTATTCTGAAAATTATCATTTATTTGTTTCTACAGTGCTTTTGTCTTTGGAAGTTGAAACCTTATTCCTTCAGGTTCTAACGGGACTGCTCATTGCTGAAGTAAATGTCAAGACAATGTGTGAACTGGGTTCTGGTGGTGTATCATTGGTAATAGTTAGTTGTTTTTGTTTTCAAGTTGAGTTAGGGAGCATATGTCTCCATTGGTGAAATTGTGTTGGCTGCTTATGTGCGAGTATAAAGTTGATACAGTTCATTTTCCCTATGGCTGTTTTCAGGTATCCATGGCCATGAGAACTCTTGGTACAGTTGGAGTACAAATTGCATGGTAGGCTAATGTAGTTTATACTTTTCTAGATGTTAAAGTTAATAAGAATTAAGAAAGAGAGAGTAATTTCCACATTCATTTCTAATGCAGTATCTTTACCATTGTTTTCTGTTGTAAGTTAGTATTTTGTATAAGTGCCCAGTGCTTGAACATATTGTGAGCACTTGAACCTTGATTAGATAAAGCTGCCTAAACCTGTTGCCTTAGATAAACAAAAGACGATGAAACTCAGCAAAGTGAGGCAAACTTTTTAAGCCTACATTGTTTATTTTATTTTCCTCATGGGACTACTTTCCTACATTCCTGATTGTTGATGCAATAATTTTGGTGGTTTCTCTGTCCCAGAATTTGTTTTTTCCTTTCTCAATTTCCATTTCAAAAGTTTTGATGTCATGTCACCATTTTCTCATAATGCCAAGTTCAGGAAATTTGGTTGTCGGTTACAGTGAATCATATTTTGACCATACAATTATGGAATCAATCACTTGTTACCTAGAAATACAATTAGATCAGTGAGTCTTCTTATAAATGTGTACATCATGAGCTACATTACCTTGGCAAGCAAGTCCATAGATGCACTTAAAGACTTGGAAGACCATGAACTGAGAGTTCCAACCACCCATATGGCCTCGTATAAATTGCAAGGTATTGTTTCATCAGGCTCATCAGGCTAAGAATGTTTGTTGTTCACATGCAGCTGGGCATACATATTTATACATTATGCCCTTCTCGTTGCCTACGTGGCTCGATCTTCAGATATTTTGACAAATTTTCTCGGTATTCCGTTGTATGTACAATTCTAATCTTCCTGTGTTGCTAAATTTTCACTGACTGTCTATCTTTTTTTATGAGCAATTTTTCCACTAGTACCTAGTGGATTACATTTCAAGTACTATTGCATTTTTTTTAGGTGTTGATGAACAGCATTATGATTTGCAGATGGGAGAGTGCAACCTTATTCTCATTGATTTTGGGAGGCTTGTGCTACTTTGGAAGGTTCTGTTGCGTTATTAGTATTTTCTTGAAGTTGATAGATCTAGTAAAATTATAACATTGACAATTCAAATAATGCCAACCATCCTTTCACAGGGAAATACAAATGTCTTATTGATGTATGAAAAGTGTGAGCTGTGTCGCATTTATCTCCAGGAGCCTAGTTGTGTCATCTCCCTATCTGCATTATTATAATTTCAATGTATATGCTTTATGTCTCATTTATCTTGCACATCTAGTTGCTCTTTTCTTCTAGTTCTTTTGAGTGTCAACATTGAACTGAAGGCCTGGTTCCGTTTACAGGATGACTTGCCACTATATGATATCAGGAGCCTAGTTGTTCGATTTAGTTCTAACTTGTCGTAATTAGCAAAGCTTTGTATGATATAATACAACTTAATACGTTTGAAATGGATCAAATATCTTGAAATATAGTGGGCTTTATGAAGGAAATTTGAGGTTCGTAGACTTGATAAAATATTTAGCTCTTAAATTTATATTGCTTTGCCAGATAAATTCTTACCTATTTGTCTCTTTCATGTGGATGACTGAATGCATCATTTAACCATTAGAACTGATTTTCAACTTACCTCTGATTGTAGCCAACGTTTCATTGGTGGCGTTAACGGGGCTTTAGTACTTGGAATCATCGTTTCCTTCACAGCTCTCGTGGTAATTCAATAACTTCATACTTTTGCAGGTTTATACTTAAAACCAGTATGATTATGCATTCCAATGGGATCTTGATAAATCAAAAACACTGACTCCTATTGACTACAATCAGATCAATGAATATTGCTTCTTGTGGAAGATGAGTAAATTTGCAAAGAATATCCTCCCAACTTTGTGTGAATTTTCAAGTCATAGCTTGAAATGGATTGGTTTTGTGGCTGTAAGTTCATTGAGAAATGACAACTTTAGTTGGGAGAAATTCTGAATTCACTTCAGATTAATATTATTGTTTTTAGGACCTTCCATGCAAAGTTGGGGAACTTTATGACTTAAAAGATCATTTTTAATCGAAGTTCATTACAGAATCACCAAATTAGTTGCTATAACCATGATGGCAGTCTAGAGCACAAGGTATGAGGGATGGACAAGTTAGGACCTTTTATTGCTGGAAATGATATTACGGAAAAATCAGCAATAATAATTCTTGTAGGAAAAAAAATCAAACAGTAACAATTAATCCTTTTCAATAATTTAACTAGTTCAAACATTAATACTTCATTAGTCAACTAATTTTTATTTGCTTTTAAGAAGTCTTGTGTGGCTAAACTAATGATAAATTGTTTCTCTTCCCGAAAGAGTAAGAACTGTTGAAAAATGTATCTCACATTTATAGAATATTTATTATGTAATCTACCTTTTATATGTTTCCCAAATATTTTTTCAGTCATTCCTATGCAAGTTTTCTGGTGGAAAGTTTATTTCTGCACACATTACAATATAGAGTGAGCCTTTTTCTTTTAGGTAGTTGCCTCTGGAGACCTGCAATGGAATGCTCTTCTGAAAGCCAACTTTGAAGCCATTCCTATGAGTATACCCGTAATTGCACTTTCATTTGTTTACCAGGTAACATCATTACATTCCCAACTTGCAGTGATTCAATATTGAAGCAGTTGTAACATATTTTATCTGCTTTGTTCAGAATGTAGTGCCTGTCCTCTGTACAAATCTTGAAGGAAACCTATCAAAAGTAAGGTGACACTTCTTCTTCATTCTAGATATAATACTATTTGGATGTATAAATTTTGAATCATCTAGCTGTCTGTTTTTATGTCTCACAATTAGAAATAATAATCATTTTATATTACTCACTGTCACCTACAATAACAACAGCCTTTTGCCCTCGGGTTCTTTCCTTTTTTCATTTTTCTTACTGTTTCTTTTTCTTTCCAGGACTGCAATTGTTCTAGGCACATCTATACCCCTTGGTTTATTTCTTGTTTGGAATGCTATTATTCTAGGATCTATTTCAGGTCTTGAGATGGGCGTTGACCCATTACAACAATTACGATCTTCCAATGGAGTTGTTGGAGTGAGCACCTTTACATATTCTTATTTCTTCTTGAACAAAACTTCAAAATGACTTGAATTCAGGGGATTTACAGTGTTGACATTGTCTTATTCTGCAGCCTATAATAGAGATTTTCTCAGTTCTTGCGATTGCAACGTCTTATATTGGATTTGTTTTAGGCCTTTCTGACTTCCTTGCCGACTGTGAGTGGTGCCTCACAATTCTATCAATTTAAGCTGATATATTTTTCCTTTCTTTTTTCTGCTGCTAGTTTCTGATTTATCTCTTAGCCACATGCTTACTCATACTAGGAAATCAATGACGGGGTAACAACTTTCTGACATCAATACTTATGTTTTCTGAACCACAGCCTTGATAAGTGAACTCAAGATTTAACTTTTCCCAGCTCATTTAAGATTTAACTCTTAAAAGTCTTGCTCTTGCAATGCATGTCTTCTGTAGGCAATAAATCAATGAAAAGCTGTCCTGTTGTCAAGTGTATTGGGTTTTTCTTTTAAGGGACATATGTGGTTTGCTTGCACATGGAAAGACTCAAGGACAGGCCAGAACTGTACAAAATTGTATATTAGTATCATAGGTCGTCTTCAACTTAATATATATATATATATATATATATATATTGAAGTTTGAATCAGTTTAAAGAATATCACTTGTGTCTTCTTACTCGTTCATAAAAATGCTTCAAATAATGAAGCTACCACATTATAGTGGGTATAGTATAGCAATGAACACAAATTAGACACCATGCCATGCTTCTTGTCTGACTACTATAGGTGTATGAAGTTGGAAAGGCTAAATAGCATGCGTTTGAGGAAAAGAAATGTCAGTTTCATTCATTGTTTATTACTTTGTAAGTTGCATTTGGAAGTTTTCAGAGTTCAAGTTTAAAAAGTTCTTCACTTACAAGGAGATTCTTACTTTTATACTCTTCCTAAATATCCAGTGCTAAAACTCCCGGCTGGTCAGAACAGTCCTCAGCCTTACTTGCTGACATTGATTCCACCATTGATACTATCATTACTGGATCCCGAAATATTTTTCAAAGCCTTGGATTTTGCTGGCACATATGGAGGTATGGCTGCTCAATTCTTTCCTATTATACATGTTTATTTATAAATTTACACCATTTCGGGTCGTGGAACAATAAATTATTAGTTGGATTTGTTTTATTTTTGTCATAAATTGTAAATGCAATTCAACTTTGTGTGACTAAGTTCGTTCGTGGTTTCATGTTTTTGCTAGTGTTGGTGCTGTTCGGAGTTCTTCCTGCTGCCATGTCTTGGTCAGATAGGTACTCCACTTCATCCCCGTCAATGAATATACCAGAGCTCGTTCCCGGAGGAAAGCTTACCCTCTCCCTCGTAATTGGGGGCGCAGGATATGTTATTCTTTCTGAAATAATTGAGAACTTCAGGCACTCGTGAATGCTGCAACAATGGCAGCAATTTGCTACCAGAAAGTCCCCATCAAATAGTTATACATGCAAATCGCCTGCCCTTGTTACCTTAGATCTTCAATAATAATAAGTAGAATACCTTGTTTTGGTATCTTCTATTTTGAAAATGTGCTGTTTTGCACTCTCCTATTGTTGGGAGAGTGGAGATCTTGCTATTGAGGTGGTTCATAGTTCGGACAAACATGTGATGCACATTCTGCGAGATGATGGTACTACAGCTTTTAACAATCCTTAGAAAGCTCGCATGCAAACCACCCAGCAAAACATATATAAAAACTCATAACAGGGAAGTTTAGAAGATCATTTTGTCATTTCTTCTCTGTTGAACAAGCCGTACCAACAGAAAACATAGGCAAGCAAAATCCAGTAAAGGGCAAAGACTGACAAATACGAAATTGCTGCCAAAAATGGCTACCTATAAGCAATACAATGAAAGGGTTCTTAAATTTTGTTAAAGGCAACAATGTCACAACTCTGGATATACTCGTTGCAAGGCTCGGCTGTGAGGTGTTCCTCTATGAGTGAATCCACAGAAACAAGGTCATCAACGATCGTAATCATGATCTGCAGCTTCTTAATACCATAACCAACTGGAGCCAATTTTGCTGTGGCAAAATTCAATGCAGAAATACTCACATCAGATGTTTTACATGAATGAATATAGATGAAAATTGGTAAATAAATTAATATAAAATCAAACCATACATGCTCCCCACAAAAGACCAGGCATCTCAACATTCCTAACTGTCTCTTCTAGCTTCTTCATGTCTGTCTCATCATCCCAAGGTTTCACATCCAAAAGAACAGAAGATTTCCCGCCTATAATTGCATCAATATATTAGAATTTTACAGCACACTTATCATCCCAACGTTTCACATCCAAAAGAACAGAAGATTTCCTGCCTATAATTGCATCAATTTATTAGAATTGTACAGCACACACACACACACACACACAACATGTACTGGATAGTCTTCTAAAAAGACCTCTTATGGCAGGCAAAAGTTATATTTGGTTATTAGAACAAGTCAGCATAAACCATTCAACAATATTTCTTAACATTGTCAATGGACGTTAAAAAATAATAGGGTTAAAGACCCGATTTTCATTTAGTGTGTTTGTGGACAAATCAACTAGAGGTGCAGAAGTTTTACTCTCTTTCTTCTTGGATGATTGCTTTTTAGCTGCGTCCCTCTCCTCTGCAGCCTTCTTGTCCTCCTCTGTCTCATCCCCAAAGAGATCAAAGTCATCGTCATCACCTCCAGCGGCATCCTGTAATAAATTGAGAATGGAAACAAATACTACACATTGAATGAGGAAAAACCAACACTCAAGTACAACAAATTTCAGTAATAGACAGCTCGATAAATTAGCAGTACTCGAAGTATAAAATCTAGGAGATTAACCATGTAGAACTAGGTTTCACAGAAAACTCAACAATCAACAAAGCAATAAGCACTGGACCAAAAACAAAATAAGAAAACTATGCAGGGAAAGGTGCAAATCAGTGATGCCCCTACTCCAAGGAATCAAAAAGAGTGCATTGAGCTAACCCATCGAGCGAATAAAAAATTTCAGGGTCACTTGTACTAAAAAAAATAGCACATCAAAAATAACTGTTAGATCATCTTCACTTAATACTTCATGCTCACAAAATCTAACAGTTCATCATCTAGAGCCTGTACGTCAACACAGAGTAAAAGAATCATTGCATTCTAACCAATACAAATACAAATATCAACTAGTCATAATTCAAAGAGTAAAAGAATCATTGCATTCTAACCAATAAACAAGTAGTTACAGAAACAAAGTGAGTCTGTATGCCAGCAATTATAGTTTTGAAGCACTGATGAATTAATCATCTGTTGCCAATGGCATCAAGAGACAAGTGTCAGCACTACGTAATTATGAACAGCATACCTATGCCAAAACTCAGTGGCAAACCATTTAAACATATAGGAAGATTATATACGAACAGTAATGACGTAAATACATACAGCCTTAGATGGGGCGGCTTCAACTGCAGATCCTTTGCCGCTAACTCTCACACCCACTGCTTTTCCTGGAAAGCTGATAATAACAAAACAAAATAAGAAACCAATTCGATTGCATAAACCGAAAGACATTAAAAACTGGAAATACGAAGCACAAATGAGCAAACAAATCCACCTTGGGGCCAGTTGCGACGAAATGGCATCGTACCACTTGCTAGCGTTGGGGAAGCAATCACCCGGCTTCTCCAAAACGGCAGCGTAGACCTTGATGTCATCCTTAGTAATCTGATCCCTGTAACCAAGATTAGAAAAAAAAATTGAAGATAATGAAATTCAATAAATACAGAATTATACAGAAATGGAAAGAGGAAACTACCCGGAGATGTAAGATTTGCCAGAGAGATACTGATCGAGAGACTTGAGGCCTGATTCAATGTGGAGATCTGAAAAAGTGATCGCCATTGATTGGTTTTTGAGAAGAAGTATAGTAGCAAAAGCTGCACGTGTAGAAGCACCAGCAAGCGAAACAGAGGATGATTACTGCTTCAAGGAGTGATATTTATAGGTGTCTCTGAAACCCTAGTTGGGATTGACAATGCAGTGAGTTTTGTCTCACTTAAAAATAACGAACAAATTTTGAAGAATATTCCATTGCCTTTAAGCTTCGTTTGGAAGTCAACGACGAGCACTAAAATATTATAATTTTAATTTTTTTAAATATTTAAAATAATTAAAATATCTAATATTATTTATATAATATTTTAATTTTATAAACACTACAAATTAAATAATTAAATTATAAATAAATAATTATATTTATTAATATAAATATTAAATATATTTTATAATTGAATTTTAGTGCGAGATGAAAATAAATATTATTTTTTAATTTTAAAAATTTGTATATTATAATTTATATTATTAAATATAAAAAAAATATAATATTTTAAATTTTTTATTAAAATTTTAATTTTTTGTATTATAATATTTAAATTTTTTTTATAGAATTTTTTAAATTTATGTGTTATATATATATATAAATAAATATTTAAAATAATAAATATTATTTTTAGTGAAAAAGACAACTCACATCACTCGGGGTGTCATTGTCAGTAGTATTCAAGTAAAATTTGACTAAAATTAATCACGTGCTTTTATTGGAATGTAAAATATGCTATTGTCCGAAACTAAAAAAATTTAGGGATTTTTGTGTAATATTAAAAAATAAATGTCTAATTTTGTCAATGAAATTAGGTCATTTTTAAAAGGAATTGAGGACTTATTTGTCATTAATGAATATATTATAATTTGTTTATCTAAACGTGAAGCTTTTGGGACTCGGATGTTATTAGTCGATTGAGAAATTGCACCTTAGCCGTTACGGGATAAGAGCAACAACGAGACGAGATATTGCTTATTTAGCGAGTTAAAAAATAGCAAAAATTTAATTCGCTAAAAGAGAGGGAAGGCTCGAGTCTTGGTTCCCGAAACATCGGTTCATAAGTTATTCATTAAATCTTTGGAGAATTAGGGTTTCAGTTTTTCGTGATTTTGGTTCGAAGACATGAGGAAGAAACTCGACACACGTTTCCCTGCCGTAAGTTATTCTTCTTCTACGCTTTATGCCTGCTCTGTTCTTCGGACTGCTATTCTTTTTGGTTTTGTTAATATTATACGTATAGGTACTGTGGTATTTGTTAAACTTTGTGATTAAAGTAGCTATAGAATTTATAATGATTCACATTCATGGAGAGAATTTGTTAGTGTTTGTGTAAGTACCAACTGAAAATAGTGAATGATAAATTGCTTACAATACAAGTATTATTACATTCCTCAGTGTGATTGTTGGAACGAAATATTCATAGTATTTGTTCCACCATTTGTCAAGGATATGCTTAGTTAAGCTTGTTTTGCATTACTGCTTAGTCGGACCATTCCAGAAATTTTACCTGACTATTTCATTTGATTATATTTGATAGCTTGCTATACGTCTATGAATATTTTTTGTTAGCTGGTATAAGTTTTTTTTACCATTGATTATTTTATTGATGAGAAGTTAATTTGATGTGTGTTTGCTAACCTCCTAGAAGTTATCATGCTCACTTAGGGGAATGAGATGTTGCCTATAGTAATAAAATACAAAAACAAATCTTAGGCAACCCTAGGTCCTGTGTCTAACACACAATATGAGTTTTTAAGTCTTAAGAAGAATATCAATTGCCTATGTAATTGATATGTTTAGTTATGTCTAAATTAGTTTTGTGGTTTGTTTTAATTTTTTTCAAATTATAGAAACTGAAGTCACACTGAAGCTATTTTGTACCTTTTGAATTCTTCCAAAATGAAGAATTGATCATTGTTTTGGTTCGGCTTAACAGGTTTAACTGGTTTGCTTGCACATGTTTATTTGTGTTTGCCAAGTTGTAGGGAAGTCCTTAGGAGGATACTGGAAAGTAGGAAGGACAGAAAGATTATATGCAGCGAAACCATGATGTTGGTTTCTTTCCTGTTGGCCTCTTGTAATAAAGAGCAAAAGTCCTTCTGTCCAACTTCAGAAAAATTATTGATAATTACCAATAAACCACATCCATACAGAGTGGTTTTCTCTCATATGCAGTGCATGGCTATAATGGATAAGTTCTATTTTACACAGGTTCTGCTGCTTTTACTAACTCTGTATGTCTGGGACCTGGGTCAAATGACTAAGTATCAATTTATAATGTTTATTACTATTTATACAAGGTTGAGGTAAGAACTGAATGCTGAAATTATTCTACATTAAATAGGTTTTAGTAATCACCAAGTTGCACTCTAAGCATGTCAGAAGCCAAAATTAATGCATGTGCATTTTTGTTGTCTTCTTGATATGGAAACAATACAAATGTCCCCTAATATGTAGGAGGTAGAAAAGCCCATGCATGCACAAATAACTCGGAACGAGAACAAGGACGAGAACGAGTGAGATATTGAGTTAAAAAATATAAAAGAGAGAACTTGGAAATATATCTTAGAGAGAGAAGGTTTGAGTTTTGGGTTTCAAAACATCGTTTCATTGAGTTCATTAAATCTTAGAGAATTAGGTTCCAGTTGCACTCTAAACATATCAGAAGCCAAAAGTAAAGCAGGGGCATTTTTGTCTTCTTCTTGATATGGATACAATACAAACCTCTCCTCAATACGTAAGAGGTGGAAAAACATACATGTACGCCTCCATAAATGTCATAAATGTAGTAAACATGGACTTATAACCTTGGTCATGTTATCTAATAGACGTGTTGAATTTATTATCTCTCAGGCTCGAATAAAGAAGATTATGCAAGCTGATGAGGATGTTGGGAAGATTGCAATGGCTGTACCTCTTCTCGTTTGTGAGTGTTTTTAACATTGTTTTCATTACTCATTGTAGTCTATGTTCCTAAGAGTTGAGGAATTTGTACGCTACCATATTTATTAGATATATAACTTGTAGTATTTTAGTTCTCTTATTGTTTGTAATAATTAATGCTCTTAATTGGTTCAATGCACAGCTAAAGCTTTGGAACTATTTCTACAAGATCTCTGTGACCAGACGTACAATATAACTTTGGAGAGAGGAGCTAAGACCATGAATTCCTTGCATTTGTAAGTAATTTTTTATTGATCATTTGTTCTTTGTTGTTTGAGTTGACTTTATGTTCATGCACTTTATTGTTGTCAATGGTAGGCATCTATCCTGTGCCACATCAGTTTTTTGTTTTTATAATTTTTCGGGAAAAATTTCTACAATTATTGCTATGGAATATGCTTTAGTGTTTGTATGAGTTCTTTGGGTGAGCATAGAGTGTCATCCTTATTGATGTGTCTGGTCTGGCCACCTTTTAGAATATTTATAAGATGAAATAAATGTTTTAGATGTGTTAGCTCTCTTTCATTTATCAGAAGATGCATTTATTTTAGTTTGGAAAAGTGATTTATTTTTATTTTTCCCTCCCTTGTTATTTAACAGAAAACAGTGTGTTCAGACATTCAATGTTTTTGATTTTCTGAGGGAAATAGTGAGCAAGGTTCCTGATTTGGGAGGTTCAGATACTGCTGGTGAGGAATGTTCTGTTGCCAAAAGAAGGTTTGGGAGGGTGATCTTATTGTTAGTGCATGAAAGAATCAGGATATATTTGAAGATTAACAATGTTTTATTCATTTTAACAGGAGAGTTGATGATGAAGACACTGATGATGAGTCCAAGAAGAGCAGAATTGTAAGTGTTTACTCTTTTCAATTTTTTTTGGTTTTTGTTTTTTATACATCTTTTTCTTTTTTTCTTCTTGGGAAAAACAACATCGTTGCTTTCGTATGTGTATTCCAAGTCATTGATAGTCTAATTGAGTTCTGCACTTAGTTTTGCATATTTTGTACAGCTTATTCTTATGATGAAGTGTTGCAAGTTTGCTTTTATAGGATGTTTTCTCCACTCGAATCATGAAATCATATTGCTGTGTCATTTAGCAAATGCAGACATTTCTTACAACTAAAGGGTGCAGCACTTATGTCTTGCCATTATTCAGTTGATAGGCAGGCATTTTCTTTGGATGGTATGTAGGTTAAATTTTGCTAAGCGGATTCATCTCACCTTGATTTTCCTTTCCCTATTGCAGCGTGAGACAGTTCACACTAGTGTCAGTGGTAGAGGAAGGGGCAGGGGCAGGGGCAGAGGTCGTGGGCGAGGCAGTCGAATATTAGAGAGAGATGTGTCTGCACATTATGAAAAGTTCGAAGATGATCAAGACATATCAGATCACCAGGACAAGCACAGTGGAAGCCTTGAAAGAGTGGCCAGTGGTGAAGAACCTGAACAGCCAAAGGATGACATTCCGGCTGGTGATACAAAATTGCCTGTTAGAAACTTCGACCTCAATGTGGACTTGGATGAGAACGGCAACTCAAAAGCCTTGTCAGTTTCTACCGAGGCTGTTCTTACCGCAAAGGTTACTTCTAAAGGAACAAAGGTTACTCCTGAAGTGAGGAATGAAGAATACCCTGGCTGGTCATTGACCAACATAGGGAAGATGGCCCTTGATCCCATTCAACTTGCTAACTTAAGTAGAAGGATAGATGAGGACGAGGAAGATTATGATGAAGGCTGAGTGCCAAGTACAGTGGTACGAAAAGTTGCTAACCGAAAAATCTCATAGGTTTACAACTCTTTTTATCTTTTACAAATGGTTTCGGGATGGTTAGATGTGAAGGTAGAATTATGAAACAGATGGTAGGTAGGCAGCAGCTTAGGGAAAGAAAGAAAAAATTAAAATCAGCCTTAGGTAGGTAGATCTGAAGGTAGAATCTTTTGCTTATTTTTTTCATTTTGGAATTTGTAATATAAGTTTATGTCCCTAATGTGTTATATCTGGGGCATTTTGGCTAGTCCCAAGTGCCTGTTAACTCAATTGCAGAGGCTTTGAGGGAAGAGACACTGGTTGATGGTTTTGCATACTTGTAAAAGTAAGAACAGAATCCAAATTGGAGCGCGTTCACATTTACCGCCAAAAGCTAGCAAGGTGAAAGCAACGAAAATTAAAAGGAAAAGGACTTAATCGCATTGCAAGCAACTTGAGAGGGTATAAGTGTTATTTGCCCCAACTAGTGTGACCCAGATATTGAGAGTGATAAATAATTTTAAAACCAAATTCATTGAGTCCGTTAATTTTATTTCTAAACAAGCACAGCTTCATATCTTCTGATACTCTTCTCCCCGTGTTTGATAGATTGCAAGCTGTATGTGATCTTCAGTCACCTGAAAACAAAAGTAATACCGTCATCGTTAATACAGGTAGTCACACCTCGTCGTTCACTCCATTTGACTTAAAAAAGTTTAACACAAAGTACCGGCCGTTTACTCTATTTAATCCAATGGTTAGGTTCATTGAAATATGGGTTCGGAAAGCTGTACAACACTTCCACCATCATTGCACGCAATGAATTATATTGTAGTGTTTAGCCGTAACAAAAATGGTCAAGATGATTCTCTTTCTTTATAATAAAAGGCTGAAGATAGAAAGAAAACATATGATTTTATTTGCATAGGCTAACTAGCTAATTTATACTGAAAAACTCTTTCACTGCTCTGCCATGATGCATTGGCATTTTACACCCCATAATTGAACATTTTTGGCCAAGAGAATCTGTTTGTTTTGATGTTGCTTTTTATCATCATTGCACGCAACGGACATTTTTACCAAAATTTTATGATTCACCATATCATGCTTGCTGGACCTTGGGCAACAAGGCCATTTACATATCTTTCTAGATATTTGCATATTTCCATACAATCTCATATGACCTCAAAGAATACAATAGTCTTATATATACCATTAAGAGGTCCCTTGAAAAAAATCTGAAGTGACTAGTGTTTTTGCTTGTCAGAGTCATTTTATTTCAAGTCTATCCAGCATGAGCCATAACAAAATGCACTTTTTGATTACAAGAAGAAAAGGAGTAAGAAATCAAAGTTCTTCATACACATTCACTTACAAAAACTCAAGAGGCATAATATGCTGAAATGACAATTATTACAAAGTATGTCACAAAATTACATGGTTTCAGGATAGTGTGGCGACAAAAGAACAACATGTACAAGCAGCTGCTTGACATTTCTATACTAAAAATATCTGAACTGATCCTATTAAACGTCCAAGGCAAAACCATTAATGTTTTCTCACTTGATATCAAGAGAACAATTTGTGCAAAGAAGATTAGGTAGTGGATAAAAATGATTTAATAATATTATGAACACAAACACACCGTTAACCATATCCACAGAAGGACAGACATAAGACCATGAAAATTTTAAACCCCAAAACGGAAGGCAATTGCTATAACATTTCACAACAGCGATTAACTCCATAAACCATAAAAAGTTCTAAGCTTTTCCACCCTATCACCGTCTTAACCAGATCCCTATAATAAGATCAACACGATTTGTATTCTACAACGAAAACAGCTAGAACACATAATTATTAACAATAATTACGTCAAATTAACGCATTGTCCAATAACAAATGGATTGATAATTATCAATCTAAGCAGATGTGTTAGTGGGGGCGTCACCAACGGGGTTGAATTCTGTCAACTCCTTGATTCTCCCACACCTTGGCTTCACACACTTTTTTCTTGTCTCCGTCAACAGCCTCCAATGTTAAGTGGTACAGAATCCCAGCAACCACCTGACGCTTCTCGTCCACCACTTTCTCGAACTGCAGCATTGCATTCTGGCCAAAAACAAACATTCAAAATAACCCATCAACCTCACAGTTTACACCACTACACAATGATACCGTTGAGAAGAATTCAGCAAACGATTTCCGAAGCGGTGAAGATAAGAAGAAATCCGTTTCTTATTATGCTCTTCAACAGCGAAACGACCTGGATAATCGATCTCCAGACTGTTGGCTGTTTCCTCCATCTTATGAATCCCAACCGTAATCTCCATTGTTATCGTTTCTATAATCAGATATCGGCATCCCACTGCTTATACACATGGGTCCTTGGAAATTGGCTAATAACATTCGGACCCCTAATTTGTTTATTCGAATATTTTGATCCATCGGGGTGATCAGAATGTTCCCGGGTGTTCTTAGTAAATTCACAAAAGGTTTCTTTGGCGGTACGGTCGGAAAAATCGTTGGGTTTTTAGTAAACAGATGGTTCATCCGGTGTTGTTAGAGTAATTGGTGAGTCTCCTCAGTAATTGTTGGTGGTAGTTGGATTCCATATACACCCACAAACACTCTGACTACATCCCAATGTATATGCTTAAAGACTTGGTAGGTTTAAGTCAATTCAGTTTGAGGATAAACTGAAATTATTTATTATTTTATTATAATAATTGAATTTAACGGTAAAAATAATTATTTTTTATTATTTATGAAAAATTTTTATTAAAAAAAAAGCATGAGGATTTTTGCAGGGGTTTCAATAGCACAACTTTTTGGTGAAAAGAGAGTAGAAGAGCCCAAAACACTTTTAATGATCTAACGGCCCGAAATCACACTCTAATGCCCGTACAGCTAACGGCTAGATAATTCCAAAACTTAAAAGTGAGATGTTGGCCGTTAGATCCTGAAACCAATCAACGGTCACTATTTTGCCATGAAAAATTAGACCGTTGGACTTTACACTCCTTCCTTCATAAGCGATTTGACACAGTAGCCATTTTCATTGATAACAATTCACACAAAGCAGCAATTAGAAACGGAACGGAGAAAAGAATTTGCAGGGATATTTTATCAGTAAAAGAGAGAGAGAGTGAGAGAGAAAGAGGGTGGCGACCATAAACGCAGAAGGTGAGGCGCGTACTAGCCGTCTCCAAGGGTTTCTTTCGTCACTGTTTGCAAGCATTGGAGGAGTTTTTGGCCAATCCCAAGAACAAGAAATGGATTCAAGAGCTGTTCTTCCTCACCATCGGCCTAGAGGTAGCGTGGTTTCTGATTCGTTTATTCCATTCTTTTCCCCTCTTTGGGATCTTTATGTGGAATCTGCAAATGGGATTGGTTGTTCTTTGGTTGATTCCTTCAACGGTCCTTTACAAGGGTTTAGTTTTCTGGATTACTTGTAAAACTATTTGTTTGGCTTCTGTAAAAGTTGGTGTCCTTGTCTTTGAATGTGAATTTCATGAATTTATTAGGTACTTCCTCATGGGTTAGGTTCAGTTATGGATAGTGTTTCTTCTTAACCCCATCATCTCTTAGGTGGTGTTTGCTCAAAGTTTTTCTGTTGTTTTGTGAAGTTCCCAGGCCTCTGAATTTCCTAATCTTCTTCCTAGTTTTTTGTCCTTAGCCTCCTTTCTCTTTGTCCTGCAAATCTATTGAAAACAAAGCCTTATAGACAAAGACGTAAACATAGACTTCTTAGTGCTTAAATTCCTTGTAAGTTGTCTCTCCGTAGCGTGGAGAGCCTGTGGAAATTCAAGTTGTTTAAGATTAGGGAATTCCTTCGAGCCATAAAAATTATTTTGAACCTTGGGAATTCAAATAATGCAGCCTGACTTAGAATTCTAATCTTGGGGTTGAATTCATTGGTATCAGTCCTTGAAATGCGAATTTCTTGTAAATTTTTCAGGGGAAGTGAAACTGAAGAATGTATTAGGAGATGGAAGGAGCAGAAGGGTACTTCAAGATATTGGTAATTTTGTGACTGAACGAGCCCCGCAAGGAAAGGTAGCCAGGAAAATCTCTCATTCTTTGTCTCTCATTCACCATGTGTGTCTTTCACAATTTTTTAGTTTACGCTCATAATTGCAAAACTGTGTGCATTTGCAGAAACCAATCACTGAAGTTGTAAATTCTGCAGTTGCTGCCAATGGAAATGCTGTAAAAGGTGCTGCAGTAAAGAGGGTACCAGCAGAGCAAAGGAAGGCAATTGACAAGCCGAAACCGCAAACAGTCATTGTTATAAGCTCTGATGAAAATGAAAAGAGCAAGCATGTTAGCAAAAGAATATCAGGAGAAGAATCGTCAAAGAAGCCAGTCAAGACTTTCTCTTCAATCCTCACTGCTCGAAGCAAGGTAATTTAGATTGTTATTGGTGATATCATTCCTTGATTTTGTTCTGTGTTCTTGCTCTTTGCTGGACTAATTGCACAACCTCAGGCTACTTGTGGACTAAACAACAAGCCAAAAGACTCAATAGCAGACATTGATGCAGATGATATTTATAATGAATTGGCAGTTGTTGAATATGTTGACGATATGTACAAGTTCTACAAGCTCACAGAAGTAATGTTCTTTTAAACATCTCTCTCTCTCTCTCTCTCTTCTCCTCTCTCTCCTCTCTCTCTCTCTCTACACATACATTAATATGAATTTCTTGATGTAGAGCGAGGGTCGAGTACATGACTACATGGATGCACAACCAGACATTAATGCGAAAATGAGATCAATCTTGGTGGACTGGTTGATAGAAGTTCATCGAAAATTCCAGCTAATGCCAGAAACCCTTTATCTTACCATAAACATCGTTGATCGTTTCCTTTCAGAAGAGGTTGTAACAAGGAGGGAACTTCAACTTGTTGGCATCAGCTCAATGCTCATTGCTTGCAAGTATGAAGAGATTTGGGCACCAGAGGTAGTATCTTCTTGTGTGCTACACATGTACACCTGAATCAATTCCATACAACTTCATTTGACATTTGGGTTCAAAACATTTTCAGGTTAACGACTTTGTTTGCATATCAGACAATGCATATGTCAGAGAACAGGTCCTAGCCATGGAGAAATCAATCCTGGGAAAGCTAGAATGGCATTTAACTGTTCCTACTCCCTATGTTTTCCTGGTTCGATATATAAAGGCCTGTTTGCCTGCAGATATGGAGGTAGTAGTCGCATTTTCATGAATTTCAAATGATAACGAGACTTATATTTGGAAGTGATAAAACTCAGATTAATCTGTTAACTTTTTGCAGGTGGAAAACATGGTGTTTTTCTTGGCTGAACTTGGCCTGATGCAATATTCTGCCATAATTTTGTACTGTCCTTCACTGATTGCTGCTTCAGCTGTATATGCTGCTCGGTACACCCTGGATAAGATGCCTTATTGGAGTGAAACTTTGAAGCACCACACAGGCTACGCTGAAGACCAGCTAAGGTAATCTTCTTTCCCTAGTTATCTTTTATTTTAGTGTTTGGGCACAGTTCTTAGTTGAGTTTATCCCTTCCTGTTAACAGGAGTTGCGCAAAGAAGCTAGCAAAATTTCACTCTGCAGCTGCAGAAAGTAAACTCAAGGCAGTTTACAGGAAATACTCAAGTCTAGATCGTGGTGCTGTGGCTCTTCTCACGCGAGCCTTGCCTGAATCATCCTAATCAACTCTGGATAGTCTACTGCAATTTGTTATGTACCAAACTTAAGTAACGTGTGTACGCGCCCGCCCGCACGTGTTGGGGGAGATACTGCTGCTCTTGCTGACCATCAAACTCTGAACAATGAGATTATTTTGGGGGACATCATGTTTCTGTTATGATGTATGCTTTGTAGAAATTGTCATGTTTTATATTAAGCAATTGTTTGGCTTGTAACAGTCTCTCAAAACATTGAAATGTCATTTTTAGTATGGTCTTAAACGTTGATTTGATTTCATCCTACAAACCCTGTTCATCAAACAAAGTGGCCCCTGAACATTGCAAATGTTGGCAAGATCAAATAACTTTTCAAGCATTGCCAGAATTATATCTGTTACACAGGCGACACAGAACTCTATCAGTGGGGTTTTTACATGCAAATAAAACAAAAACAACTGCAATAGGAGGTATTTAGGACTTGTGCTATTTTTCCAAATTCTCAGTTGATGGAATGGCTGATAAGGCCATTCCTTCGTCATCACCTACCTTGACCTTGGTCCGGCAGCAGGTTTTTGTGTCACCTGACTTTACCTGAACTTTTCTTCCAGAGCAAATGCCATACTTCCCCAGCTCCAGCCTCTTCTCCAAAAACTCAGAATTCTCCTTCCACACTTCTCCATTAGAGTAAACCTCCTTCTTCCATATAGGAACAGATGCCTTTAATTCATCAATCAAAAACTTACAAGCATCCAGGGAATCAGCTCGATGAACAGCTGATACTGCAATGAAGACGCTTGTTTCTCCCACAGGAACAGGGCCTAGCCGGTGTGCAACAGCGATAGATTGGAGGTTCCAGGAAGATCTAGCTGTAAGACAGATAGATTTGATGCAGCGTATTGCCATTGGTACGTATGATTCATACCTTAGCTCAACAACTGTTTTGCCCTCAAAGGTATCACGTGTTGTTCCTGAAAATGTTGATATAGCACCAGCTTGTGGAGCACTGACATAGGTTATATACTTCGTCAAGTCAATTGGGGTATTCTCTTCTAAGATTTCGACAAGAGTTTTTCCTTCTTCAGTCATTCTTGTTCAATCCTTTGGGATTTTTCTGAGCAGTGAATATTTGTATAACTTGTAGAAGAAAACTATTCTTCAGGAGTTTCAGGAACCAGTAAAAATAATATTGGTCCCTGTTCCAAACACAAAATGATGCCGTATGAACCACAATGATGTGCTGCAATGTAAAGAAGAATATAAAGTCAAAGCTTTCTTTCCTAAGAACACAAATATGTTAAATGAAGCACTGGATAAAAAAATTGTTTGGTGATAAATTTCATTAGTGATCCTTTGGCTTTTGTAAAAGAAGAAAGGCAATTGCTGGCCTGGCTTGTATGTAATTTACCCGCACATAATCCAATAACTCACCAATGCAATGTCTCCATGACAGCATAAAGGAATAAGATGTACATCAATCCAGAAATTAAGTTTGCCATGCTAGGGACGTCAAGTTAGCAGGGAACTAAAATCTGAATTTCCAAATCATCCATCCAATTTTAATCAAGAAAGGGGAGTATATGGCTTGTTTTATACATAGTTCAAATTGCACAGGTTAGCAATGCCAGAATGAGACATCAATTATGCAACAAAATAATCAGCAGGATAGATTATCGGCTGCACCAAAAACTAATCTCATTGTCAAAGCAATTAACCAAAACTATCACTGAGAAAGCCTCACCGCTAATTCAATTTCATCATTTTATTAGCAACTCAAAAAGAAAAAATTTAAAAGGAAATACAAACAGATGATGGGTTGCAGTAGCAGCAACGACTTAGACATTATTATTCTGTTCCAACTGGTATGCACCAATTGAAGCAAGATTGAATATGTTAACCCCTGTATTGATCTAAATATTGGTTGATACCAGGCTTATTGACTAGTATTATAAATTTCACCAATATTATATATATACACAAAACTGATTTGAAGGCAAAATTTGATAAAAATTTCTTAATTTTTAGATTGAGAGGAAAAAAAGAATCAATTCCATAAACTAAACAAAATTGCATTGATATTGCCGGTTAGAGTTTTGTTAGTAAACAAATGACATCTTTTTCTATGGCATACTACTTTATATAATAATCTACAGTTTGTTTCTAAATGAGCTAAATATCAACAACAATATGTGAATAACATATTTTGCTCAAACCATTCATGCCCATGTAGAAATTATCTGACCAAGTTTAATAGTGACACACGTAGAGAAGCAACAACAATGTGCTAAGCTAGTTTTAATTCTTCCCTGTAGCACAAGCAGAAATAAGGCCTAAGTCAATTTGTTCCCTTTTCAAAAACAAGCATTTTCTATGTAACAATGGATGGAGCTCAAATGAATGTTCAAATTATCAGGAAAGAAGAAGAGAAGATCTATCGTCAGTACATACAGACAGAAATGGTGTATGATACATATGTAGAGAGTTAGAAACAAAAACAATCAAGAATCTGGATACAAATAAATAACTATACATTGTTATGTTGCTGAAACTATATAAGTTAGAACACATTAAGAATCTAAGAACTAACTCAAAATCCTATGAAATTTTGTTAAACATAGTAATTTCATTGGAATAAATAACTGAATTGCACACTAGACTGTCAAGAAAACATGAAATGACAAGATGAAGGTATATTGTCTCACAAAACCACACAAGTATCTGACATGTCAATTTTCAAAATTAAGTGTCCTACATATCTTGGGATAAAATAGAGGAGGCTAAAGAAAGTAAATGAGCTTGTGTAATGAAGCAATAACGAAGATGTTTGAGCACAAGGTTTTACAAATGCTTTACGTACAAATACTTGAGGAAAATAGTCAATCTAAAGGTGTTTTTACCTAAAACCATATAAGTTAGGACACATTAAAAATCTAATAATGAACTCCAAATTATATGACCTTTTGTTAAACACAATAATGGTATTGAAATAAAGAACCAAATTGTGTTCAGGATTGCCAAAAAAACGCAAAAGGGCAAGAGAGTTTTCAGGACACATCTAAACTCCAGCTCAATACACAATAATGATGATGCTTTCAATTTATAATTAATGAACAATTGACATGTAAGAAGTTGCAATAGGGATATTTTCAAGATGTGCTAATTGTTCATATGTCAGACAAACACAAACTCAGTGCAGATGTACAATAGCAACTCCAAAGACATAAATGCATTCACAGTTACAATAAAAAATTTCACAGAATAAGTTCTTGGCATAATAATCACTTGAATACCTTAATTAGCAACACAACCGAGCCAACATGTCCCCAGATTTAGCTGATAGACTAGTCCAAACCTATCCACACAGACACAACAATCACACATCAGTGTTCATTGGCATAAAGCAGCTTGGCAAAATGCTCAACTCACAGTAAATTGCATGCATAATTGCTAGTAGAAGTGCCCAAAATGACATTATGTTATTACTTTTAAAGCTTCTTAGAAAACAAAAGATTAAAATTAAAAGCCAATATATATATATATATATATATATAGTGTACAGCAGAAGAAATTACATTCTGTGCTAATAAATACAAAATAATTCCCACATGACAATACCTATACGATCAAAAGAAACCCAGAAAAGCGAAAGCAGAGATGACAATCATAAGGCAAGGAGCATATCAGTCATATCTAGAATGCAAAGCAAAAAAAACAGTCAACGAGTAACTGAAGATGTTGCAGAACAATTGCAGAGAATTATAAGCAAAGTAGAAGATCAGTACCTAAAACAGTTGTCTGATTCCACTCAAAATTTGATGGGATCGATTCTTCACGCTCTTCAAATGTCAAGATAACCCCGGCTAAAATAAGGGCTTCCGAGAATTTAAGGCAGTAACTCCAAATTTTCGTTTACGGGTTATTATTGTAAACACCCCTGTACTTTTAAATTATAACATTTAACCCTTCGCCAATTATATCAAATTAATCCCTACCATTCCATGCCTACATCCCATTCCCTTATCCAAAAAACATGGTATTTGTACAATTGTATTCCTACTTTATTGTACAACAGATATTAAAATTATATAAGATGATACAAAATTATAAATTTAAATTAATATATATATATATATAAAATATTATTATTACACGTTAACACAACTTAACATAATTAATTGCTTTAAATTTGAATTTAAAGTTATCAATACATAAATTTATTTGTATTATGATTAATTACTCACAACCATACTTTACGATATTCGCTAAAAAAGTAAAATTAGAGTGGTTGTGTTCTTGCTCGTTACTTTTAGGTAGGGTTGTATATGAAAGAGAAAATTTTCATTATAGATCAAATGAATAACATAAATCATTTGTTGATCAAAAGATAATACTTGAACCTGAAAAGTAGTCTCGATTTGGGAAAGCTGGATGTTTTTTAAACAAATAAACCTATTGATATGCATGTGATAATGATAAAATTGTTGCAATCTCTCTGATATTAAAAGATCGAATAACACCAAAACATTTGCAAAATATATATATATATATAATTATAAAAGAAATTTTTATAATTTGTAAAAAAAAATTAAAAATAAATTAATTAGTTAAATATTTTTAATTATGTATAATCATAAAGTTTTTAAAATAAATCTTAAAATTAAAATAATAAAAAAAAGAAAATTATCAAAAGTTCTGCATGCATAAAGAACTAAGTGATAACAAACGTTCAATTGAATTTATCCTCTAATTGTACTGATTCTCAATCATCTAAAATCACAATAAATTATAATAAATTTTAAACCTAATATTTATATTAATTTTTTTTATATATAAAATACATACATATTTATATACAATGCATGGACAGATATAGCATGAGATGAAATTATGTCCATTTCAAAAATTTTGTAACACTTAATTACTAAATAAGTTTCTTTCAAAATTTTCTAGAAATATTTCTTTTCAATTACTACTTAGTAGGACTTCACATATCACTTATTATTGAATGAGTCAATATCATCTATTGATAACTTATTGTATGTAGGGTAAGTGCACAGTGAGACGTAATTTTCTTTTCACCCAACAAACATTCATGTTTGAAGATAGGATTTACAACCTTACTTTGATCACCGGTGAGTCCTTTCACATGCATAAATACCTGGCATAAATGTGAAGATCACTATATTTAAATACTTTCAAAAGTCTCTCTTATATCAAATAGAATAATAAACGATAATAATAATACTAAATTCGAAAAAAATGATCATGCTAAATAATAATAGTTTCATATAATTTATAATCGTCTATTAAAAAAATAATGAAACTGTACTTCTAAAAAATAAAACTTAACTTTCATAAATATTTTTCATACAAAATTATTTTCTCAGTTATTTTAAATACAATGTATATGTTCATATTTAAATACCATACACGGAATATAAAAATAATCACAATAACACAATTATGAATAATTGTAATTATAATAACATATATACTTATAAACAGTTACATAAATGTATAATAATGTCAAAATAATACTTTCATAAAAATTTATAATTAAAAAATATCTTAAAAATATATTTAAATATATACATACATTTATTAAGATTTTCTTTTAAAAAATTTAATATACTTACCTCGATGATCATAGTAAAAGTAAATTCAAATACTTTGATCTATTATAGAAAAAAAAATAGCACTCATAAGGCTTGTATACACTTTCATAGAGCACATGTATTCTTATTAAACCTCAAATTCATTAACTAAATCTTTTCATAATCTAAATTTAATTACTTATCTTAACAATTTTATGCCCTATCTTGAATAATTCCTAACCATTGATTTTTAAAAAATATAATATATTCTCAAATATCATAAAATTTTACAAAGATAATAAAAGACATATAAAGAATATATCATTAAAATTTTTGGATCTAAATTCATACTTTAACTATCCAAAATAAATTTTATTTTTAAAATGTCAAATTCTGCCAAATAAAAATTGACAGTAAATTATTTTCATTCAAAATTTCATAATAAATTATAAGTATACAATTTTGCCATGAAATTTAGTATGACAAACTAGACATAATTAAAATTAGTATATAAAATTTTATAATTTTTAAAAATATTTTGATTAACTAAACAATTTTGTCATTTAGTTATTTTATAAAAACAAGTAATTTTTTGCATCCTAGACTTAAATTTGGAAAATCATTAAAAATTAAAAATATAATAATTTTTAATCAAACAAAATTCATAATAACCGTAAAGATATCTAGTTTATTTGCTTAAAAATATTTTTAACAAATTTAAAATACATAATTTTATAAAATTCATAAATTAAGTTACTATCATAATATTATTTTTGTAAAAATTTTATTTCTCTTTAATCATCTCTTCGCAGATAAAAATTTCTTAATTTCTTAATCATGAAAATTTAACTCCAACAACACAATATAATTATAAGTTTCAATTATTATATTCTATAAACTTAAATAATAAAATAACTTATCAATAATAACAAATTATTAATCTAAAAATTAATATAAAATAAGAAAAAAAATTATTATTTTTTCTTTGTCTTTTTCATATTTTTGTTGTCTACTCTTGTTCTCTTTCTTTCTCCTATGTACATTAAAACCCTGAACACAAATTAAAATTTCTATTTATACGAGTGTAAATTTAGTTTCTAATTTGACTCTTTTTATCTATTTGACCCAAATTAATAATTTATTTATAAAATATTCAATTATTTTCTATATAATACATATATACCCAAAAACATAATTTATTATCTATATATAAATATATAACATATATTAAAGGAAAAGAAGGTGTTACAATTGTATGTTGAAGAGTTTATTTTATTTTACTATTTTCTCTTACATAATTAAATACAAATATTGAAATCAATTTATTTGGCATTGACGAGTTACCAAGAATACAAAATCTTTTCATCTTTCTTTGTATATCTTGTGTAATATTAATAGTATCAATTCAATGTAATAAATGAATTTGTATTAATAATGACCGTCATTGCTGTGTAAATTGCCATATAATAATTGACAAGCATGTTAAAATATATATACATATATAGATGGAAAGTTGATGCCAAATAAAGTAAGTATATTAAAACTCTAAGCTGATATATAAATTGGAATAATGTTTGGAATACCATCTTATACGTAAATTCTTTTGTATAAATTACTTAATAAATTTATATCTTTTATTCTTATTTATTTTTGTGAAACTATAAGATATATCATGCACAACGATATAATATACAATCATATCAATTGTATAAATGAATTTGCGTTTAGAGTTTGTATTTATAACATTACTTTTAAATCATACATTGATATAACTATATATCTATTTTTTAAAGTTATTCATTGATTGTTTCTAGTTTATTTTTAATATATTTTAAATATTTTTGTTTTATCTTTTAAGTATTAAATAATTTAAATTTTTTATATTATCTTTTATATTTTTTTGTAAATTATTTTAAATTTTGAGTTAAATAATTTTAAATTTTATTTTAAAATTTTATGTTACTATTTTTAAATTATTCGTTAAGAGATGTATGATATATTATATATGTATATATATATTATGCAATTTTTTTATATAAATTTATTGAATTTTGTTTGTAATAATATTTAAAAGTGAACTTAGAGATAAAATTAAAAAAAAAGCCTTTGTTATTTGCAATTGATTACAAAACCACAATAAAGGAGGAAAAAAAAAGAGACAGTGTGGGGAGCCTCGTCCAACACATGGTGTTGAACACCCGTGAGTATGCATACATATATTCGGGTGTGAGTTGAGAAGCAGCATGTTTATTAATTTATTCATTTTCTTCACTGTGAATGATGTGATTGTTGAACAGATCTCCTCATTTAATGGCGGTGATGTGAATTATAGATTAAATAAATTCAACAAATTAAATTAAGTTGGATTGGGTAATGGGGTTTGTGTTCGTAGCATTTCATGGTCATATTTGAAAAGTATCAATTGCACATACACGAGTATATTAATTAATTATAACACAAATAATTTCTCAGTAGTTGGGAGAAATCGTATTTCAGTGGTTGCAAATATCTAAACGATGATTAATTTATTTAACTAGATAACAAAACATGTTGGCCAGAAAACATGGTGCAGAGCCTTCCTCCGGGAATTCATTGAAATTAAATTAAATTGAATGATCATCTGAATCGAGCATTCGATAGACCTTGAAACTCTCTCCCGAGCTAGCTCAGTCCATGGATCAATCCTTTTCAGCTTCCTGCTTTTGTTTTTCATGAGTTAATGTAAACGGATCAAGAAACAGTATAAATCTACCTCTGGGTCTATTGAGGCTGCTACTGCTAGGAAATTTGCACCTGCTTGTCGGATCTTTGTCCCATCGCCGCCTGGGAGACTTGACCGCCAAATATAGTCCATTGATGCACCGTAAACTTGGTGAAGTATCGCATATATTGTCATTTCCTTCCCGGAAACTGATATTAGTTTTGCCCAGAGGCCCTCTCTCATTGCTTTAACGATGTTGACTGACAATTACTCAGTTGATGTTGACAGAGACGGAGGAACATGAAGATACCGTTGATGAGTTGCCGACACTACAAAGAAAGAAAATTTCATCTCATGCGCATCAACTCACGGATAAACAGATTAAAGCATTACCTGTGGTAGACTATGCATTATTATATCATATTCAATGGTTCTCTCAAGATCAAACTTTTTCCTTTTTATGACTGAATAGAATATTAGTTACCCATTCAAAACGAAGTGTCCCGTGATTCATATCGATTGTAATATAAATTTTTTTGTTCATTTAGACTTACAGGATTGGCTTTTAACTTTTCACAAGGGATGAAAATTATTTTAATAATTGAAGAGATAGACGTTTTGCGCACGACTATACGATCACTTCGTCACATGACAGAAAAGTAATATTAAATATAAATTCAAGTGCAACATTAGATTCCAATAACTGCAACAGCAAGACTTGAGCTACACCGCCAGGTAAGACCTTTTACAAATCTGACCATTATTTTAATCTAATTCAATTATTTATTGACATAGAAGTAACTTCAAATGTCACAGTAACTCCACTTGCACTTGTAGTTTATATTAAATATTAAGGGGCCGAGAAGGAATGGGAATTAAAAGCAATTTGTTTTTCCTACTCACTACAGCACCAAAACATTCGCTCATATCCAGGTCTTTGGGCTCCAATCCATTTGGGAGTTTCCAGTCGAAATGATAGAGAGCCTTTGCAAGTGAAATCTCAACATTGGCCAGACCAAATGTTAAACCAGGACACATTCTCCTTCCAGCACCAAAGGGGATAAGCTCAAAATGATTTCCCTTATAATCAGTTGAACTATCAAGGAATCGCTCTGGATAAAAGCTCTCAGCATCAGTCCAGGTTTTCGGATCCCTACCAATCGCCCATGCATTAACAATGACCTTGCATCCCACAGGAATATCATATCCCAAAATCTTAGAGCTCTCTCTACATTCTCTTTGGAGTAGCAGTGGAACCGGAGGATGTAATCTCAACGTTTCCTTAATTACTAGCTTCAAATATTGTAATTCATGCAATCCTGTTTCATCAACTTGTCCTTTTCTATCAAAAACTTTCCTCACCTCTGCTTGTACCTTTTCCAGCACTCTTGGGTTTTTAAGCATTTCTGACATTGCCCATTCGATGGTTGAGGATGACGTGTCAGTTCCACCGATAAACATCTCCTGAAATAATACGATTCTCATTTACATAAGACAAATGCATTAACAATTATATATTTACAGTCTGATGTTACGATAATTATCTTAGGTTTTAATTGGTCGATCTTTTGAGTAAACTGAAATTGCAAAAATTTATGTACGCTAATACAAATAGTATACGAACTCACAAAGATTATAGCTTTAATGTTAACGGCAGTTAAGGGCATATCAAGGTGTCCACGTTCCTGAAGTTTTAGAAGAACATTAACAAGAGCATCTGCTTCCCCTTCAGCATTCTTTTCTGTTGACATGAATGCTCTATGATCATTGAGGACGTTTTCACCTATCTTGTCTGCTACTTGATGCAGTCTCTCTAGTTCATACCTCGTCCCACTGAGCACCTCGAGAAATTTTATTGAAGGAAACGCATCGACAAGGTTGAAACCACTTGCCAGTTCTGAAACCCTCTGGGAAATTCCTATAAATGCTTCTCGGTCTTTGCATCTCCCTCCAATGGCTGCCCTTGAAGTGATGTCATTTGTTAAGCAATATACCATCTTAGAAAAGTTGATAGGCAAGCCGGCACTGGAGGAAATGGATCTAACGAAATTCGAAACCTCTTCTTCCCTAACCGATCGGTATGATTGCACACGTTTGGCACTTAGCAGCTCCATGGTGACAATTTTCCGTAGTTGTCTCCAGGAGTCGCCATATGGTGAAAACGTCATGCCTGAGAAATTGTAACTCAGAATCCTTGTGGCAAGGAGAGAGGGCCTTTGGACAAAACTTACATCTTGGTGTTTCAAAACTTCTTTGGCAGTTTCCGGTGAAGAAACGACAACATGCGATACTTCACCAAGTTTAAGGTGCATCAATGGACCATATTTGGCGGCTAAGTCTCTCAGGCGGCGATGGGGCAAAGAGCCAACAAGCAGGTGCAAATTTCCTATTACTGGCAGCCTCGGTGGTCCTGGAATTAGATTTATACTGTTTTTTGATCTGCTCCATGACCTCAAAATCACGAAACCAAAAAGCAGGAAGCTACAAATGATTGGGTAGTATGGAAGTTGATACTGATCCATGGAGATGGAGTGCGCTAGAGAGTAGAAATATTGAATGCAAATGTTTTACAATTTCCTGCAAACGTAAACTTCTACGTTATTTATAGAAGGCGTACGCGATATGCAACTGATTGATCGTTGAATAAAAAAGTATCACGCTTCTTCTAACCATGAGTAAGGTGGATTACAATCTTCCTAGTCTTTTTCCTTTTTTTTTCTTTTAACTTTTTTATATTTTTAGTTCAGTAATTATTTTGAATCGCATTTAAATTTTAATATTAAATTTAAAAAAAAATATAATCCCATTGAAGTATTTTTCTCCTCGTGTGGTGGCGGCCGGCGGATTTCTTGTTTCAAAAATAGTCTTGTTATCAAAACAAAAATAGTCCTATTGAAGTTTTGTTTCTCCATGTAGCCGACTGACTCCGTGTTTCACAGTTACATTTCAGATATTTGTTTTAAGGGAGTCCAGTCCACAGCTTGCGACTGAGTCAATTTCCGACGGCAATCCAGAAAGTGCCAACGCAAGGCAGGATGCGGGCCTGACAAATCGTCCTAACGTCCCCCAATTACTAGGATTACGTAATGGGGTTTAGAATTGCAACGTTTCTACAGTCGAAGATAATAATTGAAAATACAAGAGTCCACTGATTGTGTTAAATGTCTTAGAAGTTGGGCAAAACGTTACGTAGGCATTCCAGAAGAGGGATATTTCCAAATATCCCCTCTTCTAAAATTTTATAAAATAATATTTAAATATAAAATTTTATAATATTAATAAAAAAATTATTAATTTTAATATAAAAATTGCAAAAATAAATAAATAACTTGATTTATTATATTTTATCTAGGAGTTTGCAGCATGAGATATTTATTTATAGGCAATTTTTGATTCACTCGGATTGAAATTTGAACAAATTATGATTTTACCAAATTTAATTAAATCATTATTATTTTCATAGTTAAAAGTGCTAGACCATAAATTATTTGGCATGGCTACCCATTATATCCTAAACAATAATAATAACTAAACAAATCAAAAATAATAATTTTTGCAACAATTATCATAATCACTGGTTTGTCATTTTTATATTAAATTTGAATAAAAAAATGTTAAAATTATATTTATGCTGAAAAAATATTTTTTTTTATATATATATAAATAATAATTTTAAAATATAATTTATAATTATTTATAAAAATAAATATTTTTAATTTTAATATATATTTTTTTATTATTATTGACCGGGTTTTAGAGTTAAAATATGTGATGTTGTACTATATTTCTTATATAAGTGAAAACTTCAGTGGTCTTGGAAGTAGATTTATATTGTTTTTTTGATCTGTTCCATGATCTCAAAATCATGAAAGCAGAAGGGCAGGAAGTTGAAAAAGATACGTGGCAATAATTTTATTGGCATTTCTATCTAACGTAGTAAATAACAATTTTGGGCTGGCAAATAATCAATCAAATTGACAAGATATATTTTGGGGCAAATCGGTTGAGTTTTTCAATTCAAAATTCTAAGAATTACATCACCCTTCAAGCTACGAAACACCCGTTGATAGCAAAAGGTGATAATATTTCCACCCACGTGGGAAGACCACTGTACAAGACTGGTAAGGAAAATTGGGATCACAGCCTGCTCCTCCTCAGTCAAATTCTGACAACATCACATCACTAGAAGATGCCCATTTAAATCGTTCCAAAGGCTGAAGCTCCAATAATTGTAACAAACGTCTTTCCAAGTGGTGCGATTTTGGTGTTACTCTTGTGTTTTCTTTTTTCTAATCAGCTAACATTTTGGACCCTTGTTTACGGATTTAACCACTATATATTTAATCTATTTTACAAAACAATGTAAAAGATTTAAAATGATTAACTTAAAATATATAATATAAAAATTTTAAAAAATTAAAAAATATTTATATTTAATATATTATAGCTAAAACACTTTTTTACAAAAAAATAAATATAAATTATTTATTTTTAATTATGCTTGTTTAATCAAATAAAAAAAAATTAAAAGATTTAATGTTGATTTGTTTCATGTTAAAATGGTTCAATAGTATGGTAAACAGTGCGTGCAAACAATTCCGTAGTGAACAGTCCAAGAAGAAGAAGAAGAACAGTGATTGAATAATAGTACGGAGGATAATGAAAGTTGGCGTTCGACCTCGACTCGATGGCCTTTCAGGATTACAAACAGCGGATGAATAGTCAAAACATAATAATCTTGACCTCACTTGAGAGACAGAAACTTCAAGGCGCGCGTTTGGAAATGATCAAAATATCGGCGGACAAGACAATGAATTCGGTCACCTTTGACAGTAAACTTTGAATGATTTGTGACACATCAATGTCAAAGTGCCGGGTCACAAAAGGCAATACTCATTAAAGCAAAAGGTCATAATCCATTCATTCATAGAAAATTTGTCACCTCCCGTTCAACGGATAACACTTTTATTGGTTTTCTTTCCCTGTGCATCGGTGGTGGTCACTTTCACTCGAACGAAAAGTCTACTCACTAATACTACCAAGGAAAATTGGGAGCAGAGCTGGCTTCCTTCCTAGTCAAGTTCTGATGGCGCACTGGAACATACCTAATCAACCAAACTGATTAAATCGTTCCAGAGGCCGACTCTAGCCATCGCTCAAGACCACAATTAAGAGAATTGTATAAACAATAAAATAATAAAAGATATTTGATCTAAAAAAAATTAACTTAAATTAAATAAATTTAAAATATTTGAATGTATAGTTAGATGAATGTACGTATGGTATGGTAGACGGTGGTGGTCCGTCCCTTCAAAACTGGCGGGCTCAAGTTGGATGAATTTTAGGGTTACTCCTGTCGTGTACCTCCGCATTATAATAAATTGTTATTCGATGAAATTCAATTTTGGTGTCTTGATATGTTTGTTATTTAACTAATATTTTATATATTTTTAAATAAAAATTAAAATATAATATTAAAAATTTAAAAATATAACATAATAAATATAAAATATAAATTTAAAAACCGTAGTAATTTACGGTGAAATTTTATTTTAAAATCTTTAATCATAAATTTCATCCATTTATCGAGAATATATTCATAAATTTTTTTATTTATTTTTATTTTAATATGAATTTATTTTTAAATTATTTTAGACACAAATTATTAATTATTTTTTAATTAAAAATAAATGAGATAATTAATTTTAATTTAAAATTTTTATTCAAATAATAATAATAATAAATATTTATATTTATTTAATAATTTATATTATGAGATGTTTAGTAAAACAAAATTAATATATTATAATATTATTTGTAACTAATATTGGATTCAGATTAAAATTTGGGCCGTAGTCGTGATTTAAAAGCACTTTCGTTTGGGCCACCTCCCCACCTTCTTTGTTAAGGGAATTCCAAATGGCCCTTTCCAACTTCTTCCCCATCTTGTTTTAAGTTATAAAAATTATTCTTTTTTCACAAACATTATTACTTCGCTCCAAGTATTGAGAAACTAATATTATTAAATATCGTATTCATCCCTTCTATTTTTATTAATTTATATGTTTATTTTCTCTGAAAATTTCATACTTTTATTAATTTTAGATGAGATTTGAATTTATTATAAATTGTAAATTTTTTTATTTAAAAATTAATAATCAAAATTCATCCATAATTTGCTCAATAAATAATTTGAATTTTTTTGTGACTAAATTAAGTAAAAAAAAGTTGAAAAGTAAATTTTAAGAATTGTAAAATAATATTTAAATAAAAAAAAATTGTTGTTAACATGTGATATTGATATATTAAAGTGTATTATTTATTTTAAACAAAAATTGAGTGGCGTTAGTAAGGGTGTTATAGATTACCGTTCTTTTTTATTTTGCATAAATTCTTTAGAAATTTAATGATGTATTTATTATTATTATTATTATTATTATTATTAAATTATGTTTTATGATGTTTAATATGTTATGAAATGATATGAATAAATAATTTAGTTATTAATTGCATGCGATTGGAATAAAGAATAGTGTGCAACCTTTTATTTAGTAGTGGTGACTATAAATTTGGTTTTAGTTCCAACATGAAAGCTCGTAAATATGAAATCATGGACAGTGGTCTTTAAATATAAAATCCTTAAAATACGCAGACTACACATTTTTTAAATGACAATACCTATAAATAGTGTGGCAAAACTATGCTTTACACATAATAATACCTAAATTATATTGTTGTTACGTCATCATTATTTATGCTTATTTATATGTAATTATATTTATTTATAATTTAATTGATCAAAAACATAATTGTTATTAAATTTATTTAAAAAATTCAGTTATATATAAATATTTACCAAGTTTTAACTGACAACTTACTTTTTAGGGTTTTTTGGAGGAGTTGAAAATAGGTAAACTTAAAGAAAATTTTGTTCTTTTACTATATATATTTTGAATTGTTATTTTGCAATGTACCAAATTTGTTGTAACGTTGTAAGAAGATTGTTCATATTTAGTTAAATAAATATCTTAAATTTTGATGTGATGGATTATATTGTAACGATAGTTGAGAATTTTGTGAAAAATATTAGGAGTGTTATAAAATTTTAATACTTGCATGTCTATATTAATATTACTAATGTACAATAAAAACCTCTACCAAAATATCTATAACCACGTTCATTCATTGTAAATTATTTTATTAAATTTTAATTCACGAACCTTAATTTTAGAAATGCAACAAATTGTCTACTTGTCTTGCATAATATAATTTTATTTTTTGAATCCGTTTTAAATCCATTTTACTCTCATTAAATATAATTTTAAAAATAATATAATATTATCAAATTAATTTGTGTAAAAATTTATATCAATATACAACCATTGTTATACATATATATATATATATATATTATTTAATGTACTCATGGATAGACGAATGTACGTATGGTAGACGGCGGTCCGTCCCTTCAAAACCGGTGGGCTCAAGTTGGATGGATTTTAGGGTTAACCTCCGCATTGTAATAAATTATTATTCGATGAAATTCAATTTTGGTGTCTTGATATGTTTGTTATTTGACTAATATTTTATATTTTTTTTAATAAAAATTAAAATATAATATTAAAAATTTAAAAATATAACATAATAAATATAAAATATAAATTTAAAACCTTATTTTATATTAATAATTATGGTGGAATCTTATTTTAAAATCTTTGGTCATAAATTTTATCGAGAATATATTCATAATTTTTTTTATTTTAATATGGACTCATTTTTTAATTATTTTAGACACAAATTATTAATTAAATTAATTTAATTATCGAGGTTTTTATAGTTATAAATAATTTTTTATAAGTTTTGTTTTATTAACAAATCTTTGTATACATTGTAAATTATAAAGTGTTTTGATTTATTAGTTTTAACTTTTAATTCCTCTCGTGTATTGTAAAATCTAGCCATAGGTAATTTTATTTAATAAAATTATAATTTTCAACTATAAAGACACTGTTCACTTTATTATTAACTTGATTGGATTTTGAAGAACTATTTTCAAGAAAAGTACGTGATATTGTGCTAAAATTCATTTCTTCTAAAACAAAAAAATAAACGAGCTATATTTAAAATATATATGGGATAACGGCATATTAAAGATAACTTTTATATAATTAATTAATTTGTGATGATAGAAAATAATTAATTATTAAAAATATATTTAATTAATTTATAATATTTGATTGGAAAGAATTTTTAATGCGTTTATTTATTTATTTGAGCATTCAAATGATTTTATTTGTACGATTTTGTTAGAGAAATTTGAAGTATTTTTATTTATTTCATTTATTAATGAGCATAGAATTAACATCTAATGCCACAGTCACTGCACCTGCAGTTTTATTCTCTAAATATTAAGCGGACGAGAAGGAATGGGAATTAAATACAAATCATTTTTCCTTCTCACGGCCGCCCCAAAGCTTTCGCTCATGTCTAGATCTCTGCTCTCCAACCCATTAGGGAGTGTCCAGTCGAAATGATACAGCAACTTCGCAAGTGAAAGCTCAACACTGGCCATACCAAATGATACACCAGCACACATCCTCCTTCCAGCACCAAAGGGGATAAATTCAAAATGATTTCCTCTATAATCAATTGAACTATCAAGGAATCTCTCTGGATAGAAGCTCTCAGCTTCAGTCCAGTATCTCGGATCCCTCCCAATTGCCCATGCATTAACAATGACGTTGGATCCAACAGGAATATCGTATCCCAAAATCTTAGAGCTCTCTCTACATTTTCTTGGGAGTAGCAGCGGAACAGGAGGATGTAATCTCAGAGCTTCCTTGATAACTAGCTTCAAATAGTGCAACTCATGCAGTCCCGTTTCATCAACATTACCTTTCCTATCAAAGACTTCCCTCACTTCTGCTTGTGCCTTTTCCATCACTCTTGGATTTTTAAGCATTTCTGACATTGCCCATTCGACGGTTGAGGCCGATGTTTCAGTTCCAGCCACAAACAGCTCCTGAAATAATACGATTCTGAGTTAAGTCAGACAAATGCATAAACAGTTATGTATGTACAGTGTGACGTTACGATAATTATCTTATGTTTTAACTGCTGTTGAGTAAAATGAAATTGCAAAAATTTATGTATGCTAATACAAACAGTACATAAACTCACCAAGATGAGTGCTTTAATGTTAGCGGTAGTTAAGGCCATATCAGGGTCTCCGTGATCCTGAAGATTTAAAAGAACGGTGACAAGAGAGTCTACTTCCCCTACAGCATTCTTTTCTGTAGACTTGAATGCTTTATGTTCATTAAGGATGTTTCCAACTATCTTATCCCCTATTTGATGCACTCTCTCCACTTCAGATCTCAACCCGCTGAGCGCCTCGAGCAATTTTATTGAAGGGAACGCATCGACAAGATTGAAACTACTTACCAGTTGTGTAATCCTCTGGGAAATTTGTATAAATGCTTCTCGGTCTTTGCATCTCCCGCCAAAGGTTGCCCTTGCAGTGATGTCATTTGTTAAGGAATATATCGCACTAGTGAAGTTGATAGGCAAACCGGCACTTGAAGAAATGGATCTAACGAAATTCGAAACCTCTTCTTCCCTAACTGATCGGTATTTTTGCACCCGTTTCGCACTCAGCAGCTCCATAGTGGCAATTTTACGTAGTTGTCTCCAAGAGTCGCCATATGGTGTAAACACCACGCCTGAGCAATTGTAAGTGATAATCTTTGCAGCAAGGAGAGGAGGCCTGTGAAGAAAACTAATATCTTGGTCTTTCATTATTTCCCTGGCAGTTTCCGGTGAAGAAACGACAACATGCGATACTTCGCCAAGTTTAAGGTGCATCAACGGACCATATTTGGCCGCCAAGTCTCTCAGGCGGCGATGGGGCAAAGAGCCAACAAGCAGGTGCAAATTTCCTATAATTGGAAGTTTGGGTGGTCCTGGAATCAGATTTATACTGTTTTTTGATCTGTTCCATGATCTGAAAATCATGAAAACAAAAAGCAGGAAGCTGAAAAAGATTGGGTAGGATGGAAGTTGATACTGATCCATGGAAGTGGAGTGAGGTTGCTTCGCAGAAATAGTGAATGCAAATGGCTTTGGAATTCCCTGAGAATGGAAATGTACTTGTACGTTAATTTATAGAAGCGTTACGCAATGCGTGGGACATTATGATTGGAAGTTGAAATTTAATTTCAAACAAATGAATGTTAACGGCACTTGAAATGTAAGACTCATGTGAATTTCCAATTGAGTAGCCAAAGGTGATAATAATTGTCTCCAATGTTTATTTTATTTCTAAAAATAAAAATTAATTATCCAAAATTATTTTAATGAATATGTGATTGTATACAATTTAATATTTTTTGTTTCAGCTTTTTCTTTTAAAAAAATAATTAATTTTAATAATAAATTACTCTGAATATTATTTAATTCGTATGTAATTAATTATCTGTTAAAATTAAAAACAAAATTTGATAATTACTTAAACAAAATTATAATAAGTACATATGTATTGCTAACAACAATATCCAAGTGCCTGGTCACAATAGACAATACTCATTGAAAGCAAAAGGTCATAATAATTAATTCATTAATTCGTGGAAATTTTCCACCCCCCCGTTCAACCGATAAGCCTTTTAGTGTTTTTCTTTCCATCTGCATCGGTGGTGGCGACTCAAGCCATCGTTCGAGATTAACTAAATTCAATTTTGGTGTCTTGACTATTATTGATATGTTATGGCGGATATTTTATATATTTTTTAATAAAAATTAGAATATATATATTAAAATTTTAAAATAATTAATATAAAATTTAAAATATAACATAATATATATAAAATATAAATTTAAAACTTAAAATAATTAATATAAAAAATTTAAAAACAAAAAATTGAACACATCTTGCATCAGTCAAATCACTGATATACAATAGAAAATGGCACACCAAGCTCAATTTGACAGGAGTAATTATTGTGGAACATTTGATCATAAATTTATCGGGATTATATTTCATAATTTTTTTTATTTTTATTTTTAATTTGGAATAATTTTTTAATGACACAAATTATTAATTAAATTAATTTAATTATGAATAATTTTTTATTAAAAATAAATGAGATAATTAATTTTAATTAAAAAATGTTGTTAGAACAATAACAAATAAATATTTATATTCATTTAATAATTTATATTACGAGATTAATATGTTGTGATATTATTCGTATCTAATATTGTACTCAAGATTAAAATTTGGACAAGTTATGAGACCTTTTGGATGGAATTGAAAGCAAAACCTTAAGACATTAAAGTGAGTTTATATCCTTTGTTCACTTTCTGCTGCAAAAAAGGATAATGTCATTCTGTTGTGTACTTTGATAAGACCTTTTATGCTCAAGACTTGAAATTATGTAGGAATTAGATCAATATTTAATTACCAATTGCATCAGGGGAGGCGATTTCCACTCCCGTGAGAAGACTACTCACTAAGACTGCTAAGGAAAATTGTGAGCAGCATAGCGTGCTGCTTAATCAACCCAATTAAATCCTTCCAAAGGTTGACTCTTCAATAACTGTAACAAATGTCTAACCTTGCTTTCTTGAAAATAAACAAAAATAATTATTCGTGTCGTGAAATAGGCCTTTGGACTTGTAATTATTTAAATTAAATATAATTTGGGTTAAAAAAATAATAATAACAATACTGTTCAGTTCAACTGGTTTTTTCTTCCCATGTGGTGGCGGCCAGCGATTTCTTGTTTTTCCATGTACCGGACTCAGTATTTGACAATTACATTTCAGATATGTGCTGTAAGGGAGTCGAATCTACTTACGTGAGAAGACTACCCACCGCAGACATGGGAAGTCGGAAGCACAGCTTGCTCCTGAGTCAAATTCAGACAGCGTTTGCCGGCGGAAAGTCAATTTCTGCAAAAATATATATAGAATATTCATATTCTACAATGGGAGTGTCCAATGAAAGTCAATTTCGGTGTCTTGTTTACTGAAGAGAGGGGTTAACCTAGTTCGATTATGTAATAGTAATTACAGTGGAACCTTATTTGCCACCATTTTTCAAACCTTTGAACATAAAGCACAACATATCAGCCATTAAGATCATAAATCTTTCAACATTTTATACACTGAAATACAGCTCAAAAACACAATTTTAGTGGTTTTTCCCAACAAAATGTCTTAATTAGTTAATTAGAAATTTACATATATTTTTTAATTATTATAATATTTTAAAAAAGATAATCTTAAATTTTTGCTTGATTTTGTTGACTATATATACCATTTAAAGTCACAACATCATTATTTTTCAAATACACAGGTCAAATGAAATTATGTTGATTATTTTTTACCATCAACTACTCTTCCGCGGGTTACAACACTTGTTCAAGAGAAAGAAAGAAGACGGCTTGCTTGCAAGCTGCCAGGCTCTTTCACTGGAATATGCATCCAGTTAAAGAAGACACTCTGACTGTGCACTCTAATAAATCATTAAAATAGGTCCAAACAACCACCAAAGAGCTTGCATTAAGGCTAAAATGGCAATACACTTAGCATGCAAACGCTGAGAACAATTTATTCACTAAAAGATTTTTTTTTAAAAAAATTGCATTCAAAAGCATTTTATCGGATTAATGAAGAAATAACTACAAACACATAAAGATTACTTCCATGAGAAGTTGATTAGCTAGAAAATAAAACATAATTCCAATTTATTTATTCTTTACAAAGAAAATACTAATTAACTCATCTTTATTTCATTTTTTTTTAGTTTTTAGTTTATTTATATTAAGTTCTAATTTATATTATAAATTTTTAATAATATGAAATGTTAGTTAATTTAATATGATAGATATAATTTATGTTAAATTTTTATATTTTTATAATATAGTTATTATGATATAAAAATAATCTAAACAAGAAAAATTATATTATTTTAGAAAATATAGCTAATAAACTCTAAAAATTAGATAAAAATGAAGTGAATTAGGGTTTTACTAGCAAATTGAAATTATTAAAAATCTCAAGTTAGGTATATGATAAAAATTTTATATCTAAAACATCTCTTTTTACACTAACAAAATTATGTTTTTAGCATATGTCTTACATAATTTATTTATTCTTTTAACCCTGTGAATTTTTATTAACTCTTGTAGAATTATTTTATATGAATGTGTTTATATGAAAATTAACGTCTATAACATTATTGAACAAATGATGATAGGCGTGTAATTTTTTTTAATACAAACTAATATGTTAACAATTATATTGTTGTGTAACACCTAGCCCCAAAAAAAAATTAGGTCCAAAAAATTTTAAAAAATCTCTAAATAATGATATCATAATAAATTTTAATTTTAATTTAAGCCAATTATAAATAAAAATAAATTTTATATTATAATAATTTCATTTTAAAGTATTGGACTTCACATATTAATAATTATCTATATATTATAAAAGAAATTTATGGTATGTTACATTAGAGAAAGAAAAAGATTGAATGAAGTATATTTTTAAAATTTTTTAAAATAATATTTTATTTTTTAGAGTTGATATCACATTTTAAAACTTACAAATATAAAATAATTTGTTAATTTGAACACTTTTTGGTTGAAATCAAAATATTTTTAATTTTTTAACACCAAATTTTTTGTGTTTTTATATTATCATTCTTAATAGTGTCTAATTTTTTTTTGTTTACTTAGAACAATGATGTTTTTTTTCGCTTAAAGCATGATGACTTTATGCTCACTTGATGATTGAAAAATGTGTTAATATGGATGCAATTTGTGTTGTGAAATTATAAAATTTAATTACTCAATTACAAAATAATGTTTTATTTGTAACTAAAGAGTTAATAATTAGTTATAACTTAGCATCAAGTGCTTAAAAATAAATAAATAAATACATATATATATTTAAAATTTTATAAAAAATACTTATATTTATATTAGTATATAATTATAATTTAAATAATATGTAAAGATAATCTTATTAATATTTGTACATGATTAATTTTTTTTATTATAAATAGTTTATTAATAAATAATAATATTAATTTGATTTAATGAATTAAGATATATTTTTGAAATAAATTGATAAAAAAATTTTATAACAGACAATAGTAAAAGTGAAGGTAAGTAATACTTAATTTAACACAAATGAATGATTGTGAATGACACATCAAATCTAAGAATTCCATCAATATTCAATTGTCGTTCAAGCTACCCAACACCAATTGAAAGTAAAAGGTGATAATAATTCATATAAAATTCCACCTCCCCATACAATCGATAATAGACGCACTGCTTTCTTTGATTTTTGTTTCTCTTTGCATGTGCATGATTAAGTAATTACCAATTACATTTAAGATATCTGCATCACGGGAGGCGATTTCCACTCACGTGGGAAGACTACTCTCCAAGATATCTGGTAAGGAAAATTGGGAGCAGAGCCTGCTCCTCCTCAGTCAAATTCTGACAACATCACATCACTAGAAGATGCCCAAGCAACCCATTTAAATCGTTCCAAAGGCTGAAGCTCCAATAATTGTAACAAACGTCTTTCCAAGTGGCGCGATTTTGGTGTTACTCTTGTGTTTACTTTTTCTAATCAATTAATATTTTGGTGCCTTGTTTACGGATTTAACCACTATATATTTAATCTATTTTATAATTTTGAACAAAAAAAATTATTAAAACACAATGCAAAAGATTTAAAATGATTAACAAAAATATAAAACTTAAAAAATGAAATAATTGATATAAAATTTAAAATACATAATATATAAAATTTAAAATAATTAATATAAAAATTTTAAAAAATTAAAAAATATTTTATATTTAATATATTATAATCAAAAATTTTTTTATAAAAAAATTTAATATGAATAGTTTATTATTAATTATACTTGTTCATGTTATGTTATACCAAATAAACAATTACTTATGTATTGTAAAAAATTTATGTTACGTTATACTAAATAAAGGAAAAGATAAAATAAAATATTTTTTTAAAATCATTTCAGACTAATTTGTTTTTTATAATTGTTGTCACATTTTTAAACTTATAAATGCGTAATAACTTCGGAAAAAAAGATGTAGGATTCCAAATAAGTTTAACAAAAATTTAAAAACTTGTCTAAAATTACAATTTGCTCATACGGTGACTTGACTTGTTGCATCTTAAAATTTTGCCTTGATTTGATCCAGGGCATATACAAGGAAGGAATAACGTTACCGTGGATGACTTAGTACATGTCATTACCCCAAAGGGTAGAGGTGGGTTTACCTAAACTATTTGCAGATTTTTATTTTTTTTATTTTCACATAAAGGGTCGCTTTTGTATTCCCTTTTGATTAGACAATAATTATATGCCTCACAAAGCTTTTTTTGTCGCAGTTATTGTTATAATTTTAGATCCTTAAGATCTGATTCTTGTAATTAGGGCAATCTCATATAACTTGTGAGGTTTGAGAAATGAGATATTGCTTTGGAATCTGAGTTAAATTGATGTTTAATTTAAAACAACAGAAGGCTCAGTGGACAATATGGAAAACCGGGAGGGAGAGAGGGAGGGAGGGAGGGAAGGGGGCAGAGAGAGAAGAAATAAGAGTTTCAAAATATTCTACAGTTTATTTAATGTACTGATGAAATGATACTAGCCTATTATTTTGTGAATTTAGGTGTATTACACTTGATCCCATAGGTCCTACTCTCCCGAAGAGAGTGGCCTTGGTAGGATGGTGTTTTCCATTTTGCCCATGCAAGCAGGAGTAACTTGTGAATCATCATGCATCTGAAAATGTTGTTACCTTAACGTTTCAAATTTACAGTAATCTATTGTTCTATTTCAATTTTTCAAAATTTCCTACTGTATTAACTGATATGAGGTTTGTTTGTGCTTGGTATATCTATCGTGCACATCATTCTCAAGATTATAATGAAGCTTGCAGACGGTATTTGACTCACCAGCCGGTATTTATTGTTGTTGTTCGTCCATGCAAATCTAAATTTCATGTCCAATATTTGGATAGCTCAGTTGCATGATATTTTGAAACCTAAATTATCCTGGCATAGTTGCTTTCTTCAGAGATCTGACACAATTTGAATGTATAGATCCAAAACGAGACCCTCCTATTTGGTTATGTGTGGCAGATTGATGTCATTACATGTTACGTATATATCTGCTGTATAAATTTCCATTTTGTGCTGCCGAATCTTTCATGCCATAGCATCAAGTACTTTTTGCTCCAATGACTTGTGCAAATTTTGGTTGTATTATGCAGCATCTGTTCCTGATTCTGTGAAGGCCGAGCTTTTGCAGCGAATCAGATCATCTCTAGCATCAACTGCCACTTGATATTGTTAGAAATAACGTTACAAGAAAACAAATGGGCACTGGGACAAAATCCCAGCAACTCGACCAGACCGTAAGAATTTAATCCAGAGAGATTTGTAGGGCACTCCATTGGTACGAAGGGCCCGCATTTAAAGGGCACTCTTATATACAAGTTTTTATATAAGACTAAAATTATTAATTATCGATTTAAACAAAATTTTTATACAATTAAATTAATTTGAGAAGGAAAAAATTATTAATTATTAAAAATATGATATTATATTTCATTTATTAACCAGCACATAATTAACATCTAACGCCACAGTCAGTCACGGCACTTGCAGTTTTATTCTCTAAATATAAATATTAAGGGGACGAGAAGGAATGGGAATTACATACAAATCATTTTTCCCTCTCACGGCGGCACCAAAGCGTTCGCTCATGTCCGGATCTCGGCTCTCCAACCCATTAGGGAGTGTCCAGTCGAAATGATACAGCAACTTTGCAAGTGAAAGCTCAACACTGGCCATACCAAATGATAAACCAGGACACATCCTCCTTCCAGCACCAAAGGGGATCAATTCAAAATGATTTCGTTTATAATCAATTGAACTACCAACGAATCTCTCTGGATAGAAGCTCTCAGCTTCAGTCCAGTATATCGGATCCCTTCCAATCGCCCATGCATTAACTATGACGTTGCATCCAACAGGAATATCGTATCCCAAAATCTTAGAGCTCTCTCTACATTGTCTTGCGAGTAGCAGCGGAGCAGGAGGATGTAATCTCAGAGCTTCCTTGATAACTAGCTTCAAATATTGCAATTCATGCAATCCTGTTTCGTCAACATTACCTTTTCTATCAAAGACTTCCCTCGCTTCTGCTTGTGCCTTTTCCATCACTCTTGGATTTTTAAGTATTTCTGACATTGCCCATTCGATGACTGAGGCCGATGTTTCAGTTCCAGCCCACAAACAGCTCCTGAAATAATACGATTCTAGTTAAGTCAGACAAATGCATAAGCAGTTATGTATGTACAGTGTGACGTTACGATAATTATCTTATGTTTTAACTGGTCATCTGTTGAGTAAAATGAAATTGCAAAAATTTATGTATGCTAATAATACAAACAGTACATAAAACTCACCAAGATGAGTGCTTTAATGTTAGCGGTAGTTAAGGCCATATCAGGGTCTCCGTGATCCTGAAGATTTAAAAGAACAGTGACAAGAGCATCTACTTCCCCTACAGCATTCTTTTCTGATGACTTGAATGCTTTATGTTCATTAAGGATGTTTCCAACTATCTTATCCCCTATTTGATGCACTCTCTCCACTTCAGATCTCAACCCGCTGAGCGCCTCGAGCAATTTTATTGAAGGGAACGCATCGACAAGATTGAAACTACTTAACAGTTGTTCAATCCTCTGGGAAATTTGTATAAAATAGTAACATAAACACACCTCTTTTGAGATATCTGCATCAGGGGCGGCAATTTCCACTCACATGAGAGACTACGATAAATTAATTTAAAAAATATTAATATATTAGTATTATCAAGAAAAGACTTTAAATATTATATTAATTAAATTTAACGACTACTTAAACAAAATTAATAGTCTAACACACAAATAAATATTTATATTTTTAATTTAACAATTATAGAGTACCAATTGACAAGGTGAAAGGGACATTAATATTTAATTGCTACTTCGAATATATCTTTTTAAATAAAACTTTTATATCTAACATTGATTCCAACCACGCCTATTATACGATCTTGACGGAGAGAACGAGAGTTTGAGAGGCCCTTAAGCAAGTTTGTAGTGTAATCCCATCGACATTCATGTCCTAAAAATTTATTTTTATAAGGTTTAAAGATTAAAAAAGAAGAAAATGAGAGATTTACAAAAATTTATTAGTAAAAAAAAATTTCTACTCTCAATTATCTCAACAAATAAAAATCATATTTTTTGCCTATAAACAACATTTAATGTGCTCAAAAATATCGTGATACACATATTAAAATTACTGAGCAATCCAGGACTAACGAATCAATTTGAATTGGATGATTATGACAATTACTCACGCTACAAGAAAACAAATGGGCATTGGCATAAGATCCCAACAACTCGTAAAGACCATAAGAATTTAATCCAGAAAGATTTGTAGGGCAGTCCATTGATTTCAGGGGCCAGCATTTTGAGTGTCTGCCATTTGCTTGTCCTGGAATGCACATGGCGGCAAACAATATAGGACTTACACCATCAAATCTCTTGCAATAGCCAAGTCGCATGAAAGCCAAAGACATTAACATGGAAGAGAGACTTATGGTCTGTTTATTAAGTCAGAATTAGAATACGAAACTCAAAATTGAAATTATTGAATGTGTTTACTTGTTAAAATAATGATGAAAATAACAATAAAACTAGTGGAGCCCATGCAATGAGAACAAGAATTTGATTCCAAAGCAATTGTGGGAATGGAATTCTCATTCTTAGAATTGATCCTTTTATCTTCATCTGAAATTGCCAAAAATACTACAAATTATGTTTCTCCTAAAGAGTTCAAAAGAATATTTATATGTTAAATTGCCAAAATACTTTAACATATTTTTGAGACTATCTATGAGGGTACCAAATCATTAAAAACTCTTAAGTTTTCGATGTTAAACTCTAAGTTAGAAGACAGTATGATGAAAGTTGATAAAATATTTTACAAGTTCTATGTTGGATTGAATGATGTGGTAAAAACTTTAGTTTTTACCTAGACAAAAAGATTCTTAAAAGTCAAATGGTTTGGAAAATACTTAAGAAGTTTGTCTTAGAGATTATGTCATAAAGTTACTAATGTAAAGAAAAGCAAGGACCTAAATTCAATTAAAATAAAAGAACTGGTAGGGTTTCACTTTAAACCTATGAGTCAAGTTTTTCGTAAATCAAAAAAGTCTAAACCATAGCTTTCATATTAAAGAAAAGATTAAAATTGAATCAAAGTGATCAATTTTTGAATGTAAAGAGATGAAATATTTGTTAAGAAAGTTTAGAAAATTCTTTAAATCTACGGAGATTTTAGTAAGAATAAAAAACTTTTTGAAAAAATGACTTTTTTAAAAGTGATTAGAAGGTTTAATATTACAAGTGTAAGAAATTTAGATATATTTAATTTGAATATCTTAATTTAAAAAGGCCAAAGAAGCCATGAATGACTCTCTTAACGATGATGACTCTAGTGAAGATGAATGTAATGAGTCGTCTTCTAATAAAATTAATATTTTAACTTTTGTTTCCTTTATAAAAAATGTGTATGTTGACTCACAAGAAAATAATTCAAATGATGGAGAAAATATTCATGGTGTATGTAAAAAACTTTATAAAGAGAGTTTGAAAGTTAAAAAAGTGAATAAAAATATTTTCAAGAATTCAACTTTCTTAAATTTGAGAAAAAAAATTTTATAGTCAAATTAGGGGGAAACAAGTTAAGTTAGTTTTCTAGTTTTGAAAGAGGAAAATAAAGTCTTAGTGAGTGAAACCATGACCTTTGCTTATGAGTTAAAAAATAGAATGTTGCAACTTACTAAATTTTTCTATGACTAGCATTATAGATGTTTTCACCTCTAAATATGTATTTGTTGATCCTGAAATAGTTGTTCCTAAAATCGGGAAGACCGAGCCTAAGACTACAAGTGTTCATCATTCTCAAATCACTCATTAGTGGATAGAAAAAATATTAATCCATGTATAAATAGCCCTTCGTCTAAATTTGTGCCAATTTACCAAAAATGTTATAAAATAGGTCACAAAAGTCTAAATTATTTTGAGCTTGGGAAGACAAAGAAGGTATAGAGAAAAAAAATGTCTTTGTTGTTTCTAGGTCCAAATTTGATCAAAATTGGCTTGCTTAAGTGGTAGAGTTAGTTTAGCTTAATTAAAATGATATTTAACTAGCTTCAAATATTGTAATTCATGCAATCCTTTCTCTCGCCTCTGTTTGTGCCTTTTCCATAACTCTTGGATTTTTAAGCATTTCTGACATTGCCTATCCGACGGTTGAGGCTGTTATTTCGTTTCCACCGACAAACTTCTCCTGAAATAATATCGATTCTGAGTTAAGTCAGACAAATGCTTGAACTGTTATATATGTACGGTTTGATGTTATGATAATTATCTTACGTTTTAACTGGTCGATCTGTTGAGTAAAATGAAATTGCAAAAATTTATGGATGCTAATGCAAACAGTAAATAATCTCACAAAGATGACAGCTTTAATGTTATCGCCAGTTAAGAGCAATTGAGGGTCTCCATGATCCTGAAGCTTCAAAATAACTGTCAGAAGAGCATCTACTTCCCCTTGAGCTTTCTGTTCCGTTGACTTGAATGCTTGACGATCATTGAGGATGTTTTCAACTATCTTATCCCCTATTTGATGCAGTCTCTCTAGTTCAGACCTCAACCCCATGAGCGCCTTGAGCAATTTTATCGAAGGGAACGCATCCACAAGATGGAAACCACTTGCCAGTTCTGAAATCCACTCGGTAATTTGTATAAATGCTTCTCGGTCCCGCCAATGGTTGCCCTTGCAGTGACGTCATTTGTGAAGGAATATACCATATTGGTGAAGTTGATAGGCAAACCGGCACTTGAAGAAATGGATCTAACGAAATTCGAAACCTCTTCTTCCCTGACCGATCGGAATGTTTGCCCCCGTTTCGCACTTAGCAGCTCCCTAGTGACAATTTTCAGTAGTTTTCTCCAAGAGTCGCCGTATGGTGAAAACACTGTGCCCGACAAATTGTAACTAAGAATCTTTGTAGCGAGGAGAGGGGGGGCCTGTGAACAAAACCGACATCCCTCAAATTGGCATGAAGAAGAGGTGGCTACACAATTAAAAATATTATATATTTGTAGTAAAATCTTAAGCCTTGTTTAATATAAGGTTTTGTTTGCTTAATCCAAATGAAATATATTTGCTTAAATTGAAAGGACTCTCACATTTATACGCTGAAGTACAGCTGAATAAATTCTAAAGATTTGATTTGGAAATTATATGTCAAATTTCCTTGTTAGACAAACAAGCACTTAAATCTGTTATTTATGTAAGTTTTGGGAGCATTACTGCTGCTAAAGAGAGAACTTTTAGAGCTAGCTTGGGGTCAGCCAATTGCAGGCAACCATTTTTATGGGGTGGCTTCGGCAGGATTAGTCCGCGGAGCAGAATGGATTGAACCTCTGCCAAAAGGGTTCCTGGAAATGCTTGATGGAAGAGGACATATACAGTGAAACGGGCTTCCCCTCAAAATCTATTATCTTAGCCTGTTATTGTTTGTTTAAAATGGTATTACTTTGTTCGTTTAACATTTTCAATAAGATCTGCTTTAAGATAGAACTTGGTCGGTTTCAGAGTATTCATAAAGAATTTGGTAAGTTCCAAGGTAATTCCGTCGGTGCTTAGCCTTCTTGCATCCCCACTTGGCAACTAAATTATATGAATACATCATATCTACCTTTAGTTTGGGTTGAGTTGTCAATATAAATCATTTTATACACCGTCTCAACACGATTCATCAAAATAAATCTGTCTGATGCATACATACCATAATATATTTCTCAGAGAGGTTCGGCCACTGACATCACTTGTTATTGACACTTCACCAAAATCCATTGCAAGGCCTAGTTTTTTCTCAACTAGTTTTCAGGGTTTCCTTTTTCCTCTGAAGTAATTGACGGAATGCTTAAGACCAGGCTGATGCATGATTGGATTATGAGCTGTACTCTCTTCTTGCATTATAGATGTTTGATGAGCTAGTGTCCAAATTTTGTATCTTTGTTTTTATGGTAACCAGTGATAGATAAGACACAGTTAGCCGCTCAAATAATTTATCATGACACTTAGTCGTCAGAAGTTGAATCTGAGGCACTGGGCTGAATATTTATTTGGGTCAGTTATGAGTGCGTGCATTCTGAGGTGGCCTTTTTTGTGTTCCCCTTCGTTGTTGATTGAGGAATGTTTTATTACATCTTATAAAATAATGTCTCGGTTCACCATAACACATTTATCGATCGTGGAACACACAGTTCACAACCAATGGGTGTTAGCAATTAAACAGCAAGCAGGAAACAAGATTCAATGGAGAACCAAATAGAATGATATATGCAACAAAAGAAGGGAAGAAGAGTGGTATTCTTCCCACTGCCACTGCAAGCCCACGTAAATTATTAATTAATAAATCGTAGTCATCCCTGGTATTTTTATTAATTTATATGTTTATTTTCCCTGAAAATTTTATACTTTTCTTAATTTTATTATAAATGATAATTTTTTATTTAAAAAATAATAACCGAAATTCACCCATAATTTGTTCAATAAATAATTTGAATTTATTTTTTTTTGTGACGAAATTAAGTAGTTAGAAAGTACGTTTTATACTTTAGAGAAATTTAAAATATTTATTTTTGATAAATTAGAATATACACTTAGAACTGATTGTAATGCAATTGTTAAATTTTATAATAAAATAAATTCTAGCAAGCTAAGTACTAAAATTATCACCTCCATTTAATACAATATTAGAAGAAGAATGGAATAAAAAGCATGGATTAAATTTTTAAATAAGAATAGCACTTAGAATAATATTTATATTTGAATATTTAAAGAATCAATGCATAGTAAATGAAATAGCAAAACAAGTCAAAAGTTATAATTATTATAAAAATGTATACATACCAGGAATTTATAAAAGAGATAGAAAAAAGAAGTATTTTAGAAAAGCTACTAATTATAGAAAAAAAATACCTAAAAAAAATTATGTAAATAAATTAAAAAATAAAAAATCACCTATTAAAAAAGTAGGTTGTTAGATTCAGAAGAGTGAAATAAAAAAAAATTATAAAATAATATTTAAATAATTGATAACAAAAATTAAGTGGCACCAGTACAGGTGTTATAATCTTTTCGAAAATAGGGTGGATTCAATACCAAAGGCAATGGAGTGCCCAAATCACAAAAGCACTTGTTATGTATTATTATCGTACTCTTACTGCAAGGTTTATTATAAACTGGTATGAAAATCTAGATTAATGATACCAAAACCAACATTCAAGAAAAGAATCAAACCACAAGGTTTACGTGGTTCGGCAATTGAGATGCCTACATCCTCGGATCAACAGATCTCAGCTCTCTTCTATTGATCAAGAATGAAAGAATATCCAGATTACAATCACAAGACTACAAACCAGTGAAGAAGAAGATTATATCCAAGAAACCTGCACACACTTTCTGTAGATAATTCTCTCCACTTTATTCTTTTGCTTCACTGAATATTAGTGAAAAAATTGTAGTCTCTAATCGCTGAATTTTCCAGCTTATTTGACAGAAGTTCTTGCCGACAACTATAAATCAGTTTTAATTGTTTAACTACCTTCTCCAACTAACAACTCAACTGACTTTTTCTTATACTTTCGAATCACTCATGAACTTGCAGTAATAAATTATAAATTTTTTATATCTCATTCAAAGGAACTTGTCTTCACATATTAATAATTATTTATATATTACAAAAATTTATGTTATATTATACTAAATAAAGGAAAAGGTGGAATAAAATATTTTTCTAAAATTATTTGAAACTAATTTATTTTTTACAATTGTTATCACATTTTTAAACTTGTGAATACGTAATAATTCATCAATATGGATATTTTGTTATTGAAACCAAAATATTTTTAACAAAATTGTGGTCATAACTTTGTAAAAAAAGATGTAGAATCTCAAATAAATTTAACAAAAAATCCAAAACTAGTGACAGCTTACATGCTAAAAAAACTGTAAAGTATAAAAGAAACTAGAAATCAAGGTTTTTAGCATAGTGTGGACAAGAATTTTCTCTTAATTTTTTTTATTATTGACTAATTTTTACTTGTTAAAATATTAAAAAATGATAAAAATAATAAATAAAAATAAAATTTCAATTGTCTATTCTCTTTTATGCTTACATGCCATTAAACCCTTAAATTGGGGGGAAGTAGTTTTATTTTTTTTATATATTAGAAAATTTTGATTAAATTCATATTAACATACAATCTTAGTTTAAATAATATTTATTTGATATTAAATAATATGTAGGGACAATTTTATTGACATTTCTATATCATGTAGTTAATAACAATTTCGAGCAATTTAATTAACTCTTTTCTTTTTTCAATTATAGATAGCCTATTGATAAATAATAATATCAATTTGATTTAATGAATTAAGATATATATTTTGAGGCAATTTCATTGAATTTTTCCGTTATGGACAATCAAATAGACAATGATAAGTCCAATTTAATTTAATGAAAATTTCAAAGTTCTAGAAATGAAATAATTTGAATTGCTTGAGTTAAGAAAGTTAGTCAACATTGGATTATAAGAATTCTCATAAGAAATTACTATTTATAAGTTATTATTTACTAGTAAAATATACTTGTGGTGCCTATTATCATTTTACAAAATTTTTATATTATAAATAATTCTTCTTAAGATTTTTTTTATTAGTAAATCTTTGTATACATTGTAAATTATAAAGTGTTTTGATTTATTAGTTTTATCTTAGAATTTTTCTTGTATAAATACCTTTTACCCCCTCTCATGTATTCTAAAATCTAGCCATAGGTAATTTTATTTAATAAAAATATAATTTTTAACTATAAAGATATTGTTCACTTTATTATTGACTTGATTTGATTTTCAAGAACTATTTTCAAGAAAAGTATGTGATGTTGTGCTAAAATTCATTTCTTCTAAAAAAAATAAAATAAAATAAACGAGGTATATTTAAAATGTATAGGGAATAATAGCATATTAAAGCTAATTTTTATATAATTAATTAATTTGTGATGAAGAAAAATTATTAATTATTAAAAATATATTTATTTAATTTATAACATTTGATTGGAAAGAATTTTCAATGTGTTTATTTATTTATTTATTTGAGCATTCAAATGATTTTATTTGTACGAATTTGTTAGAGAAATTTGAAGTATTTTTATTTATTTCATTTATTAATGAGCATAGAATTAACATCTAATGCCACAGTCACTGCACCTGCAGTCTTATTCTCTAAATATTAAGCGGACGAGAAGGAATGGGAATTAAATACAAATCATTTTTCCTTCTCGCGCCCGCACCAAAACGTTCGCTCATGTCTAGATCTCTGCTCTCCAACCCATTAGGGAGTGTCCAGTCGAAATGATACAGCAACTTTGCAAGTGAAAGCTCAACACTGGCCATACCAAAAGATAAACCAGGACACATCCTCCTTCCAGCACCAAAGGGGATCAATTCAAAATGTTTTCCTCTATAATCAATTGAACTATCAAGGAATCTCTCTGGATAGAAGCTCTCAGCTTCAGTCCAGTATCTCGGATCCCTCCCAATCGCCCATGCATTAACTATGACGTTGGATCCAACAGGAATATCGTATCCCAAAATCTTAGAGCTCTCTCTACATTGTCTTGGGAGTAGCAGCGGAGCAGGAGGATGTAATCTCAGAGCTTCCTTGATAACTAGCTTCAAATATTGCAATTCATGCAATCCTGTTTCGTCAACATTACCTTTTCTATCAAAGACTTCCCTCGCTTCTGCTTGTGCCTTTTCCATCACTCTTGGATTTTTAAGCATTTCTGACATTGCCCATTCGATGACTGAGGCCGATGTTTCAGTTCCAGCCCACAAACAGCTCCTGAAATAATACGATTCTGAGTTAAGTCAGACAAATGCATAAGCAGTTATATATGTACAGTGTGACGTTACGATAATTATCTTATGTTTTAACTGGTCATCTGTTGAGTAAAATGAAATTGCAAAAATTTATGTATGCTAATAATACAAACAGTACATAAAGCTCACCAAGATGAGTGTTTTAATGTTAGCGGTAGTTACGGCCATATCAGGGTCTCCGTGATCCTGAAGATTTAAAAGAACAGTGACGAGAGCATCTACTTCCCCTACAGCATTCTTTTCTGTTGACTTGAGTGCTTTATGTTCATTAAGGATGTTTCCAATTACCTTATCCCCTATTTGATGCACTCTCTCCACTTCAGATCTCAACCCGCTGAGCGCCTCGAGCAATTTTATTGAAGGGAACGCATCGACAAGATTGAAACTACTTAGCAGTTGTGAAATCCTCTGGGAAATTTGTATAAATGTTTTTCGGTCTGTGCATCTCCCGCCCACGATTGCCCTTGCAGTGATGTCATTTGTTAAGGAATATATCGCACTAGTGAAGTTGATAGGCAAACCGGCACTTGAAGAAATGGATCTAACGAAATTCGAAACCTCTTCTTCCCTAACTGATCGGTATTTTTGCACCCGTTTCGCACTCAGCAGCTCCATGGTGGCAATTTTACGTAGTTGTCGCCAACAGTCGCCATATGGTGTAAACACCACGCCCGAGCAATTGTAAGTGATAATCTTCGCAGCAAGGAGAGGAGGCCTGTGAAGAAAACTAATATCTTGGTCTTTCATTATTTCCCTGGCAGTTTCCGGTGAAGAAATGACAACGTGCGATACTTCGCCAAGTTTAAGGTGCATCAACGGGCCATATTTGGCGGCTAAGTCTCTCAGGCGGCGATGGGGCAAAGAGCCAACGAGCAGGTGCAAATTTCCTATAAGTGGAAGTTTGGGTGGTCCTGGAAGCAGATTTATACTGTTTTTTGATCTGTTCCATGATCTGAAAATCATGAAAACAAAAAGCAGAAAGCTGAAAAAGATTGGGTAGGATGGAAGTTGATACTGATCCATGGAGGTGGAGTGAGGTTGCTTCGCAGAAATAGTGAATGCAAATGGCTTTGGAATTCCCTGAGGATGGAAATGTACTCGTACGTTTATTTATTGAAGCGTTGCACAATGCGTGTGACATTATGATTGGAAGTTGAAATTTAATTTCAAACAAATGAACGTGAACGGCACTTCGAATATCACGTGATAATAATTGTCTCTAATATTTTTTCATTATAAAAATAAAAATTAATTATTTAAAACTATTTTACATCATTGTATGTAATTGTATATAATTTAATATTTTTATTTATTATTTAATATTTTAAAAAAATCTCTAAATGACGATAAAAAAATATTAATATGTATACAATTTGTGAATTAAAATTATGAAATTTGATCACTCAATTATAAAATAATTCTTTAATTTTAGTTTAAATAATATTTATTTAATATTAAATAATATGCAGAGATAATTTTATTGATATTTTTACGCAATGTAATCAATAATAATTTTGGATAATTTAATTAATTATTTTTTTATTATAGATAGTTTTATTGATAAATTATAATATTAATTTGATGTAATAAATTAAAATATATTTTGAAGTAAATTGATAAGAGTATTTTTATTATTGACAATCAAACCATGAATAATAAGTCAAACTTAATTTAAAACAATGAATGACACATCAAATCTAAAAGTTATATTAATATTTAATTACCGTTCAAACTACGCAACATCGATTGAAAGTAAAAGGTTATAATAATTCATATAAAATTCCACCTCCCCAATACAATCGATAATAGACGCACTGCTTTCTTTGATTTTTGTTTCTCTTTGCATGTGCATGATTAAGTAATTACCAATTACATTTAAGATATCTGCATCACGGGAGGCGATTTCCACTCACGTGGGAAGACTGGTAAGGACAATTGGGAGCACAGCCTGCTTCTCCTCAGTCAAATTCTGACAACATCACATCACTAGAAGATGCCCATTTAAATCGTTCCAAAAGGCTAACGCTCCAATAATGGTAATTACCTAATCATGCACGAGCAAAGAAAAACAAAAGTCAAAGAAAGCAGTGTGTCATTCACCCTTTACTTTATACGAATTATTATCACCTTTTACTTTCAATTGTTGTCATTCACCAATAATTGGTAATTACCTAATCATTGCACGCGCCAAAAAAACAAAAATCAAAGAAAGCAGTGTGTCATTCACCCTTTACTATATACGAATTATTATCACCTTTTATTTTTAATTAATTAAAATTTAAAACGATAATTAAATATTAATATAATTATTAAATTTAAATTTAATTTTGCTTTAATAAATTATTATGACCATTTGATTTAACAAGTATTGCCTTTTGTGACCCGACACTTTGATATTGATGTGTCACAATTTTTTTATATTAATTATTTTAAAATTTGAATTTTATATCAATTATTTTATATTTTAAGTTAATCGTTTTAAATTTTTTATATTATTTTTTTTGTTCAAAATTATAAAACAGATTAAATATATAGTGGTTAAATCCTTAAACAAGAGTCCAAAATGTTAATTGATTAGAAAAAGTAAACACAAGAGTAACACCCAAATCGCGCCACTTGGAAAAGACGTTCGTTACAATTATTGGAGCGACAGCCTTTGGAACGATTTAAATGGGCATCTTCTAGTCATGTGATGTTGTCAGAATTTGACTGAGGAGGAGCAGGCTGTGATCCCAATTTTCCTTACCAGATACCTTGGAGAGTAGTCTTCCCCCGTGAGTGGAAATATTATCACCTTTTGCTATCAACGGGTGTTTCGTAGCTTGGAGCAGATTTATACTGTTTTTTGATCTGTTCCATGATCTGAAAATCATGAAAACAAAAAGCAGAAAGCTGAAAAAGATTGGGTAGGATGGAAGTTGATACTGATCCATGGAGGTGGAGTGAGGTTGCTTAGCAGAAATAGTGAATGCAAATGGCTTTGGAATTCCCTGAGGATGGAAATGCACTCGTACGTTTATTTATTGAAGCGTTGCACAATGCGTGTGACATTATGATTGGAAGTTGAAATTTAATTTCAAACAAATGAATGTGAACGGCACTTCGAATGTCACCTGATAATAATTGTCTCCAATATTTATTTCATTATAAAAATAAAAATTAATTATATAAAGTTATTTTACATAATTGTATGTAATTTATATAATTTAATATTTTTATTTATTACTTAATATTTTATACGAATTATTATCACTTTTCATTTTCAATTGATGTTACTTAGCTTGAGCGGTAATTAAATATTAATATAATTCTTAAATTTAATGTATCATTTATTATTATTTATTTGTTATAAATTTAATTTAATTTAATTTACCATTCGATTGACTATAATAAAAAAAATTTTGTCAATTTGTTATAAAATATTTTCTTAATTCATTAGATCAAATTAATATTATTATTTATCTTGTCTATAAACTTGAGCCCACCAGTTTTGAACGGACGGACCACCGTCTACCATACCATAAGTGCATTCATTTAACTATACAATCAAATATTTTAAAATTATTTATTTTAAGTTAATTTTTTTTAGATCAAATATCTTTTATTGTTTATACAATTCTCTTAATTGTGGTCTTGAGCGATGGCTAGAGTCGGCCTCTGGAACGATTTAATCAGTTTGGTTGATTAGGTATGTTCCAGTGCGCCATCAGAACTTGACTAGGAAGGAAGCCAGCTCTGCTCCCAATTTTGCTTGGTAGTATTAGTGAGTAAACTTCTCGTTCGAGTGAAAGTGGCCGCCACCACTGTCAAAGGTGACCGAATTCATTGTCTTGGGAGTAGAAGCGGACCAGGAGGATGTAATCTCAGAGCTTCCTTGATAACTAGCTTCAAATATTGCAATTCATGCAATCCTGTTTCGTCAACATTACCTTTTCTATCAAAGACTTCCCTCGCTTCTGCTTGTGCCTTCTCCATCACTCTTGGATTTTTAAGCATTTCTGACATTGCCCATTCGACGGTTGAGGCCGATGTTTCAGTTCCAGCCACAAACAGCTCCTGAAATAATACGATTCTATGCATAAAGAGTTATGTATGTACAGGCTGACGTTGCGATAATTATCTTATGTTTTAACCGGTCCATCTGTTGAGTAAAATGAAATTGCAAAAATTTATGTATGCTAATAATACAAACAGTACATAAAAGTCACCAAGATGAGTGCTTTAATGTTAGCGGTAGTTAAGGCCATATCAGGGTCTCCGTGATCCTGAAGATTTAAAAGAACTGTGACAAGAGCATCTACTTCCCCTACAGCATTCTTTTCTGATGACTTGAATGCTTTATGTTCATTAAGGATGTTTCCAACTATCTTATCCCCTATTTGATGCACTCTCTCCCCTTCAGATCTCAACCCGCTGAGCGCCTCGAGCAATTTTATTGAAGGGAACGCATCGACAAGATTGAAACTACTTACTAGCTGTGTAATCCTCTGGGAAATTTGTATAAAATAGTAACATAAACACACCTCTTTTGAGATATCTGCATCAGGGGCGGCAATTTCCACTCACATAAGACTACGATAAATTAATTTAAAAAATATTAATATATTAGTATTATCAAGAAAAGACTTTAAATATTATATTAATTAAATTTAACGACTACTTAAACAAAGTTAATAGTCTAACACACAAATAAATATTTATATTTTTAATTTAATAATTTTAGAGTACCAATGGACAAGGTGAAAAGGGAGATTAATATTTAATTGCTACTACGAATATATCTTTTTAAATAAAACTTTTATATCTAACATTGATTCCAACCACGCCTATTATACGATCTTGACGGAGTGAACGAGAGTTTGAGAGGCCCTCAAGCAAGTTTGTAGTGTAATCCCATCGACATTCATGTAATAAAAATTTATTTTTATAAGGTTTAAAGATTAAAAAAGAAGAAAATGAGAGATTTACAAAAATTTATTAGTAAAAAAAATAATTTCTACTCTCAATTATCGCAACAAATAAAAATCATATTTTTTGCCTATAAACAACATTTAATGTGCTCAAAAATATCGTGATACACATATTAAAATTACTGAGCAATCCAGGACTAACGAATCAATTTGAATTGGATGATTATGACAATTACTCACGCTACAAGAAAACAAATGGGCATTGGCATAAGATCCCAACAACTCGTAAAGACCATAAGAATTTAATCCAGAAAGATTTGTAGGGCACTCCATTGATTTCAGGGGCCAGCATTTTGAGTGTCTGCCATTTGCTTGTCCTGGAATGCACATGGCGGCAAACAATATAGGACTTACACCATCAAATCTCTTGCAATAGCCAAGTCGCATGAAAGCCAAAGACATTAACATGGAAGAGAGACTTATGGTCTGTTTATTAAGTCAGAATTAGAATACGAAACTCAAAATTGAAATTATTGAATGTGTTTACTTGTTAAAATAATGATGAAAATAACAATAAAACTAGTGGAGCCCATGCAATGAGAACAAGAATTTGATTCCAAAGCAATTGTGGGAATGGAATTCTCATTCTTAGAATTGATCCTTTTATCTTCATCTGAAATTGCCAAAAATACTACAAATTATGTTTCTCCTAAAGAGTTCAAAAGAATATTTATATGTTAAATTGCCAAAAATACTTTAACATATTTTTGAGACTGATCTATGAGGGTACCAAAATCGTTAAAAACTCTAAGTTAGAAGACAGTATGATGAAAGTTGATAAAATATTTTACAAGTTTCTATGTTGGATTGAATGATGTGGTAAAAACTTTAGTTTTTACCTAGACAAAAAGATTCTTAAAAGTCAAATGGTTAGGAAAATACTTAAGAAGTTTGTCTTAGAGATTATGTCATAAAGTTACTAATGTAAAGAAAAGCAAGGACCTAAATTCAATTAAAATAAAAGAACTGGTAGGTTCGCTTTAAACCTATGAGTCAAGTTTTTTGTAAATCAAAAAAGTCTAAACCATAGCTTTCATATTAAAGAAAAGATTAAAATTGAATCAAGTGATCAATTTTTGAATGTAAAGAGATGAAATATTTGTTAAGAAATTTAGAAAATTCTTTAAATCTACGGAGATTTTAGTAAGAATAAAAAACTTTTTGAAAAAAATGACTTTTTTAAAAGTGATTAGAAGATTTAATATTACAAGTGTAAGAAATTTAGATATATCTAATTTGAATATCTTAATTTAAAAAGGCCAAAGAAGCCATGAATGACTCTCTTAACGATGATGACTCTAGTGAAGATGAATGTAATGAGTCGTCTTCTAATAAAATTAATATTTTAACTTTTGTTTCCTTTATAAAAAATGTGTATGTTGACTCACAAGAAAATAATTCAAATGATGGAGAAAATATTCATGGTGTATGTAAAAAACTTTATAAAGAGAGTTTGAAGGTTAAAAAAGTGAATAAAAATATTTTCAAGAATTCAACTTTCTTAAATTTGAGAAAAAAAATCTTATAGTCAAATTAGGGGAAACAAGTTAAGTTAGTTTCTAGTTTGAAAGAGAAAAATAAAGTCTTAGTGAGTGAAACCATGACCTTTGCTTATGAGTTAAAAAATAGAATGTTGCAACTTACTAAATTTTTCTATGAATAGCATTATAGATGTTTTCACCTCTAAATATGTATTTGTTGATCCTGAAATAGTTGTTCCTAAAATCGGGAAGACCGAGCCTAAGACTACAAGTGTTCATCATTCTCAAATCACTCATTAGTGGATAGAAAAAATATTAATCCATGTATAAATAGCCCTTCATCTAAATTTGTGCCAATTTACCAAAAATGTTATAAAATAGGTCACAGAAGTCTAAATTATTTTGAGCTTGGGAAGACAAAGAAGGTATAGAGAAAAAAAAATGTCTTTGTTGTTTCTAGGTCCAAATTTGATCAAAATAGGCTTGCTTAAGTGGTAGAGTTAGTTTAGCTTAATTAAAATGATATTTAACTAGCTTCAAATATTGTAATTCATGCAATCCTTTCTCTCGCCTCTGTTTGTGCCTTTTCCATAACTCTTGGATTTTTAAGCATTTCTGACATTGCCTATCCGACGGTTGAGGCTGTTATTTCGTTTCCACCGACAAACATCTCCTGAAATAATATCGATTCTGAGTTAAGTCAGACAAATGCTTGAACTGTTATATATGTACGGTTTGATGTTATGATAATTATCTTACGTTTTAACTGGTCGATCTGTTGAGTAAAATGAAATTGCAAAAATTTATGGATGCTAATGCAAACAGTAAATAATCTCACAAAGATGACTGCTTTAATGTTATAGCCAGTTAAGAGCAATTCAGGGTCTCCATGATCCTGAAGCTTCAAAAGAACTGTCACAAGATAATTAATTAAAGATAACATTTACATAATTAATTAATTTGTGATGAGAGAAAATTACTAATTATTTAAAATATATTTATTTAATATAAAATATTTGATTGGAAAGAATTTTCAATGTGTTTATTTATTTATTTGAGCATTCAAATGATTTTATTTGTACGATTTTGTTAGAGAAATTTGAAGTATTTTTATTTATTTCATTTATTAATGAGCATAGAATTAACATCTAATGCCACAGTCACTGCACCTGCAGTTTTATTCTCTAAATATTAAGCGGACGAGAAGGAATGGGAATTAAATACAAATCATTTTTCCTTCTCACGGCCGCCCCAAAGCTTTCGCTCATGTCTAGATCTCTGCTCTCCAACCCATTAGGGAGTGTCCAGTCGAAATGATACAGCAACTTGGCAAGTGAAAGCTCAACACTGGCCATACCAAATGATAAACCAGGACACATCCTCCTTCCAGCACCAAAGGGGATAAATTCAAAATGATTTCCTCTATAATCAATTGAACTATCAAGGAATCTCTCTGGATAGAAGCTCTCAGCTTCAGTCCAGTATCTCGGATCCCTCCCAATCGCCCATGCATTAACTATGACGTTGGATCCAACAGGAATATCGTATCCCAAAATCTTAGAGCTCTCTCTACATTGTCTTGGGAGTAGCAGCGGAACAGGAGGATGTAATCTCAGAGCTTCCTTGATAACTAGCTTCAAATATTGCAATTCATGCAATCCTGTTTCGTCAACATTACCTTTTCTATCAAAGACTTCCCTCGCTTCTGCTTGTGCCTTTTCCATCACTCTTGGATTTTTAAGCATTTCTGACATTGCCCATTCGACGAGTTGAGGCCGATGTTTCAGTTCCAGCCCACAAACAGCTCCTGAAATAATACGATTCTGAGTTAAGTCAGACAAATGCATAAACAGTTATATATGTACAGTGTGACGTTACGATAATTATCTTATGTTTTAACCGGTCCATCTGTTGAGTAAAATGAAATTGCAAAAGTTTATGTATGCTAATAATACAAACAGTACATACAACTCACCAAGATGAGTGCTTTAATGTTAGCGGTAGTTAAGGCCATATCAGGGTCTCCCGTGATCCTGAAGATTTAAAAGAACAGTGACAAGAGCATCTACTTCCCCTACAGCGTTCTTTTCTGTTGACTTGAATGCTTTATGTTCATTAAGGATGTTTCCAACTATCTTATCCCGCTATTTGATGCACTCTCTCCGCTTCAGATCTCAACCCGCTGAGCGCCTCGAGCAATTTTATTGAAGGGAACGCATCGACAAGATTGAAACTACTTACCAGTTGTGCAATCCTCTGGGAAATTTGTATAAATGCTTCTCGGTCTTTGCATCTCCCGCCAAAGGTTGCCCTTGCAGTGATGTCATTTGTTAAGGAATATATCGCACTAGTGAAGTTGATAGGCAAACCGGCACTTGAAGAAATGGATCTAACGAAATTCGAAACCTCTTCTTCCCTAACTGATCGGTATTTTTGCACCCGTTTCGCACTCAGCAGCTCCATAGTGGCAATTTTACGTAGTTGTCTCCAAGAGTCGCCATATGGTGTAAACACCACGCCTGAGCAATTGTAAGTGATAATCTTTGCAGCAAGGAGAGGAGGCCTGTGAAGAAAACTAATATCTTGGTCTTTCATTATTTCCCTGGCAGTTTCCGGTGAAGAAACGACAACATGCGATACTTCGCCAAGTTTAAGGTGCATCAACGGGACCATATTTGGCGGCCAAGTCTCTCAGGCGGCGATGGGGCAAAGAGCCAACAAGCAGGTGCAAATTTCCTATAATTGGAAGTTTCGGGTGGTCCTGGAATCAGATTTATACTGTTTTTTGATCTGTTCCATGATCTGAAAATCATGAAAACAAAAAGCAGGAAGCTGAAAAAGATTGGGTAGGATGGAAGTTGATACTGATCCATGGAGGTGGAGTGAGGTTGCTTCGCAGAAATAGTGAATGCAAATGGCTTTGGAATTCCCTGAGAATGGAAATGTACTCGTACGTTTATTTATAGAAGCGTTGCACAATGCGTGTGACATTATGATTGGAAGTTGAAATTTAATTTCAAACAAATGAATGTGAACGGCACTTGAAATGTAAGACTCACGTGAATTTCCAATTGAATAGCAAAAGGTGATAATAATTGTCTCCAATATTTATTTCATTATAAAAATAAAAATTAATTATCCAAAGCTATTTTAAATAATTGTATGTAATTGTATACAATTTCACATTTTTATTTATTATTTAATATTTTAAAGAATCTCTAAATAATGATATCATAATAAATTTTAATTTTAATTTAAGTCAATTATAAATAAAAGATAAATTTTATATTATAATAAATTATAATTTTTTTTTATTTCATTTTAAGGTATTGGACTTTACATATTAATAATTATTTATAAGAAAATTTATGGTATGTTACATTAGAGAAAGAAAAAGATTGATGAAAGTATATTTTTAAAATTATTTTAAAACTAATATTTTATTTTTTAGAGTTCATATCATATTTTAAAACTTACAAATATAAAATAATTTGTCAAATTTGAAACAAAATATTTAGTAGAAAATCAAAATATTTTTAATTTTTTAACACCAAATTTTTTGTATTTTTCATATTCTCATTCTTAATAGTGTCTAACTGTTTACTTAGAACAATGATGTTTTTTTTCGCTTAAAGCATGATGACTTTATGCTCACTTGATGATTGAAAAATGCGTTAACATGCATGCAATTTGAATCACTCGATTATAAAATAATTTTTTATTTGTAACTAAAGAGTTAATAATTAGTTATAACTTAGCATCAAATGCTCAAAATATATATATATATATATATAATTTTATAAAAATACTTGTATTTATATTAGTATATAATTTTAATTTAAATAATATTTAAAGATAATTTTATTAATATTTGTACATAAATTAAGATATATTTTTGAAATAAATCGATAAAAAAAATTTTATTACAGACAATGGTAAAAGTGAACATAAATGATACTTAATTTAACACAAATGAATGATGGTAAATGACACATCAAATTTAAGTATTATATTAATATTTAATTACCGTTCGAACATCAATTAAAAGTAAAAAGTGATAATAATTCATATAATAAAATTCCACCTCCCCACACAATCGATACTAGACACACTGCTTTCTTTGATTTTCGTTTTTCTTTGCATGTGCATGATTAAGTGATTACCAATTACATTTAAGATATCTGCATCACGGGAGGCGATTTACACTCGCGTGGGAAGACTACTCTCCAAGACTGGTAAGGAGCACAGCCTAATCCCGAGTCGAATTCTTGCAACATTACTAGAAAAACGCCGACTTTCTATAGCATCGATACTGTTCAATCATTGCTCTTCTTGCACTGTTCACTTAGGTGTTGTTTGCAGGCACTGTTAACCATACTATTTATCATACTATTCATCACATTCAACCATTCTAACAATAAATAAAGTATGACCCTAACGAATTGGTATTATTTTGAAGGATTAGAATAATTTTTATTTTTTTACCTATTTAAATAAATATAATTAATAATAAATAATTTATATTAAATTTTTTTTATAAAAAAATATTTTAATTATAATATATTAAATATAAAATATTTTTTTTATTTTTTAAAATTTTATATGTTGTGTATTTTAAATTTTCTATTTTAAGTTTTATATTTTTGTTAATCATTTTAAATCTTTTGCATTGTGTTTTATTTATTTATTTTTGTTCAAAATTATAAAATAGATTAAATATGTACAAGTTAAATCCGTAAACAGGACACCCAAATGTTAATTGATTAGAATAAGTAAACACGAGAGTAACACCAAAATCGCGTCACTTGGAAAGACGTTTGTTACAATTATTGGAGCGTCAGTCCTTTGGAACGATTTAAATGGGCATCTTCTAGTGATGTGATGTTGTCAGAATTTGACTGAGGAGGAGCAGGCTGTGCTCCCAATTTTCCTTACCAGTCTTCCCACGTGAGTGGAAATCGCCTCCCGTGATGCAGATATCTTAAATGTAATTGGTAATTACTTAATCATGCACGTCCAAAGAAAAACAAAAATCAAAGAAATGTCATTACTTAAATGTCATTCACCTTTTACTTTATATGAATTATTATCACCTTTCTACTTTCAATTGGTTGGTGTTGCGTAGCTTGAACAATAATTAAATATTGATGTAATTTTTTGATTTAATATGTCATTTATTATTATTTATTTTTGTTAAATTAAATTTAATTTTATCATTAAAAATAAAAATTTAAAAAATAATTATAATAAAATAAAAAAATTATTAATTTATTATAAATATATTCTAATTTATTAAATTAAATTATTATTATTATTATTTATCTCATCTATAAACTTAACCCCACCAGTTTTGAAGGGACAGACCACTGTCTACCATACCATACTCACATTCATCTAACTATACAATCAAATATTTTAAAATTATTTATTTTAAGTTAATTTTTTTTAGATCAAATATCTTTTATTGTTTATACAATTCTCTTAATTGTGGTCTTGAGCGATGGCTAGAGTCGGCCTCTGGAACGATTTAATCAGTTTGGTTGATTAGGTATGTTCCAGTGCGCCATCAGAACTTGACTAGGAAGGAAGCCAGCTCTGCTCCCAATTTTGCTTGGTAGTATTAGTGAGTAGACTTCTCGTTCGAGTGAAAGTGGCCGCCACAGGGAAAGAAAAACAATAAAAGGGTTATCCGTTGAACGGGAGGTGACAAATTTTCAATGAATGAATGGATTATGACCTTTTTGCTTTAATGAGTATTGCCTTTTGTGACCCGGCACTTTGACATTGATGTGTCACAAATCATTCAAAGTTTACTGTCAAAGGTGACCGAATTCATTGTCTTGTCCGCCGATATTTTGATCATTTCCAAACGCGCGCCTTGAAGTTTCTGTCTCTCAAGTGAGGTCAAGATTATTATGTTTTGACTATTCATCCACTGTGTTGTAATCCTGAACGGCCATCGAGTCGAGGTCGAACGCCAACTTTCCATATCCTCCGTACTATTCAATCACCGTTCTTCTTCTTCTTCTTCTTGTACTGTTCACTACGGTATTGTTTGCACGCACTGTTTACCATATTATTCATCACATTCAACCATTTTAGCATGAAACAAATCAACATTAAATCTTTTAATTTTTTTTATTTGATTAAACAAGTATAATTAATAATAAACATTCATATTAAATTTTTTTATAAAAAAATATTTTAATTATAATATATTAAATATAAAATATTTTTTAATTTTTTAAAATTGTATATGTTGTGTATTTTTCTATCAATTATTTCATATTTTAAGTTTTATATTTTTGTTAATCTTTTGCATTGTGTTTTAATGTTTTGTTCAAAAATATAAAATAGATTGAATATACAGTGGTTAAATCCGTAAACAAGACACCAAAACAGTAATTGATTAGAAAAAGTAAAACACCAAAATCGCGCCACTTGGAAAGACGTTTGTTACAATTATTGGAGCGCAGCCTTTGGAACGATTTAAATGGGCATCTTCTAGTGATGTGATGTTGTCAGAATTTGACTGAGGAGGAGCAGGCTGTGCTCCCAATTTTCCTTAGCAGTCTTGGAGAGTAGTCTTCCCACGTGAGTGGAAATCGCCTCCCGTGATGCAGATATCTCAAATGTAATTGGTAAGTACTTAATCATGCACATGCAAAGAGAAACAAAAATCAAAGAAAGCAGCGTGCCAATCATCGATTGTACGGAGAGGTGAAATTTTATATGAATTATTATCACCTTTTACTTTCAATTAGTATTTAAACAGTAATTAAATATTAATATAATAATTAATTTAACTTATTATTTAATATTTTATTTTTTTTTATTTTTTAAATTTTATATCTTAATTTATTAAATTAAATTAATATTATTATTTATTAATAACTATTATAATAAAAAAAATTAATTAAATTATTTTTTATTTTTTATTATTTTTTATATAAATTATAAAAATATCAATAAAAATTTTCTTTATATATTATTTAATATTAAATAAATATACTAACTAAAATTTATTTAACCGTCCTTCTTCGTGCACTATTTCAACCTAAACTATAAAAAAATATATATAAAATAATTATTCAATATAATTTTATTATATATTATTGTACATCTTTTTTATATAATTTATTTTTTTTTGTTTACTTCTATAAATTTTTATTTGATAAGCTGCAATGCGTCGAGGCTTTGGGAAGGAAACTTTGAGACTACACCCTCCAGAACTAACGAATCAATTTGATTGGATGATTTACATTTACTCGCGTTACAAGAAAACAAATGGGCATTGGGACAAAATCCCAGCAACTCGACCAGACCATAAGAATCTAATCCGGAGAGATTTGTAGGGCACTCCATTGGTTCGAAGGGCCCGCATTTAAAGGAAGGGCACTCTTATATACAAGTTTTTATATAACACTAAAATTATTAATTATCGATTTAAACAAAATTTTTATACAATTAAATTAATTTGAGAAGGAAAAAATTATTAATTATTAAAAATATATTTATTTCATTTATTAACCAGCACAGAATTAACATCTAATGCCACAGTCAGCCACGGCACTTGCAGTTTTATTCTCTAAATATAAATATTAAGGGGACGAGAAGGAATGGGAATTACATACAAATCATTTTTCCCTTCTCACGGCCGCACCAAAGCGTTCGCTCATGTCTAGATCTCTGCTCTCCAACCCATTAGGGAGTGTCCAGTCGAAATGATACAGCAACTTGGCAAGTGAAAGCTCAACACTGGCCATACCAAAAGATAAACCAGGACACATCCTCCTTCCAGCACCGAAAGGGGATAAATTCAAAATGATTTCCTTTATAATCAATTGAACTATCAAGGAATCGTTGGATCCAACAGGAATATCGTATCCCAAAATCTTAGAGCTCTCTCTACATTGTCTTGGGAGTAGCAGCGGAAGAGGAGGATGTAATCTTTTAATAGTGATTTAAATAATACGACGATTAAAATTAATAATAGTAATATCTAAATAAAATCTCATTTATAAAAATTTAATTTATGTTTTTTTTACCGTAAGAATAGCGATGAATACTTTCAATATATTCAGAAAAAAGATATTTTTGTATAAAAAACACCCAAAAAAAACCATAAAAAGTAATATTAAATTTGACTTATCATTGATTTTATGTGTTACTCAGTATCATTGGTCAATTAAATTTGACTTATTACCCTTTTGCTTTCTCAAATTGGATTGTCCCATTTTTTTTAATTTATTATTTTATGTATAATTAGTACATGATGATGAATCTTCACTTAAAATTTTAATTTAGAATCACATTGTTTATTGTGGATAAAAGAAAAAATTAAGATGTTGCTCGCGCGAAGGGATGTTATGAATTCAAATTTAAGGAATTAATTAAAGTTAGCATAAAGAAACGTACGAAAAGAAACAAATTACTTCGAGAATTGTATCAAAGTTAATGTAATAATATTAATTAATTAATTTTTTTAAAAAAATTTAAAATTATTTTTCATTTAAATATATTTTTTCATAAAATTTAATATAAACTCTACTTTTTAATTTTTTTTAAAATAAACAAATTGCCTAATTAAATTAAAAGATGTCAGTATCTTTATAACACCCATGCTCTTTCTTTTCCCCTTTTATCACCACCTAATATCATTTTCCAAAATCAATATATAATCGTTAAAATAAATTAATAATTTATACTATTTTTAATAAAATACAAATAAATTTCTGATTTAAAATCAAATTTATTTGTTTTGATTTTAAAATGAATTTAAAATCTTAAAAATAAAGATTTTTAATATAGTAAATTATTTCTTTCTATTAAGAGGGTTAATCTTACACAACTTGTAAGCTACTAATTTTGCTTGATCTTAGTGAAGTAAAACCAAATCCCTTTTCCTCTGTGCACATGGAAGTATTAATTATCACAATTTATATTGATAAAAATATAACTTTTAATTATGAATATACTAATTTACTTTATTAATTAATTTGGTTTTAATTTTTTTGAAAAACATGTGATATTGTTCTAAAATTCAATTATTCTAATAATAAGAAACTAATGGGGTATATTTCAAAACTATTAAGAAACAGTGAATTTTAAGTGAAAGATTCATTTTATTAAGAATTTACTAATTTTAATTATTTTCATCAATTAATTAAAATAAGAAACCACAACAAGTAAATAAAGGAGATAAGTCATTTTAACAATATTTAAAATTTTTCAATCTTACATCTACAAGGCCATACTCAAAGAAAAATAATTTACGAGATTATACCCAAAAAGAAATCAATCATGAATTAAACAGTTATAAATACTAATAAATTTATACACAATAAAGACTCTCTCTTATTATTGTTATCCCTATAATGAATCTTTATTGATGGTTTTAAACAAATTTGATAAGATCCCTTTACTTGATGTCATTAAACTCTCTTCAATAAGAATAAATTTGTAAAAATGTCTTTTCACATTAAAAAGAATAATATCAAAATATTTTAACAACACTTAGAGACATAATCTCTAAATTGATTAAAATAAGAATCAAATACTCGTAATTTATATCAAATTATTTTATAATAAGCACAAAAAAAATATAAAACAACTTCAAAAAAAAATTTATAATAAAATCTCATAAAATTCCCTCAAGTTGGCATGAAGGGGTGGCTACACAATTAAAAATATTATATATTTATAGTAAAATCTTAAGCCTTGTTTAATAACAGGTTTTGTATGCTTGATCTCTCTTGCATTTGTGTATGCAAAAAAAGAATATACAATTAGAAAAAAAAATACCTATAATTTTTATAAAAAGAAAGGGAACAAAAATTCTTATGCCAACTTCGATATTGCTTCTAATTAGTATTTTTGAATTTGTTTAAAAAATAAAATAATATTATTTTTTAAATTTGAATTTCATACATATATACGTGTATATTTATACTTTTTTTAAAAATATATAATTTTAAATAGAAATAATCTTATTTATACATAAATTATACACTAAATTAAATGATTTTAAATATAAAAATAATACAAGTATAGTTGAAAAAAAATTAAAAAAATATTAAAAAATTTTGTCAATATTAAGTACCATTTATGTATGATAATAAAATATTAAATCTACTACAAAGTTAGTATTGAATATTTGTAGTAGATACAAATGAAATTTTAAGGTATCTATCTCAAACTTGATCAATTGTCATCCCTAATATTAAGTTTATAAAAATATGTTTATTATATTTAACGGGAAAGAATTTTCAATTTACTTATTTATTTATTTAAAAATAAGGTAAAATATAAACACAATAATTTCAAAAATATCCTTAAATTCTAAGAGAATTAAACAATATGTATGTTGACTATAGAAGCATGGCACACACATAAAAGTAAAATAAAATCTCTCAATATACTTTATAGAATAACTTTCATATGGTCATAAAAAAAATTTTAATTTCAATTTAAACTAGTTATAAATAAAAATAAATTTTATATTATAATAAGTTATAAAATTTCTTTATTTCATTTTAAGAAATTAGACTTCACATATTAATCATTATCTATATATTGTAAAAAAAATAATGGTATGTTACGTTAAAGAAAGAAAAAGATAGAATAAAGTATATTTTTAAAATTATTTGAAATAATATTTTATTTTTTAGAGTTGATATCACATTTTAAAACTTGCAAGTATAAAATAATTTGTCAATATGAACATTTTTTTGTTGAAATCAAAATATTTCTAATTTTTTTAGATATATTTAGAAATTTTTTTATACGAAACATTTTTGTATTTTCATATTATCATCCTTCTTCTTTTTGTGTAATAATCTTTCTTCAGTTGAAGCGTAATGACTTTATGTTCACTTGGATGATTGAAAAAAGTATTAATATGCATGTAATTTGTATAGTAAAATTATCAAATTTGATCACTCAATTACAAAATTATTCTTTTCATCCTCTTCATTAGTAATTGATTGATCTTTATATAAATTTTCTTCTTCTGGTCTTACATGAATTTATTTATTTTTTATTTATTTATAAAAAATTTTATCCAAGAAGTTTCAATTATTGTTAGATTGAGAAAATTAATTAATCCCAACATCACACTCTCTGTTTATAGACGTTCGTATGCATATGTCAATTCCAGGTGCCATCAGCCCTTCTTCCGAAAATCGAAGATCATACGATAAAGACTACCCCAAGACTAGGCGTACGGTTCATATACCACAATTATTACACATAACAGATGTATCTGAGATTCCTTTCAGAGCAAAAAAATTAGATCTGATTAATTGGACCAAGACCATCTTTTGGTAGCAATCATCAAATCATAATACATCAGACACTAAAATCATGAATCTTTCAACATTTATACGCTCAAGTACAGCTGAACAAATTCTCCAGATTTGATTAGGGAATTATATGTCAAACTCGTACAAAAAGGCAAACAAAAAATGCCTTGGTGCCGGGGCCAAAAAACAAAAATCATGGCACAAGCCACAACACAATCATACAATGCCAAATCCTGTGTGTTTCAAACTTATAATACAACGGCGAAACTCGACAATAATTACACTTGGTCAAATAGAATACATGGAGTTTGGTTAGGTTCCTAAAGGGGATCTGTCTTCAGGTCCGGAAAGCATGATCTGGCATTTTAAGAATTTGGAAATAAAACATCCATCAGTAGGACAGAAAAAAATATTGTTTGTGTGTGTGTAACAGGCTCAAAATCACATATTTAAATTGGTGAAAGACTTTAGAAAATAAAGAAAGATGTTCTAAAACACTTACATTGCAGTCAAAAGCAAACCTCCTGGCAAGCATGATAGCTGCATTCCTTTCTCTCGCTGATTCAAATGCCAAAACAAAAGAAACCCCCTTCTTTGCTTGCCAAAACAATGCCTGAGCTGCAGCATTTCCACCCCCTCTTACTCCACATAACTAAATTTAGCATGATCAGAAATCAGCACAAGAAACATGCATTATGCTCTTTCAGAACAAAGAATGCTCAGGTATCAACAAGAATAGTTGTACTTATCAACTAACATTTAAGCACGTGCAGGAATCTGAGCATGAGAAAGCAGAAAACTATATGCCATGCAATTTCTACTTTGACCAATCTCGGTTCCATGGATTCCTTATTCCTTCCTCCTCAAACATCAAAATCGTCTTTATACAAATAGAAAAGAGGAGGAAAAAAGGAGAATCTGTATTACCTGCATTGAAGATGAATAGTACTCTTTAGCAATTGTCATTTTTCCTTTACCAAGTTTTATCCTCATTTTTCCTACATGAAGTACATGAATTGATTCTGATGGATGATCTGCTCCATTCATTTGGGTAACAACTACCTGTGATAAATTAAAAAGAAGAATACATGTAATGTTAAAGGTCAAAAGAATAACAAATGGCCTACAGGTGATGGTATTCACACCAGATTTCCCCTATACTGAACTCAATGCAAATTAATGATTATCTAACAAACTAAAAATAGGTAGGGTCACAAAATCATGTCTATATTTAAGTGAAAAATAGAACCTTTTATGTTTATGTTCAGAAAGATGTTATATGAAAAGCTTAACATGGAGCCAGTGCCTTTAAAGGTTAAAGTGAGAAATATAACATCTATGACCAGCAAAGCAAAGCACAATTCAGAAGAAAGCCCCGTTAATTCTCAAATTAGAGTAAACAGATTTTTCAAACTGTTGTGAGAATGGTAGAAGTATAATTTACTTGAGATCGACCTCAACCATCAGACACAACGCCATGCTCAATCATAAATCTGGGACAATAGGCAAAAATTGTCCAATATATGCAAAAGAGCAAAGTTGAATGAAAATTTGCCAAAAATGGTGGAAAAAATTGCAACAAAATATAAGCCAAAAATGGAAGAAAATACAGGATAATATCCTCCACCGAATCTGAGTTATATCAGCTACTAATGAATAAAATCTTGGATTGGCTCGAATAACATACATGAAATTCAACATCATGCTTCCGCACAAGTGCCTCCACATAGGTTCCCAAACCAGGAGCTGTTTGATAGACATTACATTAGCTAAAGCATATAAAATCATGTATGATAAAAAAATATATTAAAATATAGCTTTGATGGCTCACAAAAGACGGAAACCTCAGAAACTAATAGTAATTACCAAAAATAACTAAAGTTGCAATCAGGATCAAAACCACACCTGGATCAATGGCACTGGTGGTTTTCAAAGTAATTTGCTGCCCCTCAAAAATAATTTCAGCTTGCAGTACTCGTCCAACGTCAAAAGGCTCTGGAGCATAGACTGATTTGATAGCTCCTGAGATGAAAATTTAATTAAATTTCGGCCCTTTTGCACTAGATCATGTTCCTAGCAACTGTATTCTATTAAAATCCTTATTTTACCCATCCAGATTTTATTGGTCAATTTAAAAAATAATATGTACCTACAGTAACTCCTAGTCATTAACCTAAACTAGCACCAAAAATTTATACCACTACGTCACAACTCACATGAAGATATCACTGAATGTGTTTACCTGATATAAGCTCCCTTTTTCCACCTTCAGATGATACACGGTACCATTGAATTGAACACCTGGAAAGTTCTGGAGCATTATCCAAGCATGGCTTAATCCTTAAATATGAACCTAAAGTTTCACAGCCAACTATTTCATATAAATCAGATAACTTTTCCTCTCTCCTTTTGCTCATTGCTAGCTGGAAAATAAGATGAAATGCAAAATATTAATTAACATAATCTTAGAACCATTTTCTCCGCAATGTAAGCACCTACAAACATGAATTGGATACCTGAAACTTGAAAGAGAGGTCATGAAAGTCACTTATTATCAAAATTTCACTAATTAGAGCAGAATAATAGACAAACCTCTCTGCGAAGCCGCAGAGAAGACTTAGACTTCTCTGCAAGTTGAATTCTCAATGCCCGAAGCTCATGCTCCATGTCCATAACCTACAAATTTAAGCTTGATTTACTTACTACGTGTAAATGAGTTTCCACTAATATGATATATCAATTTGGGACTAAAATATGAACGTATAACACTACAGGAAAACCATAGTAGACCATGAGGAAATATAAGCTTTCAAATCAAAAGTATAATCAATCAACAAGTGAATGATGACAAGAATAAACACAAGACAACTAAATTGAACCGTCCCTTTGTGTTGATATGATCTATAAATTTAGAATAAAAACACGAAACTACAAAAAGGTGCAAATTCTAACAAGGTGGCAGATAATAACAGTACTTCATCTATTGGTGAGAAAACTTTCAGAGAGTGATTTATAACTTGACAAAATGTGATCATAACTTTGTAAAGAAAGAGGTAGGATCCAAAATAGGTTTAGCAGAAATTTAAAAACGAGTGGTAGGTGATAGCTCACATGCTATAGAGTTTGTAGGGTATATAAGAACTTGAAATCAAGGTTTCTAGCATAACAAAATGCACAACCTGTACACTCTGGTTAAGGACAGATACTCCAGATATAGCATAACATATCTGCCCATTCTATGTAATAGACATTATCATTGTATTAACTACCAAAGAGCGTGCAGAGAATCTTAAGAATATGAATTGACATATATTTTTAAATTATGCAGAAAGGTAAACAAAGCCACTCGTCGCAGTAAGTCCACCAAAGAAAGTTTTGCCCTCGGACAACCAAAGAAAGTTATGCCATTGGAGTTCATCCGTCCTCATAAATAATTATGACAGTAAGAAACTTGTTTCACAGGGAAAAACACAAACTTTGTATCCTCCAGTATCTAGTTGAAACATCAGGGAAGTTACTTGAACTATTCCAATAAATTAATAATAAAGTTCAAAACGAGTTGCAAGTGATAACTGACGTGCTATAAAGTCTCTTGGCAGCTGTATCAAGGACCTAACTTCATTATGGTTGGGGAAAGGGAAGTTTAAAAGTTCAGGGTTTATGGAAAGACCAAAATGTATATAGGAAATCCAAGATAGTATCCACATTAATCTGATTCAAAGTTAGTCCAACAAGAAATTTAGTCTTTGAAGTTTATCTATCCTCCATCGTCTGACCAATAGAAACTTACAGACCATTCTTTGTCTGTCTTACTTTAATGAATATCATCCCCCCTCTTTCTCATGTGTCCAAACATATCTTTTACAAACTGCTCTCCTCTGTCATCTCTGAACTTCTTCTTCAATGTTTTCATTGTTGAGCTCTCTAAAGCCAGTTCTTCCTCACAGAAATAAACAGCAAAAAGTCTTAACATTCAAAGCAGCCACGTCCAATATTCTATTGTGCAGTCCAACCCAGGTTTTCCACCCATAAATGTGTGGTGTTGACACATATACCATTGGTAAACATGGAAGTCCTTGTAACATTTCACTTAGCTAATTGCAAAAAAATCATCTTACACAAAACACACACACAATCTCTTTGTATATAATAAGATAAACAGATAGATCAACAACTTGGAAATCACCCATAAAGAAAAATGTCATAAAAACTCAACCAATTTCACGGAAGAAGGAAATTGAATTCCCAATTAGAGATAAAATACAACATGCCATTAAACACCAAACTAGAAAACTATCTATTAATTGTTCATTGTCTATTGGCAGAAACAACATCAAAAACACAGATATAATACAAACCTTGCTCGGCTGATGCAGCATTTTAATCCGCCTAGCCTCTTGAACTTCCTTCATTAATTCCTCCAAGTCCTGAAATCGCATGCCAAACATTTTGCTTATAAGTAAGAATAACTGATGACTATGCAGCAGCAACAATGAACATCCAAGTTGACACAATAGAGACTCCTAAGTGAAATGTAAAACTCAGAATTCCAGAAACATTAATGACTTAACAGCATGCATAATGTAATGATGTAAATAGACATACAACTACAAATACATTTAAAAGCTTACCAAAATTTTATACCCATATAAGACTATGACACCTTGAAAAATGAAAATATAACATAAACTTCATGATACAGCTTTAATATTTATTATACGTGGACTATGTAATTATATTATTTTTCCATGGCTTAATTTGATTGACCTTGCCAGAATAAAGTCTGATTACAGGTGATATTATATAATGCAAATTTCTTTTTCTTGACTTCATCTCTTTCTATTTTTATTTGGTCTAATAGAAACAGCCAATGCTTGAACTAGGCTGCCTCTTTATGCCTAACTCACATCAGATATGCAAGATCATTGCCATCAACCATCCACAAGTTTATACCAATTCTTCATCTGTCAGCAAGCTCACCTGAATCCCTTGCTGGTTTAGATGATTTCGAGATAAATTTCCTCCAGATTTGTGTTTCTTTACCGCCTACTTCAAGGTGCGAGGAAAAGATTGAATTCATAAGTTAAATTAAGTTATTATTATGTTTGCTCGCCTTTAATGTTCAAATTCAGTATTTAGTTTGGTCAAGATGATTTTTTCTAGTAAAAGAAATCGGTTGTAAAATAATTATTCAGTTTAAGCAGCCATTACCACTGATTTCATCAGTGGTGAATGTTGGAATTTGATTTCATTAGGTTCTCCAATTTCACATTCAGGTTCAATTGAAACCTTATAGTTGTATAACCTGCTTCCCTGCTGCTCGAGACATTCGTTCATGCTCCTGAAGAGCCTCTTCTACCCTCTGAACTGCTGCTCTGGCACTCTCAATTTCAGCACGAGCAAAAGCTCTTTCCTCATCAACAAGTTTTTTGGCATCTTCTGAAGCCTACAAATTGATGCAAGTATTCATTTGTGAGACAAAAGAGCATGTGCAAAATTGAGATGTATTAACAAATATAAACAGGAAAATAACCAATATAAAAATCCTAACTACAACACCAAAGCATGTTAGATAAATGAAAAGTATGAGTTACGGAATATGTTACTAGGTATCTACAATAAAACAAAGTTTTACGAGAATACTTATATAATATAATTTTTTCCATTTTCACAGGAATAGTTTCAGAATCAGAATAGGAAACATTTTTACTTTAACTTAGTGAGCACTCAATAGTAAGACAAAAGAAACAACAAAAAATTGATTAGGTACACAGATGTATGTCTATAGATCAGGCAAATATAAGCATTACTTATCGTCAATAACAACAATAAATAACATATAATTTATCAAACAAACTTAAAAAAAGAAATCAAAGGCAAGGCATAGAAAAGAATCTCAAAATAATAGTACATCCAGTCCATGATGTTTGTCCCCATTACTTTAGCAAATCCTATAATTTCTATCCATATCAAATGTAATTTACCAAATTATCCACAAACAATATGGCTGGAGAAAGGTTAATGATAGAAAAACCAAATTAAATAAATAGGACTGATACATTAATTGCATATCTACTCAAAACGCTGACTTTCTCAAATAGAACAAAATATTGTGAGATTGATGGAGTCTATTAAAGAGAAAAGCCACCATGTAGCAGCACCAATAAGTCAATTTTCTGTAATCTGTTTCAAATTTGTACTGAAATTCATGACTGGATCTCAATAACATACCTCAAAAGAAATTATATGTGATATATGTCAATCAAACCATTATCATCCGAGTCAGTTCTTTCTTTAATTAAAAACCCTTTGATGCAGCAGAAGCTTCATTCACATTGAACCATCATTCTAAAGAAAAAGAAGGCTATATGTCTATCTAAACTAAATCCCTAACTGACCCTAGTGTGAGCAAGATTCGAACTGAGACCTTTTATACCATCCAACTAACACCCAAAACCAATAACCACCAACTCTTTTAGATTATCAGCACCCAAAACCAATAACCACCAACTCATTTAGATTATCAGCATATGTTCAAGCAAATACAATTTGCCTTGGGGTCCCATAAGACAATAGCAAAGACTAAATAAACGAATTCCATTAAAAGTTTAAATTACCTGCTTCAAAAAATTTGCTAGCTTCTTTACTTCTGCTTTTTCTTGAATCAACTCCCCTTCCCTTTGAGTCAACTGCACTGCTAAAGCTTCCACCTGGAAAAAAAAAGACCATGACATCATTTGAAATTTGGCATAGGCAGCATTATATGAGCCAAAAAAATGCTAGACAAATAGCACTAAAAAAATTATTCAAAAGGATAATAAAATTAGACCAAGAAAATAGCATTTCCAAGGTGATGGAGAGAGGAAATTTCTGTAAGTCCTGATAGAAGACATCCAATACAATGTATTCAAACATCATCATATTGAAATAAAATGTGAGTGAGAGCTACAGTCAGTCATTATCCAAAATGATAACTCCTATAATACCGTAGTAAAAACTAGTTTGAAAGGCAGGGGAATTTCTATATAAAGATTTCTCAACATTATTCTACAATTACACCCTTTTTGTTTGAAGCCATTCATACCTAGGTCCACTTCCTAGTTATGAGCCTAATCCAAAATCCAATAACTTTTTCAAAGATAAAAATAAAGATCCAAGTATCCTAAAACTAAAAGATAAAAATAATAGTAACAAAAGAAAATCATAATTTCTTAGATAACCATGACCACTCAAATTTCATAATAACTAGCCAATTAGATAATTTCTAAATCGCAAACAAGATAATATTGATTTTCCATCACAATCACTATAGAGGAAGACCCAACCACCCACTAATAACATCAGTGTTCCTTCTTTTGGAAGGTACAATGTCGTATGTTTTGGTCTAGTAGTAACAAAAAAAGGATCAATAACTACATAATTACTTAGAAAGATTTCTGATTTTAAAAACAAAGAAATATCAAAATGTCACTATAAGCAGTAAGGATTATGCTCTTTGTCAGGTAGATGTACCGCATTGTACAAGCCTACATTTATATGGTCTAAAGCACAACATATATAAAATAACTGTAGCGCCATAATAAAGGTCATTAGTCATTCTTAAATGTGCATAAGCAAGGTCTGGGGATGGTTATCAAAGAAAGATTTAAAAGAGCATGTTTGACTGGAGGTAATAACGGGGGACGAGAAAGGAATAAAGAGTCCTTTGTTTGGTTAGACAAAATATGGTAGGAATCCTTATTCCCTTAAATGGAATACCATTACCTCACTCATTCCATTCCCTTATCATTTCTTTTTCTCATTCCTTTCTTCATTTCATTCCATTCTTCCAAAAAACAGCCAAGGTTTAAACTTTTCATCAAAGCACGAATCAGAAAACTCTCAAACTATCCTAGAGGCAAAACAATAAAGTTGCAACCAAGAGTCTCTTTATCAAAGACAAATTATTATCATTGTTAAAAATAGAAGAAACTGCAGATGGGAAACAAAACCACATATCATGTCCATTTATAGTCATGACAATAGAAAATAGTACAAAATAAAGATCAAAAATAAAATGGAGTGCTTTGAAAACGCTAACAAAGCATTTTTCATTCATACTCTCTAAATTATTGAAGAAGCAATACAACAAAATAACCAACTTATACTTACACGTGGCATTTGAGTGTTAAAACTAGAAGGATCAAGTTGAATGAAGGATCAAAATTATACAAGACTAACCATGGCAATAGCTTCCTCTACATCGTCCTTGTTTCTACCCGCCACACGTCCTTTCAAGGATTCCAAAGCATCTCTAAGCTTCTTCAGAAGAACGTGCTTCTCCAATGAAGCTGCCTCTCCAAGCCTAGCCTGCATATCCCAAAACCAGTTATGATTTAGTTACATAGAAAATTCACATTCCTATTGCTTCACCACTGTAGAAAGACAAAACACAAATAAAACAACACTATTCAAATGAGATAAACCATAGATTATCAATTCATCTCCAAACTCCATTTATGCTCCCTTAAAAATGAAAAACACAAAAACAAGAGAACTCTAGGACGAACCAATATTTTTCTTTTTCAAGATCCAAGATACATTTGGTAGCGTAAATCAGAAACAGTTTTCGGAGGTAAACATAAACATTTTCAAAGTTATTTATCAAGCCCATGAACAGGCCAAACACAGTCAAGTTCAATGTCCCTAAGACATTTTCAAATTTTAGATTGACTGTAAAGAGTTGTGTTTTAGGAATCTCAAAAATTGCTGTCTACATACAGCAAGTGAATACAATTTACACGTGATTTTAATTGTGCAAAGCAGAATAAATTTAGTAGTAAAATGATACCCAACACACCCTAAGGTTTTGGGTTCTGAACAATTAATTATCTTAAGCCCAAAAGCAACTTCTAAATTTAAGAGTCATAGTTGAAATATAGAACATAATTAGGTTACAACTAAATATATTCTTTCAATCAACTTAAATTCATGGTATAGGAAGATACATAAGAATAAAATTAAATTAAAATTGGACTATAGAACCAAATTCTCGATCAATTTATGAAAAAGTCTCAAAAGTTTACAAACAGGAATCAATCATGCCAATGTCAAATAAACTTCACCTCTTCGGACAACTTAGAAGCAGCAGCCAAACCCTTCTCAAATTTGCTGGCAAGGTCGCGAACTGATAGTCGTTTCTGCTGCTCCAACAATTGTGCAGTTTCACGAGCAACAACCTCCTTCATGGACAGTACTTTTGGGTCATCTTTCCCGTCAACAATCTGATTATTGGCTCCAATTTTGTAATTGGGAAACCGACTGGATGCAAATACCACATCGGCTGATACAGCCGGAACTGCATCTCTTTGCATTGTGTTGCCAAAATCACGACTTACTCTTGTCATAGTTACAAACTAAATGGTCTGCTCATCACCAAGAGGTAAACTTAATACCAAGAACTAACCAGATAATCATTGCAAAAATGACATTTTAACATAAAAAGAAAATGTGGGTCAGCATTTACCAACCGTTATGACATCAATTAAGTAATTAATTAACCTTAACATACTACTAATTTAATGCAAGAATCACTCAGTAAAGGCACAGAATTATTAAATAATGACAATTGTACAGCTATTTTCTCTTCTTTTTCCTCAGTTTTCCCAGCAAAATAAAATCTACAGCAGCACAAAAACAAACATACGGCCACCAAAAAAACACACACCCATGAACTAAAACAGACAAATCTTCAATCTTTAGCTAAAATCACCTTGGACGCTGATCATTAACAAGTCAAACAATTTCAAATCAAAAAGCCAAACCCAAGAATGAACTACCGAAAAGGATTACCACAACACTCAAAATGTCTAAAATAACATACATGAAGAGGAAAAACTAGAAGCAGACTCGGAATGGAGAGAAAACCCTAATTCCTTCGAGAAAGTAAACAATGGAGACAAAAATGGGAAGTTGGACTTACAGATCATGGAAATGTTAACAGAGAAAGTGGAAATTAAAAATGCAAAATTTAAGGAGATTCCTGGATCAGATGAAAATTTAGCTGTGGGATTTGATATGATCGGTGATTACACAACAGACAATTTCCAATTTGCTGGTAGCAGAAGAAGAAGAAGGAGATGAAGATTCTGTGCAAGGGAAAACAACATAAAGTATGAGGTTTTGTTTACCTATTAACAAAAAGCAAAGCTAAGAAAAAGCCGCCCTACAATTTCTTTCTTTTTTTGATTTTTTTTTAAGAGTAATAAATTTGTGAACCCATAATTTTTTATGATTTTCAAATAATGATATAACTTATATGTTCATATCAAATAAGTCCTCATTTCTGTTGGAATGAGTCTTTTCTCTATCCAAGTTTCTTACTAACTCACTTTTGAATACTTTTATGAATAAATCTTCTATTAGTATAACAATAATTATAAATATTTTGAATTTATTTATTCAAAATATAATATTATAACAATAATTTGGCCATTTTAATACTAATTATGAATTTATTTAATACAGCAACATTAATTATAATTCCATTTAAAATTTCAAAACAATTAAAGACTCAAATGATATTTTCCCTTTTTTTTTAAAAAGAAAACTCTTTTGGTGGGGTCCTCTCAAGACTTTGATGACTTCATCTTGAATGTGTACTGTATTTGTCAGTCATGCTTATGCTTTAAACTTCAAACTTCTTGGCGGGTCCCGCATGCCCTTATCTTATTCTGCCTTTTCATTTTCCCTTTCCAATTACGGTACACAAACATACGTACATACAACAACAGTACAGTATTTAAAATTTCTTAATTTTGAAATTAAAAAAAATATATATAAAAAATAAAATAAAATAATTTGAAATCAAAGTTTTGCATTAATGAAGCAAAATGTGAAGAATTTGATCGTGTTTTTGTATGGAGAAAGGACAGGGAGGGGTAGGGGAGGCGGCCCGTAGCTGCCGCTTGCATCTTTGACAAACGCCGTCCATATCCTAACAGTAGCTTTCCTTTTTAATACCAACCGTGCCAATGCCGCCGCCGACCTTATTCTTTGACTTGAGACGGTGACAATTACAATAATTTATTTAAACTACCCAATCAAAATCAAATTTTTAATATATTTATTTTTATTAAAATATAATTTTTAATAAATTTATTATAAATAAAAAAAAATAAACGATAAAAATCACGATTAAAATATTATAAATTTAAAATCCAAAGCATTGTGTATTAAATATTAATATAAAAATTAATAAAATATTATTGAATATATTTTTAATTTTAATTTTAAAATTAAGGAAGTTACATTATAACGAAGGAAGTATTATAGATGATTCTACCATTTTAGGACACTCAAATGAGTTGGCCTCGAATCAAAAATCCAGTTAGTTTAGAAGCAAACGGTTAAGGACACTGACAGTGAATAATAGTGGTTGATGATAGACGTGCAAGCAACATCGGCAACCGATACTGGGTGTTCGGTTGGGTTGGGTGGCGATTCTTACAAGATTCTACAAAGACAACTAGGTGGTAGAAAGGAGGTGTCAATGAAAGCCACCCAACACTATACGTATTCTTTATAGGTATAAAATACTACAAAATAAGGTTTCGGGCTCTGACGAACTAGGCTATAGAAATGTAAACAGGCCCGGCCTGAGGGCTGTGATTCACAGCCCATTAGGCACCGTCGGAGATGTAGGTTCAGATCCACGCAGCCGGGCAAAAACCGCCGGACTGATCGCAAATCACAGCGTGAAACAGACAGAGGAATATCTCTTCGCTTTGCTTGCAGAGATTTGGAAAGAAAAGAGATGGTGGCTAGTCAAAAGAAACACCTGCTGATCTTCTCTCTGTTTGCCCTTGTCTTCTACTCTTACTACCATTCTTCTCTTCCTACTTCGGAAAATAGCGCTTACAAGCAAACCTTTAACCTAACTCCCAACCACGTCCCCAATTTCACCGTAATTATCAAACTCCTCACCTTCAATCGCCTCAGCTCACTCTCACGTTGCCTCCGCTCTCTTGCCGCCGCCGATTACTTAACAGACAGAGTTCATCTCCATGTTTACATTGACCATTTTGCCCTCGCCAATCAATCTTCTGAATCTCTTGACGCTTTTCTGGACGAGTCGCGTGGGATTTTGCGATTCGTTGATGGGTTCGACTGGAAATTCGGGGAGAAATTTGTGCATTACCGGACGGGAAATGTGGGTCTGCAGGCGCAGTGGCTGGAAGCGTGGTGGCCTAGTTCGGATAACGAGTTTGCTTTTGTTGTCGAGGATGATTTGGAGGTTTCGCCGCTGTATTACAAATTTCTTAGGAGTTTGATTCTGAATTATTATTACAGTTCTTCCAATTCTTCTCATTCCTTGTTCGGAGCATCGCTACAGCGACCAAGGTTTGTCCCAGGTATCATTTTTACTTTTTTCTTAAGGTTTTCTGCAGTTGATTTCTCAAGGGATGTGCTTTAATTATGGATCAAAAGGAAATTTTGAGCAATATAAAATTAGGAGGAATGATCGAACTACGAGCAAATTTGACCGTGTTAATAAGCTCGGTAGCCCATTTGATTAAGTGTTCAATAATACTAGTTTTATGAAGTTTCTTTTTCGATTGCTTGGAATTTGACCATCGAATTCAGAGATCGGTATCTAGTAGTCTACTAATTTCACATCCAAAATCTGATTCCTTACGACCAAGATGGGGCTGTCTTTTTCTGTATTAGGTTAAAGATCTCTGCTAAGTAATAGGACCTGTCCAATATAGTATCCTTGCCTTATTGATTGTGTTGCCTTACATTGCTTCGATTTTGATGACATGTTATATTTGTCTCTCTTTGTGAAACCTTTCCATCGGAAAATTACTGAATCTTTAGTTCTTTTTGCTTGGTACAGGGTATACTTGCCTGATTGATTGGCATTGTGATAATTCTATTTTGACAATGGTAATTGTTGTAATTTCATTGCTTTTGCATAACTTTTAAAGAAAACAAAAACTAATGTGTTTGGTAAGCATCCACCTTTACTTGATAACTAATGTTTATCCATTTTCCACCTACTTATACTTGACAACTAGTAATTTTATTTCACAGCAGTTATGGTTGTATCACTTGGCATTTATTGGTTGAAAGCAAATTTGATGCATTTTATTTGTTTTTCCTATTTTAGACTTTCCATAGCTGAATTATTAATCCTCTTCCATATATTCCGTTGGTTCTATTTAGATTTTCAGAAATTTCATATTGTTAAGATTCTTTTCTATTTATTATTTATTTAGTTGCTAAATACAGGTAAACATGGAAACAAAATGCTCCTAGATAGTGGAGCACGACTTTTCTTGTACCAGTTGGTTGGCACTTGGGGTCAGCTTCTGTTTCCAAAAACTTGGAAGGAGTTCAGGTTGTGGTATGATAATCACAAAGCCAAAGGCATCAAGCCATTTCTTGATGGGATGGTAATTTCATATCTGTCATTACTCTCCTCAAAATTTTCTTATCATATATATAATTTTTGCTTGTTGCTCAAGAATACGAAATCTGTTTGCAGGTGACAACAGGATGGTACAAGAAGATGGGAGAAAGAATCTGGACTCCTTGGTTCATTAAATTTGTTCATTCTCGTGGTTATTTCAATATCTACACCAATTTTCCAAATAAAAGAGCACTTAGTGTCTCTCATCGTGATGCTGGCGTTAACTATGGCAAATCAGCTGGGCCAGACTCCCAACTATTGGATGAAAGTTCTCTTGATTTATCTTCTCTGAACATGCAACCTTTGAATAATTTTAAATGGTATGATTTTTGTTTTAGACAAGTATTTCAAGGACAAGTTGTAAAAAGTATGGATGAGCTTGGTGTTTCTCTTCCCTCAGTGCAGAAACAAGAAACTGTTCTGCTAGTGAGCCTATTTAGCACTTCGGAAGCTGTAATAAGGAACCTCCTCTGCCACTTTGAGAGGCTAAATATTCAGAACTACATATTTGTTGGCCCACATTCCAACTTTCTGTTGGATCTTGCAAGAAGGGGACATCCAGTGATTGATGCAGACCAGTTTCTTAATAATATCAGAGCATACAAATTTATGAAATTTCAAGGTTCCAATATTAGGTTGACAAAAGAGGTCTTGGTGAAGGCTTATGTAATCAAGAAGTGTTTAGAATATAGGTATAGTTCATTGGTATTGGATCAAAATTTTCTTGTTGTCAATAATGGTTTATTTCTCGAGTTCATTGATGCCACCTTTGACTTCTATGCTGGGAAGAGTTTGCAAATGCTTTATGTCAGAAGCTCATCTTCTGTTAAGAAAATGTGGACACATGATTTTTTCCACAAAGTTGCAACAATGGTGGATGAAGATTCTTTACCCAGAGATGGCAGAAGTTTTGCAAGTATTGTGTCAAATTTATTGGAACAGAAGGTTGGTGTGAGGATGAAGAGGATCGATGAATCGAGCGTGGGAATGGAAATTGGTTCCGGGGATTCTAATCAATCCACTTTTGGGGTTGGAAAGAAGATTATTTATTGGTCTGCTGAACTGGGTTTGGATTTAGTTCAAAAGCGGCTTGAAGAATTGGGTATGTGGATTATAGATGGTGACTTGTCTTGCATGGCTGTCATTTGTCATCAGTCATAGAATTTTAAATCGCCACAAGGTTAAGAATTTTCATTTATTAACATTTCGTATTCTTTTTTTCCCTTCAAAGTTGTGGGAATTAGATGCCCTCGAGAAAGGTTGGAAACTACACTTAATGCTGCTCTTTGCCAAATCCATGCGCTAAAGGAGTATGTGACATAAATTGCCGCAATGATGATGTGAATGTCAGGTTTGTTCTATTCTTGGTGATCAAGATTTTGTGATTAATTCAGAAATTCAGGTTTTGGTTGGTCTTAGAAATGATAACGGTGAAGACAACTTTTCAACTTGGCAAATGAGGTGTGGTCATGTGGAAGGAATTGGGAACGTTGGCATGTTGAGCTGTAATTTATATGACAAACATTTGAGTACCTCTTTCCATGCTCCAGTCAGCAGCAATACTGCCTTGCAAACATTGTTAAACATTCTTGGGACACGAAGATTGCCAGAAATTTTTGCTTTTTATATAATGGTGCTTTTGTTACCTATTGATTGTACTTCATTATCTTAGCTACTTTAAAATGCTATGAAAAGCAAAATTTTAGCCGATCAATTTGTCCTAATTTGATTTAAGTTTCTTTCTCCTTTCAAAAGTTGATCACGTGAGTTTCCATTTCATATGACCATAAACAATCATTTGACATGTAGAAAATTTTGAACTGGGTAATAATTTCAGCCAAATCGGTACAATCGTTGCAAAGCAAAAAACAAAGTGGTCCAGAAATGTGGTGAAAAATCTGAAGATAATGTACATGTACGTCAATACAATACATATGAATGACTTGTTAAGGCTTCTCTGCCCGAAATCTCGAAAGACATTACCATGACCGCATAAGGTGTACAAGTTGATGCAAATTCTCTCAGAAACCTCAAAATCCTCAGAATCAGCTTTCTCTTCTTATAAATTTTGCTATAGATCCGGAGTGAAGGTGTTCATTCTCTCCCCAGCAACAAATGCTTGCACTTGGTCCCTGGTTTGCACCCAACTGCATCCGGGGTTCTTCTTTGTCCCCCTGGATTTCATCAATTCCCTAACCCTGTTTGCTTCATCCCATTTCCCTGCTTCTGCATACATATTTGAAAGAATGGTGTAGTATCCAGAGTGGTCGGGCTTCAACTTAAACAAATGCTCGGCTGCCCAAGACCCCAACTCTATATTACCGTAGATTCGGCATGCCCCAAGCATAGCGCCCCAAATATTGGCATCTGGTACAATGGGCAGGTTCTTGATAAATGTTACTGCATCTTCTATAAGACCAGCTCGTCCTAGGAGATCAACCATACAAGCATAGTGCATATTCGTTGGCTTAATATTTCGATCTTGCATTTCATTGAAGTATTTTTTCCCCCTTTCAACTAGTCCTCCATGACTACAAGCTGACAAAACTGCAATATATGAAACAGGGTCATATTCGACTCCATCTTCCCTCATAGCTTCAAAGAGATTGAATGTCATATCCAACTCACCAAGCATGCCATAACCTAAAATCATAGTATTCCACGAGGCTGTATCCTTGTTTGGAATTCGATCAAAAATCTTATGAGCTAAATCAATTTGTCCACATCTGGAATAGAAGTCCAAAAGTGAGTTTGCAACAAAGAGATGAGCATGAAAATTGTTTCTCACTATTACACCATGGATCTCTTTTCCTTGCTTAGTCGCTGCTAGATTTGCACAAGCTGATATAACACCCATAAAAGAAACCACATCATAATTCATACACATGAGCCACATTTCCAAAAATAAATTCAGAGATTCTGAGCAATCACTAGTTTGAGAATAGCCTACTATTAGTATGTTGTATGATATTTCATCCCGAATGGATATGTTAAAAGTATTTTGAGCTAGATTTAGGCAGCCACATTTCACATACATATCTGTCAGAGCATTGGTGAGAAACACATCAAAGGTTAATCCCATGCGAATGGACCTTGCATGGATTTCTTTTCCAGTACGAAGGTAGCAACCTCGCGCACAAGTTGAAAGAACATTTATCAAAGTAACAGAATTGGGAACCTCATTGTGAGCTGGCATTGCTCTTACTAATTCCAAAGCTTCTAGCTCAAGCCTGTTGTGACCAAAATTAGCAACCATGGTATTCCATGAAACAACATTCCTTGCTCCCATATTGTGAAACACGTAGGATGCTTCAGCTGACTGACCCGATTTTGCATACATATCAATCAATGAATTGGCAATGAAGACATCAGATTCAACACCCATCCTTAAACTAAAACCATGAATTTCCTTTCCTAAACTGAAACTTTCTAATTCAACCAAAACAGGTAAAATGCTAGAGATGGCAATAGTGCTATGCGTGAATCCCGCAAAAATCATTAGCCTAAACATATCCAAGGCTTCCTTATTGTTCCGTGTATGAGCTAGACTAGTGATAATGGCATTCCAAGAAACCTCGTTCCTCTCTACCATTTCATCAAAAACTTGTCTTGAAGCTTTCACATTTCCACATTTCCCATACGCATCAACCAATGCATTACTAATAGTGACCTTAAAATCTAAACCAACCTTCACAACATAACAATGAATCCTCCTTGCCATGAACTCGTTGGCCAGGCCCCCACAAACTGGCAAAACACTAACAACACCTACAGAATTTGGTTTAAACCCAGCCTTTGTATTCATTTCGCAATATAAATCAAGCACCTCCACATAAAACCCATTAACGGAAAAAACTCCTATAATCGTATTCCACGACACAACATCTCTCTCACGCATTTCATCGAACACTCTCTTTACATCTTCCAAACACCCGCAGTTGCCATACAACAGCATAAGAGTATTACCCACAAAAACATCCATATCAAAACCAAGTTTGAACAAACACCCATGAATCTCCATACCCTTCCACAGTTCCAAATTATCGGCACAAGCCTTGAGAACAAAAGGGTACGTATGATCATCAGGCCGAATCCCGGTCCTAACCATTCGGTCATATATAGTAAAGCCATCACGAACTCGGGCAATCGATAAAGCCCGAATGATTGTGTTCCACAAGAATGCTGTGCGGCAATAAGGGACAGTCTGTTCAAAGAGAAAAAGAGAGGCATTGGACTCTCGAAAGTCTGCATACCTGAGAATTAAAGACGCAGACACAGAAACACTTCTAGGAAGAAACCCATTGAGGAGTGCAAAGGCGTGGGTTTGTTTGATTTGGTGGAGAGTTTGGGTATTGGAGGAGATTGTTACAAGATTTATGTGAATACACTTGGTTTCTGAGGAGAGAAACCGACCTTGGTACTGAGGTGGCTTGAGTTTACAGAAGCAGAACGAGGCTACAAGATGTAGACGAAGAGCTTTACGTGCATGGCTCTGCAATAACATGGGAAGATGGCGACTAACTTCTGGTGTTCGAATGCGCCCCTACTGGTAGTATTAGAATATAAATAAAATGTGTTCGATGTGTAAAACATTTTAAAAATATTTTTAAAAAATATTTTTATATTTTAATATTTAATTTAATAAATATATAATTATATATTAATTTTTACAAGACAATATCATAAATTACTTGATAATATAATATTATAAATATTTAATTTAATAAATATATATATATATATATGTATAAAATTAAATGATATAAATACATAAGAATAAGTTTTGTGAATTATTTATTTTTATAATTATTAAAATTAATTAAATAAAAAATTTTGTTTCAAAATAACGAGAATTGAAGATTTTATATTTACAAGTGTTTGGTTTATTAATTTTTTAAAATAAAATATTTTAAAATAATTTCATACAAATTAATAATTTATAATAAATATTTATATATATATATTTATATAGTACATTTTATATATATATATTTATATAGTACATTTTATATATATATATATATTTATTAAATTAAATAATTTATAATTTTAAATAAATAAATAATTTATGATATTATTTTATTAAAATTATTACATAATTTATGTATATTTATTAAATTAAATATAAATATATTTTTTTTTATTTTTTAAAATTTCAAAAAAAAATGTTAATATTTTTATTAATATTTAAAATTATATATAAAAATATTTTAATTACAGAATATTTTTTACTAATTTTATGAGTTAGTTTTAAAAATAAGAAAATATCGGAATTACACCAGATGATACAATCAAAAACATTTACTCAATTCGTGCTTCGTGTAAACAGATTCGTGTATTTTATTGGAAATTGGAGGATGGTGACTCCCCGTCCCCTTCCCTTCAATCAACTTTCAACTGCTCATTGCCCACCATGAATTTGGGTCTTTACACCGACCATGAATTGCTGCTGCTTTGTCCTCAAATTTATCAATTAATCAATCAAAGGTTCCCCCTCCACTGAATAAAATTCTAAAAAAAAATTTGAATAACACTAGGTATAAACTCTTAAGACCGCTACCTGACCAAGACTCCAAGCCATCGGGATATGTATAAACTTGTTTACGATTTTCAAAGGTGTACAATATATACCCACGTGTTGAATACAGTTTTCAAAGTTATACAAAAATAGACCCACGTGTTGCATGCAGTTTTCAAAGTTTAAGACAAAAAAATGACCCACGTGTATACAGTTGTCAAAGTTAAAGGCGGAAGCAGACCTTGTCCCTTGGTAACATTGTCATTTGAAAATGGCACCAATTAATGATACTGAACCCATTTTTACATAAATTGACCTCTGTTTATTTCTTTTTTCTTTACTATTTCAAGGAAAACCCACTAAAATGCATCTTATTACTGTACATACAAAGTCTGTAATTTACTAAACTAATATGGGAAAGCTGTTAACAGCAGCCTTTAAGCCGGCAGTTTCTTGCATCTTTACCCAGCACCAAAAGAATTCTCCCTCTTGCTTATAAATAAATCTAAGAACGGTGCTTGATTGCACAATTTGCATGCTAGCATGAATTCCCCTTTGTAGGTATCGAAGTTAACAATATGCATTTACTCATATCCATCATCATTTTAGTTCTTTTTTGTATATATATATATTGGTCTGGTAATATCTTTCTTGTGTTTCAGGTCGAAAAAGGAGAGGATTTCATCGGAGAGATATATAGAAAGTATGGCGCGGTTGGCCAGTTGCTGCTCATCTAGAGAACAACGAAATATAAAAGAGAAAAATCGAAGAATGCAGATGAAAGAGCTCCTTTCCAGACTCGCTTCTCTCATTCCTCCTCAACCCTCCAAGGTTTTCTCTCATTGATCTCCCCCATCGCTCACAGTCACAGCTTCATTTCTCCATATTCCCTTGCAGAGAGAGACTCATTGGCATACGATGCCTCTGCGTTTGCCCTAATTATCTAATTTTCTATGTTTGTACAGTTGTCGGTGCCTGAGATTGTGGATGGAGCCACGAGTTATATAATGAAGTTGCAAAAGAATGAAGAAAGTCTCAAGAGAAGGAAAGCACTTTTGGAAAGAGATCATCTGGAAAAGAACGAGCTAGCAGCAGGCAGCAGCTGCAGCTCAAGAATAATGTTGCCAATACTGAACATAACGAATTTGGATTCTTCTCTGGAAGTTAATTTGATTTGTGGGCTAACGAACAGAAACATAATGTTGTGTGAAATTATAGGTGTTCTTGAAGAAGAAGGAGCTGAAGTCATAGATGCCACACAACTAAATGCGGGTGATAGGGTCATCTACATTATTAAGTCTAAGGTATATGTCCTTGTTTCTCTCAAAAATACTTGCTTTTAACCAATATTGGTGATCTCATTCATTCTTTGATAACTTTAAAAGTTAGAACAGCTCAACTCTAAACATACTTTTAAATGTATTACCATCATCAAAGTTCCTTCTTGATCGTATCTTGATTTCATTTTTTACATTGCAACCTGCATGGATTGCGTTTTTAGTTGAGGGATCAACTTTACAATTCTTACAAAACGGTTGGTCGGTGGCTCTTTATCTTATATATATATATATATATATATGAATGTCGTCTCTTTTTTGCAGGCCATCCTTTCTAGGATCGGCATCGAAACTTCAAGAGTTCAAGATCGACTGAAAGAACTAGTTCTCTGAAAATCAATGGTTTAGATTTAATGCCATGTGGCTATCAAATATCCATATAATTTATATCAAAAAATAAACAAACTCAGGATCCATGATGCATTTGTGTGTGTGTCTCTCTCTCAAATTCATGAATAAAATTACGATTACAAGAAATAAATTATCATCTCTAATTAAAGTTTAGAACCTATAAATGTTAAAGTATCTGTGACAGTAACTCTGTAAAGCTCTCTAAAGTGCCATAGATATTTAACATCACCAAACTTCACTCTTATTCTTCTTCTTGTGGCTCTTCTTCTGCAGTGAAGTGATCACATATTTGGTTGATATAAAATATTCAAAATGGAAAGAAGCCAGGATTCTCTTGAAACTCTCATTTCCTTAATTGATTGTGAAAATCATTACTCAGAATATAATTCAAAATCTACATCTGAATATTTTTATTAGAGTAGAAAAATTAGTGACACAAAATTCTAATTATTAATCAAAACAAAAAAAGAAAAAAAAACATACCTCGATTAATGCAACAGGGCCTCCATTTATAGACACAAATGCTGCAATGGGGACTTGAGTAATTAGGCGCCACATTTCACACTTCTTCATAGACTGCAGCGGCCATGGTGATGGCAACAGCAGTGAACAGTCTTCCACAATGCTACGCATTGCATGTTAATTGTTAGAAGTCAATGAATAAAGCCAAATTTAGTTATTAATTCTACAAACGAGATAAGAATCTAATACTCCTTGGTTTGATTATTTGTCACTGTTAACGTATAACATATTAATTTCAATTTCTAAGCATAAGTGAAATTTGTGAGGAGAAGTTTATACCAAATACGAGTCAAAATTCATTGAGTTTAGATTAATACATCATAGACAATCCACCACTAAAAGGTTGCAATATCAAGTATAATCAATAGAACAATCAAGATAATAAAACACGGATTTGTTATTAAAGAGAAATCTTAAAAATAATTTCTTACAAACATGCACAGGACTAAATTTATCTTTGCATTTGAAGCAAATCCCTTTTCGCCTTCTTTCATTCAACTCGTCGCTCTTTGTCTTCTTAATAAGTAAAACATTGGTTAAGTTGCACGGGGTAGGTTAACTCTAGATGTAGGTGGATTGGTCTGTCGTTGTGCAATATCCCGAGCTTTATACAGTTGAGCTAACCCGATTATTAATCCTAAAGTACGTGGTTGGTTAGCTCTGACATCTATTCGAATGAAGTCCTTCAAGCCACCAACAAAGAAACTTGCCTAGCATTTCCAATGGTCTCACTTTAGCAAGTAGTTTCTCAAACTTTTCTTGATAATCTTCTACTATTCATGTTTGTTGCAATCTAGTAAGTAGAATGAGCTCTGAATTGTGTCGTATGCATAATACTAACAGGGAAGAAGAAGAAGAAAAAGTTAGTAACAATAGCACATGGCATATCACATGCAAATCCAAATGAAATCTTTGAAAAAAAAAGAAAAAGAAAATTACCTCCAACATGTGGATCTTCTTTGTCTTGTCTTGGCTAGGGCTATTGAGTAGCCCAAATGCAACCAACACAAATGAAGAAAACTTTCACGAAAGGAGAAATTAGTCTTCTTGTCTTGGCTTGGCCCGGGGAGGGCTATTGTTCAATCTTTGATGTTTCATGGACAACTAAAATAAAATAATTTTTGACACTTATGGTCCAAATTCTCACCATCCAAACACTTACTGTATATTTACTCACCATTCATGTACCCTAAAAAAAACATTTAATAGCACATGCTACATGTAATTAATGAAAATCATTCCCTTTTGATGCCATACCAACATACATCCTAATTTGACTAGAATTTTAACCGATCATTTTTTTTTAATTCATTCCAAATATTTTTTATTAATTTAATTAATTACTAATATGCGCACACGTGCGTGTAAGAGACATGAATTACTTTATAAAATATAAATACATATAATGTAATTATACAATATATTATAAATAATAATAGAGTTGATATAATGACTTAACAAGTTAATTATAAATTAAACAACATCATTTACTATTTATTGAATTATTATTATTTAATTGCTTACTACATATTTTACTATCGAGTACATACACATACACAAAAAAAAATTAAAAAAAAATATAATATGTATTTTACTGATAAATAAATTAGTTATAATAAATAAAAATATAAAATTTTTAAAAATATTTTTTTTTAAATTTTTATATTAATTATTATAAAATTTATGTTTGTATTTTACATACTATTTATTATATATTTTAAATATTATTTATTATTTACTTTAAAATACTTTTATACGTACAACTATTGTATGTATAACTACTATACCATAGCCATTTCCTTTTGTAAATTATGTTGATCCAAAATCTAAAGCAAAGGATTAAAATCAATTTATGACCATGAATGATTAATCTTATAATAATTATTAGGTACTAAATTGGAATCGCTGCGGTGGCAGCTCACATGTCACATATGTTTGATGTTGCCACTCCACCATACCATATGTGGGTCTACTCGCCAGCACCCGATTATATTATTTACCAAAATAAAATATATATATATATATATTATTTTTAATTTTTAAAATAAAAATTTCCTAAATTATTGTTGTTGTTGTTAATTGACAAGGTCAATAATGTCATTGTAATTAACATTAACGACGTATATGTCAATTAAACGCTCTGTGTATGCCGATTTAATTCAAACAGCACTGCATCTGACACCGTCCAAATGTCACAATCCAACGGCACGAAAAGGACCGAAATAGAAAAGAAGAGGGAAACAACAAGAGCCGTCCGATCTCGCAACCCCACCCAACCCTTCCCTTTTCCTCTCCTTTTTATTCACCACTTCCGCCACTCTCCTACTCACCACTCTCCGATCGATCGCGAGCCAGCCTCGGTAGTATTGTAGATCTGCTCAAAAATCAGCTGTAAGTTGCTTAGTTTTGTCGAAATCCCGTGCCAATTTCTTATTAACTTCGCTGAAATCGTCAGATCTGCGCTTTGAATGTTGAACATTTTGTGTTTTGTGTTGTAGTTTGAAAGAAATTTTTGAAAATGAGGGAGATCCTTCACGTGCAAGGAGGGCAATGCGGTAACCAAATCGGATCCAAGTTCTGGGAGGTGATTTGCGAGGAGCACGGGATCGATCCGACGGGAAGGTACCAGGGAAACTCAGATCTTCAACTTGAACGCGTCAATGTCTACTACAACGAAGCATCTTGCGGAAGATTCGTCCCCCGTGCTGTGCTCATGGATTTGGAGCCCGGAACCATGGACAGCGTCAGATCTGGGCCGTACGGTCAGATATTCAGGCCTGATAACTTCGTGTTTGGTCAGTCCGGTGCCGGAAATAACTGGGCTAAAGGGCATTATACGGAGGGAGCTGAGTTGATCGATGTCGTTCTGGACGTTGTCAGGAAAGAAGCTGAGAACTGCGACTGTCTCCAAGGTATATTATTAATGAAATGTGAAATCTTTTTTCATCATAAATTAACTTGATCTTGCTAATCTGTCATGTTCTTCGCAGATTGTTGAACGGGAGGTGTCAAATTTATTGTTCGATTTTTGGATTGGTGAAGTACTTGACTCATTTTATGATTTTTTTGTATAATTCTGTTTGGATTAGGTTTCCAAGTATGCCATTCACTGGGTGGAGGAACTGGTTCTGGAATGGGAACTTTGTTGATCTCTAAAATCAGAGAAGAGTACCCTGACAGAATGATGCTCACTTTCTCTGTGTTCCCATCGCCGAAGGTTTCGGATACAGTTGTGGAGCCATACAATGCCACTCTTTCCGTTCATCAGCTGGTTGAGAATGCCGATGAATGCATGGTCCTTGACAACGAGGCCTTGTATGATATCTGCTTCAGGACCCTCAAGTTAACTACTCCTAGCTGTAAGTCATATCTCCTTATTTAATCTTTATTGAACTCAGATATTCTACTTAGAATGTTGTCTTTCTTTGCTTGTTATACCTTTTGCTTGATAATGCTTTATGCATGATAAAAATGATTTATCTGTAAGTTAGGTTGCCCCCCCTGTTTGTTGCCACATCTGTTTGTCTTGTATCTGGAGCATAGAAGATACGAAATAGATGAATCGTTATTCAAAACATTGTCATGCTTACGTTATGACCTTGCCTGCTATAGGCTATATATGAGTACGGTGTAGGATCCTTATTGTTAGATCACTCAGAATAGTTATTGCCTTGGGAAGTTTTAGGTGTAACGTATTTACCGAATTTGGTAAATTGCAGCTCCTATTGCCAATCCTTTTCTTGCTTAGCATGATACGAAGTTTAATATTTTTTGGGAAATTACTTGCCTATATTTCCTTTGGGTCGGAAATGAACCTTTTATGAAAAGTTTATGTTTTTTTTGGTCAATGACACTTTTATGCCCTCTATGCCGTGAATAAGATGCTCACTTTATATCATTACTGAACAAGTTTTACCTTTTAATATGGTTTGCTGGCGTGACTTTATGATAATTTACCATACAGTCTACATTTTTTATACATTGCAACATGTGAGAATAATGGGGAATGTTATGTTGCTGTATTTCTGATTTCATTTTGTTATGATGTAACGAAATCTTATTGACACTAATTTTCTGTTTCTGACCTACAAATATATTGAATCCTTGTTTATTGTTTCTTCATTGTGACAGTTGGTGATCTGAACCATCTGATCTCTGCAACCATGAGCGGTGTCACATGCTGCCTTAGGTTTCCTGGTCAGCTTAACTCTGATCTACGCAAGTTAGCAGTGAACCTCATCCCCTTCCCTCGACTGCACTTTTTTATGGTTGGATTTGCTCCCCTCACTTCTCGTGGGTCTCAGCAGTACCGTGCCTTAACTGTGCCAGAGCTCACCCAGCAGATGTGGGATGCCAAAAATATGATGTGTGCAGCTGATCCGCGCCATGGTCGCTACCTCACTGCCTCAGCCATGTTCAGGGGCAAGATGAGCACTAAAGAAGTTGATGAACAAATGATCAATGTTCAGAACAAGAACTCCTCGTACTTTGTCGAGTGGATTCCAAACAATGTCAAATCTAGTGTCTGTGATATCCCTCCTAAGGGTCTTTCTATGGCATCCACCTTCATTGGTAACTCAACCTCAATTCAAGAGATGTTTAGGCGGGTGAGTGAGCAATTTACAGCCATGTTCAGGAGAAAGGCCTTCTTGCACTGGTACACTGGGGAAGGCATGGACGAGATGGAGTTCACTGAGGCCGAAAGCAACATGAATGACCTTGTGTCTGAATATCAGCAGTACCAGGATGCCACAGCTGATGAGGAGCTCGAGTATGAGGATGAGGTTGAGGAAGAGGAAGCTTACCATGGGATGTAAAATAATTTTAGAGGTCTTGGTGCGCGCCGTGCTTCAGCTTTATGAGATACAATGAAGTCTAAATATATATGCATCGGCTGCTGCTGAGCAAGAGTAAATTTTGAAGGTCGTTTCTGTGGGTTGATCTATTGTTATATATGGTAATGCTACTGATGGCGAATTGAAAAATGTCGACTTTTCCTGGGTCGTTTATAGGTATTTTAGTGTACTAGTCTTTGGGAGACGTGGACGGTTGTTTCGTATTCTTCGTGTTTGAATGCTTGCACTGCTTTTCAATATCCATTTCTATGATGATATTTAGTAATAATTTTCTCATGGCATTATAATTTTCCTTTATCTTACTGTTCCTGATTTCGTTTTCCCTCGCAATGGTTGATTTCGTGAATTTACAATACTTTTTGATAATCAAATAATTGCTAAATTCAAAAAAATTCTGGAGTGAAGACGGGATTGAAAATGTTGTGCGCGCCCCCCGGCGATTGCAGTTCCGTCAAATCGAAATAAAACCGAAGAGGGGATTCCCATTTCCGTTCAGTTCGGAGGCCAGCCCCGACTCACTTCGCTGCCATCCCTCATCAGTCACGTGTTTGGCCCTCTTCTTTGATCACTTTCACTAGCGGGATTCTGTTTTCCCAATTACAAGTACCATCATCGGCATTGCTGCCGTAACTGCAAAGCCGAAGTCCTGGCATAGCTGAGCTCCTCAGCATTCAACCGGACTCTTTTTAACTTCTTCCACAAATCTCATCTCATTGGCCGCAGCAACGGGGTCGGAGAGGTGTCAATTACTAATCATTTAAAAAATAAACAAGTAATAACAATGGGATCATGAATTAGATCTTTAATCGGCGAAATTGGAACCAATTCTGGCCCAAATTTCAAACCCTAGCAAGCAAAAGGTCCGGTGTCATTTTACGGAGAGCGAAATTAACGACCAAATTTAACGGCGGAAGGTAGTAACTGCCTTAGCTCACACTGATTTGACGCGTACTGAGCAAAATCTAACAGGAGCATAAAAGAACGCGCAACCTAAGAAACAGTTCATGATCGAACGAACTCAAAAACACGGGGAGCTTGCACCAGTTGAACGGATACAACACCGTTCCTCTCTTACCCCATCTTTAGACTAAACACAAATAGGGATAAACTGTTTGTAGATGTTAAAAATAAATCTTTTTTTTTGGTTTGGTTTAGTTTTATTCCCAATACATTGAAAATAAAAAAATATTATAACTAAAAAGCAAAATTTTCATAAAATCAAGAAGTTATTTTTATTATTAATTTAAATATATATTAACACATAATATAATTAATAATAAATAATTTAAATTAAATTATAAAATATATAATTAATTTATAAATTTTAAAAAAATATAATTTAAAACTATTCAGTATTAATTTTTGTTACGTGTCATAATTTTATTAAAAATTAAAAACATAAAAAATTACAAATAAATCTTAATTCATATAAAATATTTTTTTTTGTTTATTAAGACTATATTTAACATTATTATGTTCTCGATTTATTATAAAATAGAATTATTAACAATTAAGTAAGTATAAGAGGGAAATTTAGCAATAAAGATTAGTTATTAGTGAAGTAATTTTTTGTTATATATTTTAATTATTATATTTTTAAAATAATAATATTTTTATTCAAATTGATGCATATTATTAACATAGGCTACGGAATACTTTGATTATTGATAAATTATCCTTAAATTAATTATACTAATCCGCATATAAAAGCAACAGTCCTACCATCTTTGAAAGGTATCTTTGTCCCAGGTTGATAAGCTTCAAGAGCCTTGAAGAAAGAGATGCCATTGTTTGTTCACATCTCGGGTTATTTTATTTGTCCTGATATATGTATTTCTGTAAGGATTCTTAATGCCAATGTCTACAATTCATCAAAATTCGAACCCTCAAATTATTTGGTATAGAAAATAGAGATAAAATACAAAACGGGGAATCTTAAATTTACGGGGAGATACTTGATAACTAGCATTTTGCTGAGACTAAAATCTAAAATGAAGAATTTTAGTGCACTATGGTGTTAATTTGCACTTGTGTGAGGGAAAGATATCCACAATCTTGTGCCCTAATTATGTTATAAGTACCCACAAGCTCACAAGATTTTCAAGGCCACACACCCACGTATCCACCTCACAGAAAATTGTGTATCTTCCTTGCGTGCAAGCACTTGAAGATATGGTAATTACATTAAGCTGCATGCAGGGGCATGGCTTCATGACTTTTCTTTTTTTTCTTTTTTTAAAAAAGGGTCTCTCTGTTTATCTCCTTTAGCTTAATTCAATTTCCTTGTTTTGATCAATCCAGGATGGCAAGAGTTCTGATCTCTATCTGGGCTCTTTGAGCAAGGAAAAAGGTGGATATCGAGCTTGCAGCTTTGTTTTCGGTAAGCAAATTTGCAAATATTTACAGCAATTGTTGTGTTGTTGAATTCTTGTTGTCTTGTTTACTCTTTTTTCTTCTGCTTAATTTGCAGCGTTGGGGGCTTTTGAAAACATGGGATTTGTGGCTAACATGGTCAGCTTGGTTTTATATTTCTCGCTCGTGATGCATTTCGATCTTCCAACTTCGTCAAATACTCTTACAAACTTCATGGGTTCAGTTTGCTTGCTCTCACTTTTGGGAGGATTCATTTCTGACACGTACTTAAACAGATTGTATACCCTCTTGTTATTCGGCTCCCTAGAAGTGATCGTACGTTTCTCTACCCAAATTCCTTTTTGAAAAAATGCAACTATCCGCAAGAAAGAATGACTCCTGTCTTGAGCATCGTCTCGTTTGTACCTTCCTATGCAGGGTTTATCGATGGTGACAATCCAAGCGTATTCCAAGGACTTGCAGCCCAATCCTTGTGGGAAATCTAGCTGTGTAAAAGGAGGCATAGCATTTATGTTTTATGGATCTCTTTGTCTGTTAGCACTAGGTGCAGGAGGAGTTAAAGGAGCTCTTCCGGCGCTCGGTGCCGACCAATTTGATAGCAAAGATCGGAAAGCAGATGAGATGGTTGCCAGTTATTTTAACTGGTATTTGCTAAGCACAACTTTCGGAGGAATGTTTGGTGTTACAGTAATTGTTTGGGTTAGCATGAACAAAGCTTGGTACTGGGGTTTCTTCATTGGTACTGCGACTGCCATTGTTGGCTTCGTTGCGGTTGCCATGGGAAAGTCTTTCTACCGCTTCCAGCCCCTTGGAAACAGCCCTTTTGTCAAGATTGCACAGGTAATTCTCATTACGAACCTCGAACACACACACACACACATATATAATGTGGACATTTACAGTTGAAAACTTTTGCTTGGATTAATAATTATTTTGTGTGGGTGTTTCAGGTTATAGTGGTTGCAATCCGAAATAGAAGTCTGTCAGTGCCAGAAAATCCTGATGAGTTGTTCGAAATCAACGATAAAGACAGAGATGCATCCGAAGAAAGACTTTCACATTCTAAACAATTTAGGTAACACGTTCATTTACTTATAATTAGATATTGCCCTTATTCCAGGGTTTTTATAAAATTTCACATTCTAGCCAATTTACTGGTCTCAGAAGATTTTACAACATGTATATGTCTGAATTTTAACTCAGGGCATTGGACAAGGCCGCAATACTTCAAGAAGCCAAAACTCCAGAGCCATGGAAAGTTTGCACAGTGACACAAGTTGAAGAAGTAAAAGTACTGACCAGAATGATGCCAATTCTGTTCAGTACAATAATAATGAACACATGCTTGGCTCAGTTACAAACATTCTCAGTACACCAAGGTTACTTCATGGATCCGTATATTTTCGGAAAGAAATTCCCTTCGGCATCTGTTCCAGTCATTCCTCTAGTTTTCATGTTTTTCCTGATACCCATGTACGAGTACTTCGTCATCCCGATTGCTCAAAAAATCACAGGACATCCTTCAGGAATCACACAGCTTCAAAGAGTGGGAGTTGGGCTTGTTCTCTCAATCATTTCAATGACAGTAGCAGGAATAATTGAAGTAAAAAGAAGAGATCAGGCAATCAAAAACCCATTAAAGCCAATAAGTCTGTTCTGGCTTTCATTCCAGTATGGAATATTTGGACTTGCAGATATGTTCACAGTGGTTGGATTAATGGAATTCTTCTACAAAGAAGCTCCTTCTGGGATGAAATCACTCTCCACTTCATTTGCTTGGTTATCGCTGTCTTTTGGCTACTTCTTGAGCAGTGCTTTTGTTGACATCATAAATTCAGTAACAGCGAAAATCACACCAAGCAAAAAGGGATGGTTGCATGGAGATAACTTGAATGACAATAATTTGAATCTCTTTTACTGGTTTCTGGCAATTCTCAGTGTTGTTAACCTGGTAAATTATCTGTACTGGGCTTCATGGTACAAGTACAAGGAAACTGCAGTTGCATTTGCAGATTCTGGGACTGAAACCAAGGCAGTGAAATCACAAGTCAGAGAACAATAGGCTGCAGGAACAACACATGACAAGAAGTTGTTCATCCCATGAGTAAAAATTGCTGCGACATTGGTTTGTATTATTCAGGTATTAATAAGTTGAACATCTCAATGAAGGACCACTCACCCTGCTTTATATAATTAACAAATGATTGTATTCATCCTTTAGCCAATCTTCTTTCACTACCTGTCCACTGTGTTAGCTGCATTCAATAATTACATAAAATCTAAAATACTAACAATTTGACCGTCATTTTCCAAATTCAAAGTTAGTAGTTGTAACGTTAAGCCATGTGTCAACAATCGTATGGATATTATTATTAGTACACCACCGACAGCCCGTTAGTAGTTGTAACGTTAAGCCATGTGTCAACATTGTGTGTGTAACTGGATGGATACAACGGGGCAGAAGGGAATTTGTGAGATTTCCTGCGGATGATGATGACACCTGTGTTGTTGCTGGCGAGACAGCTGGTTCCTGTTGGTAAAGCAATGGAATGGAATCTTGATTCCACTTCCACGTGCCAATGCTAACATACATTCACCAATTTCTATTAAAACGACTTCGTTTTCTGGGTTGGCCTACACAACAAAAATATAAAAGTCATCGAAGAATTCAGACCCACGTTACATACACATCACACCGAATGCGGAGCCCACTCACGGGGAGAAATTTGGAGATAATTTTAATTAGAATAAAAAAAATTATTTTAAAATATAAAAAAAATGTGTACGATAATTATATTATTATTTAATTATAATAATTATGATTATTATTATTTTAAAAAAATTATTTTTATTAATAATTAATTATAATAATAACAAAAATTTTGTTAGTATATAATTATAAAAATATGAATAAAAATAGTACCAATTATTATATTTAATTTTTATATTTTTTTAGTTAAAATAAAAGATTAAATAAAATATTAAATTCATAGGTGAGAATCCCATTTGGAAGTTCACCTTAGAAATCAAATTTTCATTCTTATTGCATAGAGTCTACTGTTTTCACTTTTATTTTTATTTTTATAAGTAAATATAATATTTATTTTAATTTTTAATCACTGACTCGACCCTAAATTTATTCTTCAACTACACACCATTTGAGTATTAATGCCAAATAAATGCTAAGACCAAAACAGAGAGATAACTAAATGCAAATGGTAATGGTACTTCCTTCCAACCTTAGTTCATAGGTGTTAATCAAATTACTATCCATACTTTGTAAGAATAATAAACAATCAATCCCTTCCATAAAAAGTCATCACTCGTATTTAATAATGATATATGTACATGAATGATTGAAACCGGGCAAAGAGTGGAAGCAAAGCCATTTTAGTAATTCCATGGAAAAGCAAGCCTACATGTTTACTTGAATCCCCAATCCCAAGCAGGATTAAAAGCTTAAAGGCCACAGTTTTCTCCTCATTCCATCATTTTTCCCTTCACACAAATAATGGAACAGATAATTAGAAACAGATGGTTAAATTTTCTATCGTTTTCCACTCTCTTCAGTCTCCTCCTCCTCCTTCTTCTTTCAGGATCTGCTGAAGCTTACAAGAACTACACAGTTGGTGATTCATTGGGCTGGTACGACAGCCTTGAAAAACCTGGTGTCGATTATCAGAATTGGGCAGATACCAAAAACTTCAGCTTGGGAGATTTTCTCAGTAAGTAGTACTTACATTCATTTTCATCCATGAATGATAATAAATACAAGCTTCTTGGTTCATCTGCTTTTAGCTTTTTTACTGCTTCTGGGGTTTGCTTTTAGCTTTTATATGCGAGTTGCTATTTCCAGTGAAACTTGAAATCTGTGAATTTTGGGAGAGTTTCCAATTGTCAGATTAACACCGTCTAAAACCCATATAAAGGAAATTATATCGATATGATTACAACTACTTTTTAGCCAGATTTTTCTTTTTCTTTTTGATCCTACGTTTCTTGGTTTCTTCTTCTCATAAATCTCTCTCCATCACAGAAATCTTCTATCTACAAATATCAAGCTACATGATCTGATTCATGCTTTACTTTAAGATCAGAAGATACTAATTTATTCAATAAATACTAATTTTTATCAGAATTTATATATATATATATATATATATTTTAAATTCACAACTCTTCAATTCTAAAATGAACTAATGGTACATACCTTTGTATTATTTTGAGACAAGTAGTTTCAACTAACAATTTAGTAGTAGTTTGGACTTGGGAGCATGTCATGTGATGCTTTCCCTACAATTGAATCAAAGCTATACATGCTCAATAAAAGTGGACATTCAATAAAGTCATATGCTAAGGTTAACAGCCGGTGCATCAACTTTTCACAAGTCTATCTACTCACTATGAAAATATTATTTTTATTTATTTAATAATAAAAATTATTAAAAAATATATATTTTTACATAATTTAATTAACGAGTATTATTTAATTTTTCATGAATTATCTTCTTAGAAATTTTGAAATAGTAGTCAAATTTCCATATTATCCTGGGATTAAATAAAAACTATATTTAGAAATTAGTAACATGCTGATTCCTTGGAACTGAACTGTTGCTTTTCTATGAGATGTTTCCCCATGTGAGATGTTCCCAGGATAACAAGTAAAGGACAGTGCCAACTGCTGCATTCTTTACAACTGGCAGTTTATCATTGTGTTGTCGGCAAACTTATCAGTAAGATTTTCCGCCAGTTGACACCACGTGGCAGGCTACTAACAGTTGGTACTAGGAGATTGGGTTAAATTTCATAATTTTGAAAAATGGGGTCAATTTTTATTTATTTATTATAAATGGTAATTTTATGTTAATTTTGTAACTGCAGTTTTCAACACGGATACCAACCATTCCGTCGTCCAAACATACAATTACACAACGTACAAACTCTGCGATTACGACGATGCGCTCGACTCCGACACCAAAATCTGGTCGACGGCGGATCCATCGAACACGGCAACTATTGCAGTCACGGTGCCGGTTCCCTTACTCAAGGAAGGAGCGACGTATTTCTTTTCCAGTGACTACGACGGAGAGCAATGCGAGAACGGCCAACGCTTCGAAATTAAGGTGAGTCACGGCAAAGGTTTACCGGATAGTCTGAAGAGTCCGTCGGAGCAAGCGCCGGCTCCGAACAGTGCCGATTACAATAACGTTGATTCGGCGCCAGATATTATTATGCCTTCAAATTTCGATCATCCACGTGGTAATCAAACTGATGATGGTGACGATGATAATGTCAAGAAGGAATCTGGAGCTGTTTCTTCATTTGCGAAATTTTCTGATAGGAAATTTAATGGTTTTCTGATTTTGTTTGGGGTTGTCTGCACATTTTGATGTGTTTGGGAGTTGATTTTTATTTTTTTATGATTTGGGATTATATTTTTAAAATAGTTATTATTTCTCATTGTATTCTATGGATGGAAAAAAAATAGAATTTTGTTATTGATTTTTAATGAATTTTATACATAATAATATATAATTATTTATTTATTTTAAAATATTATTAATTATATTTCAAATAAATAACATTTAATACAAATAAAGAGCATCCGGTTATTAAAAATGTATGTTTATAATTATTTATTATATATTTTAATATTATTTAATAAATTATATGTAACTTAAAATATATATTTTTATAATAAAATTAGTATTATAATTAAAATATAATAATACCATACTAATTTGTACAAAAAATAAGTATATATTTTGTTGATTATAACATGTGAACTCCGGTTCCTCAAAAGACATTGTAAATGGAAGACATTGTAAATGGGCCGTAAATTGGGGTGTTTTGAGTAGTTGAAAGAGTGTAAATAGTTTCATCCTTAGTCATACTAGGCCGAGGCCCGTCAGAGTCATATATAAGAGGGGAAGACAAGTGCTGAAATGTACTCGGAAGTCTTCAAGTGTAGTAGTTTCTCCGTTTGTCTTGCCCAGAAAGAAATGGCGGAGTCATCTTCTTCAGCGTCTGTGTCAGCGGATGTAGAGAAAGAAGCGTTGCTTGATCGAATGCTCACAAGATTGGCTCTCTGTGATGACTCCAAACTCGAATCCTTACTCTCCAAACTCCTCCCCTTCACTATCTCCTCTCTCTCCTCTCCGTCAATTCCCATCCGCAACAAGGCAATTCCGCTTCTCCCTCGCATTGGAATTGCATTTTGTTAGTAATTAAATGATTTGATTATGCTTTGTAAATTGATTTAGGAAAAATAATTCTTATGCTGTTGACTAAGAGTATGTTTGAAATTGAATTGTTTGTAATTGTGGGTTTAAGCCATATTTGCTGTGATTCAGAATCACTGGCTGTCAAGTACAAGTGCTGTAAGCGTAAGAAGGAGCTCAATAGTTACAAATATACTTTTTAAGTAGACTTGGAATTTGAGGGCTATTTGTTTATGTTGGTTTTTAAATTCCATAAATTATGCGGAGGATTGTTTTGTTGTTTTTACATTGTTATTGGGATTCCAGGTTCTAGAGATATTGAGTCATGTGAACAAGAGAATCAAACACCAACTGGTGATTCATTTGCCGTTGATGGAGTTATGGAAAATGTATACAGAACCTAATGTCACTTCCATGGTTAAGAACTTCTGTATTGTGTATATTGAGATGGCATTTGAGCGTGCAGAACTAAAGGTCTGTGCTTCTTTCTCTGCTGTTCAATACCTGAAAGTTTGCTTTTAGAAAACTAGTGTGAATAATCTTTGTCTCTGTTATAGGAAAAGGAAGATATGGGACCTGTACTTATAGCAAATGTTTCAAAGCTTCCTCTGCAACATCAGGAGATTATCTTGAGAATCACTGCCAAGGTATGTTCCATTTTTGTAAACACTAGTAACAGTTTGCCATAGATACAGAGCGTGTTAAATGAGTGGAGATTTGTGTTCTTTTCCAATCCAATGTGGGTTTGGCTCAGATGTGTTTGTGATAATTGAATCAGTTGCTGGTTGGATAAAGTGCTGTGGCAGTATGAAGGGGAAAAAGGGCTAAGGTCTCGTGGATATGTTTAATATTAACAGTTTCTTTTTGGAGTTTGGATTTAAAAGAATAATAGAATATTTGAAGATGCAAGAGAAAAAGAGAGCAGTTTGTTTTAGAGCAGTATTTCTTTTTTGGAATCATTATGGACTTTGGTTTCTCAAGAATTTCTGGATTCATCAATTTTTTTTGAGAATTGAGGCTGCTTTGCACTAAAATTAATTTTGTTTTTTGTATAGGACGTAGACTTTATAGACTTTAGTATCGGAGATATTGTAATGTTGAGATGGACCCTTCTGTACTTTTTAACTGTTTCTGTATGTTAGGTGATTGGTGAATGTCATGCAAGTGCAGTCGATGATGAGATTGCTGCTAAGTATAGATCAATAAGTGGTTCAAAGGACAGGGAGCTGTTTATTGAATTTTGCCTTCATACAATATTGTATCAAATGCCGTCTCAAGGGTTTGGAGCTCTCTTTATCATTAGAGAATTATTGCATTTAGATATATTTTCTGTTTCAAAATTTACTGAGAATGCATGCTTGCTCTTAGCAGTGTGGCAACCCCAGCTGGGCTTTCAATTGCTCAAGCCAATCGTGTTATTGGGAAGCACCCTTTGAAAAGTGATATGATTTTAACAATGAAGGTGAAACTAGTTGGAGTTCAGGATTGTCTTTTGTAAACACCCCAAAACTCTTTCATAATTTGATGTCTTCTATTTTTTCCCAAGCAGTTGGGGATGTTGAACGTACTTGAAGCCATGGAGCTGGATCCTGAACTTGTTTATCCCTTATATGTGTCTGCTTGTGTAGATTGGTACATTCTTATTTTTCTTTCCATTACTTCCAAAAAAGTTTTCTATTTTCTCATTTCAATATTGTTTTGTTGTATTTAAGCAGTGAAACAATGATTTGTTGTTCCTTTTAAAGAAAAAGAAAATAAGAAAGGCTGATTTGTTGTTTGATGATTGTTCAATCAAGCCAAGATCCTGTTACGAAGAGAGGGGAAGAGCTTCTGAAGAAGAAGGCTTCTGGTGCTAATTTAGATGACCCAAGCTTGATAAATAGATTGTTTTTACTCTTTAATGGTATGTAATGCAGATCTACGTCATTATTTTCAACAACAAAAATAAAATGTTGATTTGCATTATTTTAATAGTATGCTTTATGCATATTTGACTAACTATTAAAAATTAGTTATTGGCAAGAATTGGTTATAGTAGAAGCTTTTATGAGTGTGAATGGAACAGTGGATATTAGATTCCATACTTTACCTTGTTCTTTTGTATGGTTTGAGATGTTACATAGGATTTTTGGAAGGCTATAGTCAATAGAATGTATCACTTATAGTTTTTGTTTTTGGGTTCTTAACTTACTATATTTCTATCTTTTTTGATCTGTGGGAGGGGTGAGGCAATGCATGATATAAATAGTGCGTATTGAAATTACAGTCCGTTACATTACTTTGAAATATCCACCATATTATGTTGAATTTTCTAGCCCAAGTTTGAAGCTGATTTCCTTTCTGATGGATGCTTCTTTTTTTTGGGTTTATGATAATGTAATGTACTGTCCTTTTTATTTCTGTCTTTTTCTGATCTTATAGACATAAGGAACACCTTTAGTTGATATTATTCAAAGTCCAAGCCTATGGTAATCACTAATCACAAGGAAACAAGATATCATTGTTCAGTTTACAAACTTGATTAAAGTAGGATCTCTTACATTAGATCCTCTAGTACAAGAATTTCTCTCATTTGTTTTAGTAGAAGAGGTTGCTTGATAGATTGCTTGATATTGACTTGTACATATGGTTACTTTTCAAATCTATAAAAGACATTGGTCGGACATACAGTTACACTGATATGTTGCTACATACTTTATGCAGGAACTTTGGCAGCTGAAAATGTTCCTCAAGAATCCAAAGTCAGTCCTGGAAATGTTGCTCTGAAGACCAAACTGATGTCTATTTTCTGCAGATCTATTGCAGCAGCAAATAGTTTCCCAGCAACCTTGCAGTGCATATTTGGGTGTATATATGGTATGCAGAATTTTTGTTTGGTGGTTTCCTGATATTTTATCTTTCAATAATGTGTTTCATTTAACTCTTTTAAGGAGGTTGGTCTTCCAGGTGCAAGCAAGTTGGTTCCTGTCGGCCATTGTATTCCTTTGGAGTGTGCATTAGATCCCAAACAAAATACAGTTATTTGTTTTGTGGTCATTGCTAACGATGCAGTTTCTCTTATAAATGCATTTTTTCCACTTTTTTTTTGTTATGGTGGTTAGTGATGAGTTCATTTAGCATAGGTATCGAGTTCATAAAATAAAGGGGGTTGCAACTCATGCATGTGTGAATTATAATAGATAGCATCAAAAAATAAAGAAAAAAAGGAAGAGGAAAGAAGAACAAATAAAAAAATAGGTTGAGCATCAAAAGCTGTTAATTCATTTTCTGTCTTAGTCGGGAAGCATGAGGACTTGTATGATTGTTGTAACCTGTTTTTTGCTTCATTTTACTCTTGAACTTTTGGTTTGTTCAATGTGAAGGTCAGCTTTCAAAACCATTCACATGTCATTGGTCCCTATTAATTAATGTTTTATTGTTACTATTGCTAGAGAATGGTAGCTTTCACTCATTAGTAAGAGTTGATATAAAATATAGTGATGCTCAGTGTCCTTTTGTCAGTGATATGCAGAATTGAAGTTGAGAAGTAGATTATTTAAGAACTCACTTTCATCTTAGAGAATAATGGTGAAAATACTATTAGCAGGTTGTTTGAAGTGCTTCTGATGCTCGAGATGTTGATGATGACAATATTTTCTTTTGTTTTTGTTTTTTTTAAAATTTTTTTTTATTGCTATTATATTTTTCTTCTAGTGGGGACTGTATGGATGGTTTATTGTGATAAAAGAAAACTTTGATGTTACTTTTTTCTATTCTTTTAATTATATTGTATCTCCATCTCGACATGTACATTTGAATTTTATTTTATTAATAAATTTATACTAATTTTCTCAAATTAATCATGCTGAGTCCAAGGTATGGATTTCCTGTACTAATTTATTCTCTTTTCTGTTTAAACTCTGGAATATGATAGGAACTGGTACCACCTTAAGGTTGAAGCAGCTGGGAATGGAATTCACTGTCTGGGTTTTCAAACATGTAAGAACAGTATGTTTTGTTTTGGGTTCTATTTACACCTATGGAGGACTTTACTCTAGGGTTGAGAGCTGCAAGCATATTGCTTTTGCTAGATCAAAAACTTACAGCCACTGCAACATGAATTTCTGGACATATCCCCATAACAATCACGCCACTCCTAATAAGTCTCTGCTAGAACTTGAAGAATTGTTAGCTAAAGTTGAAGAAAATTAAAATATAAAGGTCATGTGACATCTTTGAAACCTGTATTAAGACTCGTGTGATATTTTTTTGTCCACAAATGTTCCAACCGGTAATGGCTTACAATAATTCTGGGACTATATTTGCAACGCTTACTGAACAGTGCTCCTAGGAAGATGGTTAATTTTTGTTTAATGGGTGTTTACTATTTAACCTGTGCACTTTCTACCCAAGATTCATTCTCCTTGTGCTTTCAAGCCCTTTAAATTTCTGTGTGCCATTTGCATTTGGAAGCTAGCTTCTGAAATAAAGTGATGTTTTAAGTTTGTAATTTATTGGGTTTTATTTCTTTCTAATGGTGTCACATGTTCGGGTTTTACTTTTTTATCGCTAGCAACATTTCATGTAGAGTTTTGAAGAAGCTGCCTTGCCTAATTGGAGCATCAATATCTTTGGTTGTGTCCTGAAGAGATTGTTGATGCCAATTTTCTGTGCTGTTTATACTCTTACTAATGTTATTTTTTATCATTATTCTTGCCTAAATTGCGAATTATTTTTCTTGGTAGCGTTCTCTATTTTTCAATACATTTTCAACTTTATGCCAACCTTTTGTCTGTAAAGAATTTTTAATAGAGATTGTGAATTGCCTGTAAAGTATCCTACAATTTGGTATTTTATTATTTTCAGGCAAAACTTGATCAGCTGAAGCTTATGGGTCCTGTAATACTGAATGCGATTCTGAAATTGCTTGATGGTTATTCGTATTCAGACTCAGGTTGGCTATGCAGTTGACTTTGTTTGAGCTTCTTTTGTACATCTTGATTTGGGTAAGTTTAGTTTTATTTGGGTCCCAATTGATCTAATTTTATTTGTTCATGCAGATGCTATCAATAGGGAGACAAAAAATTTTTCTTTTCAGGCAATAGGATTGCTTGCTCAGCGTGTACCTCAGCTTTTCAGGTGTTTTATCTATTTCTTTTACTTTGTGCTGGTTTCATATCCTTTTGTCTAATTAAATAATGTAATTGCTATTTTCTCTATCTTAGGGACAAGATAGAAATGGCGGTTCGCCTTTTTGATGCATTGAAAATGGAGGGCCCATCTCTTCGCCTTGTCATTCAAGAGGCAACTACTTCACTTGCTGCTGCATATAAGGTAATGTTGTTTTTCTCATCTTGTAAAAGATGTTTTCTTTAGTTTTTTTTTAATTTTTTTTATTTTTGTGGAAATTTGGTCACAAGGTTCAGTTGTTCACAGTGCTGTATAAAACCTATTATAAGAAGTTATTTGTGGTTACTGACACAATCAAGTGCAAGTTCAGAACCCAATCAATATGGCTGGGGTCAAGTTAGGATTCATATTTTTGAGTTTAACTGTTGCTGGTTTAATTTGTCTATATTCATCAAAAATCCAAATTGATCAAGGTATATCTGATGGATTTATGGACAAACCGACATAAGGAGAGACCGAAAAGGCATTTGATAGATGTTCAGACAGAGTTTTCTGCAACTGCCCAGTAGTTAAATATAGCGTGAGGATTGGATGGCGTTACTCATCTGTGGATGGTGACACCAGATAAGCATCAACTATCTACATATCTAAGTTTATAAATCCAAGAAAATACAGCTCTGATACCATGAAAGTAAAGAGGTTATAATAGCAAAAAGAGATAAAGAGAGAGAAGCAACCAATTACACAAAGTGTGTTTTACTATATAAAACGCTGAAGAGAGGGTTTATGTGATTGCTAAACACCTATAATAAAGGAAAGTTTTGATTGCACGTATTTAGCCTGGAATCAAGGGTTAAGTGCAATCAAATATTGTTGAATCAAGTGTTATAGTTGAGTGCCAAATAATACAAAGAAATCTTCTTACATTGAAATCTTGTCTCAAACACCATCTCTGGAACATAGACCATGCAAACTAGCCAATGTTTCCAATAAATGCTTCTTGTCCTTTGGTCTATATGTGTAGTAGACCCTTGTAAGCCACCAATCTACCCCATAATTCTTATAGAAACAAACAAACCAATTCCAGAAAGAAAATTCCACTATTCTCACTTTAACATCCTTTGTCACTATGATATCTCCTAATCTTCTACTAAAGGCAACAAACCAATGCTTGAAATCTTAACCCCTGTAAACCTTATATTTTTTCTTATTGAATTCTTCTTTTTTGTGCCTGTTTGGTATGTGGGTTCTCTATTGGTTAAAAGAGCCTTTTGAAGTTTTAAAAATCTTATACTCTGTCTCTCCATTTTTTGTTTGTTTTAACTAGGAAAATAGCTTATGAAGGATTAAAAAATTTGTTTTACATCTATTCAGAGAATCTCAAAATTTGGGCTTCTTTTCTTTTTAGAGCCCTTTTTCTTTTGAATGGTTAAATTGTCCAAAATGCTTTTGTTTTGTTTTATAGATTTTAACTCACCCTCTTATAACATAACCCTAGAAAACTTAGCTTTAAGGTAATTACTCAATCTTTATTAAAATTTGCAATTGACAAGTGAACAACCAACAACTTTTTGTTATAAGCTTATAAAAACTTTACTCATAGAAAGCTCTAGTTATATAAGCTGTACTTGAAGAAGCCATATCATTAGTATCTTGGAGAATATGTTGAAATGTATATTTGCAAATTCTAAACTTATTAATATTTTTTTTCACCTTGTGGTCAATCACTCTCTGAAATGAAAAGCTATCTGACATGATTGCTCTTCTTGCTTCTCATGTGAAGTTAGAAGTGGGTAATGATGGAAATTTTTCTTTCAGGATGATGTATGGATTGGGCATTCTTTTTTGTTCTCCTTATTTCCTTGTCATTTATAGATTTCTTGCTGTCAGAATCATGTTAAAAGTGTGATGCATGCCTACAAAATTTTTCACCACACACCCTCACCCTCACCACTACTACCAAAGATCAAAATATTCTTCAATGTGTTGTTTTAGTTGCATCGGAAATGGAAACACTTTGAAACACAGTGATCAAGATGAGAACTTAAAAATTCTTTTAGACTATTGATGTATAAAATAAATGCTTGTTAGCTCAATCTCTTCATGGTTAGCTAGTCATATGTGATGTAAAATGGTGGATGTTGGTTCCCCTTAATGCCATCTTTTTTTTTGGGTGTATAAAAACATATTAACATTATTTGTTCATTGTTTCTTGAGTTCCTATTTTGGCACAAGACCTTGGCACCATCAAATTCACCACAGTATGACATGTCATCTCAAGTATCATTTCAGTGATGTCCGAGCAATAAAACTGTTTATTTCATTATTTTTGCTGCTTGGCCTTGTTTGATGATGCCCTTGACGTTGGTTCAATATTTGAGCATCAGGAAGCAAAACCAGCTGTATTGAATGACTTGGAAAAACTTCTGCTGGACAATTTTCATGCGGTATTGAATTTGTACTCTATATAAACTTTTTTTAACTGTTGCTTGAAAATTTAAATAGGATTTTATGATTCAATTCCCCATTTCTTAATATTATGCTACTTCGTGACGCAAAATGAATGTTTTGCTGCTGACCAGGAACAAAGCGAAGTACGCTTCTGCGTTGTTAGATGGGCGACAACATTATTTGATTTGCAACATTGCCCCAGTCGATTTATTTGTATGCTTGGAGCAGCAGATCCTAAGCTAGATATAAGGTAATAAAATTTCATTTTGCATTATGGTGGAAAACTATGCTTTTGTCAACCAAAGCTTCTACATACAAATTATCATGTATTTATTGTGTGCTTCATTATACATTGATGTGCCATTGATGTTAGTAAAATCTTGTAAATAGTGGAACCTTTTTCTGTTTTTTGAGCTGTAAGAAACAAAAAATTGTATTGATTGCATGGGGGGTCCAAACAAAAAGCAAACAAGTAATAAAAAAACTTGGATCAGTTTGGGAAAAAACTATTGGGATGCGTAGAATATCGTACTATCCAACTCAATACTAGAGTCTATCAGAACCAAAGCTTTCTTAGAAACAACTCTCCAAGATAGAAAGCCAAAATATACAATATTGACTCTATCAAAAACCAGAGAAAGAACTGCCTTGAAATTTCTTAGTTGTTAGATGTTTTCAGAGAAGATGAAAATGAACTTTATCCCACAGAAAGTAAACATCTTCTTCAACTGCAGCTACAAATATGCTCGTCTCTTTCTTCCAGATAACCCAACACATTAGCAAAATTGCAGACTTTCATAAAAGTTTGCTTTTTCTTAATAACCTAAGGCATGTAAATTTTCAAAACGAATGAGCCACATGAAGTTGGGGTAGCATATAAAATTTTAGCAACACAAAGTAACTTGTTTCAGAAAAGCATAGTTTGGTGCAGGAAGAGGTGATCAATCTTTTCCTTGTTTTTTTTTCTCTTCTGCACATGAGACTCCATGAAAGAGAGAGAGCGATGTATTATGGATCAACCTTTAAGTACTTTCTTCTAGCCTCAAATTTTTATTGAAATAAAAATTTGAATTTTTGGGGAGACCTTGGAGGTGTTTGGTATTGTGTTCATTATTTGTTTTATGTTTTGAAAAAAAAATTGTTAACATTTTTGTTGAAAATGATTAAGTGAAAATGAAAGTATCATTAACTTGTAATGTGGTAATTTATCAATCTGAAAAAGAAAAAAATCCTTACAGTTATTGCTTCCCCCCCTCTCCCTCTTAAAGCATTATTAGAATCTAATTTTCCCTCACCTGTTTTCTTCTGAAGGGAAATGGCACTTGAAGGCCTGTTTCCTCTCAAACATGAAGGGAGAATAATTAGTCAAAATCTTGATATTAAATTCCCAAAACTTGGTAGCATGTTAGAATATGTTCTCAAGCAACAGCCCAAGTTCATTTATTCAACTGAAATGAGGGATCAGAAGCTTCTTTTTCCATCAAAAATGTACATGGCATTGATCAAATTTTTGTTGAAGTGCTTGGAGTTGGAGTTGGAGCAAAATAAAGGTTTAGAAAAATCACTGGAATTTTTGTCTTGTGTGGAAACATTTTGTCTACTGCTAGAACATGCTATGGCAATTGAGGGGTCTGTTGAGTTGCATGCCACTGCTTCCAAGGCATTTATTACAATTGGATCTCTTCTTCCAGAGGTTGGTTTCTACCAATTTTGCACTCGTCTTCACTTTCTTAATTTGTCTTTGCTTGTAGGATAGTTCTTTCTGACACATTTTTGTTCATTTTAGATGATCGCGTCACACTATGCCCAAAGAGTTTCATGGCTCAAACAATTACTGAGTCATGTGGACTTGGATACTCGTGAATCTGCAGCACGCTTACTTGGCATAGCTTCATCTGCTCTTCCCTCCATTGCATCTACTGCTCTCATTTGTGAACTAGTTTCCACAATTAGTGAAACACAAAAGTTAAGGTTTGTGGCCTCTCTTCAAAAGAAATTCTAAATATGCAGTTGTGAGTTTCTAATCCAATTTTATTTTCTATTGTGTGTTATAATTGGGTATTTTCTGATTTGAGGTTTGATTTAACGTTTAATTCAGGTTTGAGGCACAGCATGGAGTACTATGTTCCATAGGATATGTCACTGCTGAGTCTATGTCTAGAATGCCTGCTGTAAGTTTTATAATTTTGTAGTCACCTGTCAACTATGGATAAGCAGTTCTGCATCACATTATCTCTCTCCCTTTCTTCCTTTGTCTTATTTTATAAAGCAGTAGAAGTTTGATATGGTGGAGAAACTGATGTGCAAGATTTTTATCAAGTATTTGACACCATGACATAATGAGGCTCCTGTTCTTCTTAAAGCTTTTAGTTCACTTTGTGTTCATGATAAATGTTACAAATGACTCCACTACTTCGCCAGTTTAATTAGTTTCTCTTTTCATTTTCCTGATTATAATTTGGGTAATGATAAACCGCCTAGCAAATGATTTTAGATTGTCCTATCATCTTTGTCATAGCATATAAGGTTCCACAGAATAGTGCTTTGTCTTATTTGCAATGAGTATTAGCTGCTCATTTAAAAGTTTGACAACTTATTTGTTTTTGTTATAAAGAGCAATTCTTTTTTTCTATTTGATGTCTATGAGAGTGCATTTCCACTATCCTTTTGACTGTGACATTATTTCTTATAGATTCCAGAGACACTGGTTCAGAGTACACTTAAATGCCTTGTTGATGTGGTTAACTCTGATACCGCAACATTAGCCTCTGTTGCCATGCAAGCGTTAGGTCATATTGGGCTGCGTGTGCCATTACCTCCACTAGTTAATAGTTCTGATTCAGGTGAGCTTGTTAAGTATGTGCTAGTGTCACTGATTGACTAAATGCTGTTTTCATTATATGTGCACCTGGAATGGATGAGTTTCATCTGCATACCTGAAACTGCAGTTGGCATTCTGGAAACTTTGCAAGAGAAGTTGAGCAAGTTACTCTCTGGTGATGATACTAAAGCAATTCAGAAAATAGTCATCTCCCTTGGACATATCTGTGCAAAGGAAACAACATCTTCACACCTAAATATTGCCCTCAATTTGATTTTCAGCCTTTGCCGATCAAAGGTGGGTGGGTAAAAATATCTCATTTTATAGTTTAATGTGCATGTTATTGCTCATAACTCATAAAGAAAATAATTTGCAATGTGGTTTAATTGGTCAACTTGGCATATTCTTCTAATGTTTGCAGTTTTGCATCTGCACAGGTTGAGGATATCCTTTTTGCTGCTGGGGAGGCTCTATCATTTCTGTGGGGCACTGTTCCAGTGACTGCTGATGTGATTCTTAAAACTACCTATACTTCACTTTCCATGTCTTCAAACTTTCTTATGGGAGACATAAGCTCATCGTGGTCAAATTATAGCTCTGATGGGAAAAGTGAAGCTGATGAAACTTGTCGTGTCAAGGTTAGAGATGCAATTTCTATAAAGCTTTTTGATGATCTGTTATACAGTAGTAGAAAAGAAGAGCGCTGTGCTGGAGCTGTTTGGCTACTATCGCTAACAATGTATTGTGGCCATCATCCAACCATCCAACAAAAGCTTCCAGACATTCAGGTTTGCTATTAATTCACAAGTCTTAATATCTACTTTTCATTTTATGCTCATCTAATATCTTTGTGAGTTGATGCAATTTTAAAGTCGCCATTGCCAATCTTCTATGAAAACCTTCTTCTTGTTAGCCTAAACCATAGCTTTGCTAGCGGAAACTTTTCAAAATTATATGCATTCTCGAGATGTTTTAAATGTTGAATATTCTGTGAGCACTCAAATCTTTTTTGGACTATCTTTTGAGTAATCAACACCTTCTATTGCTAATTCTCCTATTCCTTGACGATGTTCTTGCTATGGACATTTGGTATTAGTTCAACAATTTTCAAATGAGCGCAGGAGGCTTTTTCTCACTTACTTGGCGAGCAGAATGAACTTACACAGGAGCTGGCATCCCAAGGCATGAGTATTGTTTATGAACTTGGTGATGAATCAATGAAGAAAAGCCTGGTGAATGCACTTGTAACTACTTTGACTGGTTCAGGGAAGAGGAAAAGAGCTGTCAAGGTGAACATGATTTTGTTGTTTGTTGTAGCCCTTACCTAATAGCTCAAACTCTTGGGTCAAATGGCAACATAACATATCAAAGCCTGTTTGACCGAGAGGTCTTATGTTTGATCCTCTTTTTGTTAATGAATTAAAATTATAGTAGGTTTTGTTTGTGTTTGCTGTTAAGTTTATAGTGTTGGTGTTTAGTTCACGTGCAATCCACATAACAGGAGTGTAAGAGCTTGAGTACCGTTATTGAGCTTTACCTAATAACTTACAAACTTTTGGGTCAAGCAGTAATATAAAATCCGTTATCTTCTTTTTTAACATTTGCATTTAATTCAGCCGATTTTTATGATAGCTGGTTGAAGACTCTGAAGTGTTCCAAGAAGGTGCTATTGGTGAAGGTCTCAATGGAGGGAAACTTAGTACTTATAAGGAGCTTTGCAATCTGGCAAATGAGATGGGACAACCTGACCTGATCTATAAATTTATGGACCTGGCTAATTATCAAGCTTCCCTAAATTCCAAAAGGGGTGCTGCTTTTGGGTTTTCTAGGATAGCCAAGCAAGCAGGGGATGCTCTTCAGCCACACCTTCGTGCATTGATTCCAAGGCTTGTCCGGTATCAATATGATCCCGATAAAAATGTGCAAGTAAGAGAAAAAAAAATCATTTGGCTCCTCAACTATATAGCTGGTGGCTGTTTTTTTCTTCCTGCTTTCAGGATGTATTTTATGTCTTTTCCTATTGTTAAGAGTGTAAACAGGAAATAATTTAAGTTATTTCCTATTTTTACTCTAGACATAAGAAATGACAAATGCTATTGCACTTTATTCGTTATTTTGCTCCTGTACCTGTTAAAATCTCATTGCTTTCTGTTTTTGTGATGTTTATAGGATGCAATGGCACACATTTGGAAGTCACTGGTGGCAGACCCTAAGAGAACTATAGATGAGCATTTGGACCTCATTTTTGATGATTTGTTAGTACAAAGTGGATCTAGGCTTTGGCGTTCCCGTGAGGCTTCATCTCTTGCTCTTGCTGATATTATCCAAGGACGAAAATTTGATCAGGTGGTTAGATTTTTTTTCTTTCTTTTGTTGTCACTGCAATCTAAATTTTGTAAGTGGGCACCCTTCAGTTTGGCCAGACATCATGGATGCCTGTCTAGTTTAAAAAATATTTATCACCTGCCCTTGACTTAACAGCTCCTTGTTAATTTTAATGTTTCAGGGCTATAATTGCAATTTCACAAAAAACAAAAAATAAAAGCATTTCACAAAATCATTTTTCTCTTTATGTTCCCTCTCTCCTCCATCTTTGGAATGGACTTGGAGTTTTTGATTTTAGGAGAAATATGAATGAGAGAAATTCAAGAGCTCTCATCTCTTTTGACTTTGTTGGACAATGTTTCTCTAAATGAGGTGACAGAGGATTGGCTGGGGAAGATTTTAACTACCTATGGGATAAAGTTCATTTGCTAGCTTCTGTTTGGGCATCAGTGACAAAGGAATTTCAAGACGCTCCTTGCAAATTTAAATATCATTAATTTGATATTTGGTGATTGTATAGCCAGATTATTTTGTTAGTCTTTTGGCATTGAGTAGATAGCTTTCTTTTATATAGAATTTGGCTGATCCTGATTTTTGTGGATAGTCTCTTCCCTTTCGCAAACCCCATACTGTGTTCAATATAATTCAAGTTTAAGTTTCTTATCAAAAGATTTGTTGTATTCTTGTCATATAGGTAGGGAAGCATTTGAGAAAAATGTGGATGACAGCATTTCGTGCCATGGATGACATAAAGGAGACTGTTCGAACGGCTGGTGATAGGTTATGCCGTGCTGTAACATCTTTAACAATACGGCTCTGTGATGTCACACTTACTGAAACATCATATACCAGCCAAACAATGGATATTGTTCTGCCTTTCCTGCTTGCTGAAGGCATATTGAGTAAAGTGGACAGCATTTGCAAGGCTTCAATTGGAGTTGTTATGAAGCTTGTAAAGGTTAGCTACATCTTGTATTGTTATTTCACTAGATTTGGAAAAGTTTGTTTCTTGCATGTTAACTTCTTAGTTTATTCACCAACAGGACCCTCTCTTGACTTTTTGGTTTAGTGATATGATTTTAACCTTTTCTAGTGTTCAAAATAATATATGCATATAGAATACATTTATATCTTGGGTTTCATATTCACTTTTGCACTGGCTAAGCATTCATGTCTGCATACGAACATTATGACTTGTTCACTCTGTTAGGCTCTCTTGTAGTTTGTTTATAGTAACCTTTTTTTTTCCCTTAATTGTGGGCAATGCTAGATTTACTTATTTGTAGGTTTAAATGAATAATGGATTTTATTGATTTAATTGACTGTTCCAGGGTGCAGGGATTGCAATTCGCCCACACTTACCTGATTTAGTTTCTTGTATGCTAGAAAGTTTGTCAAGCCTTGAAGACCAAGGGCTGAATTACATTGAGGTTTGATACAATTTTTGTTCCCTTTTATTATCTTACAAATTACTAGAGGTTTACTGAAATTTTGTGCTGCTTAAGCATCTTAAAAAAATGAGTACGAACTTATCGTGTTCATTTTTCTTCATATTAACTTTTTCTCCTCTAGTTGCATGCAGGAAATGCTGGAATACAAACAGAGAAACTTGAAAATTTGAGGATCTCAATAGCAAAAGGCTCTCCCATGTGGGATACTCTTGATCTCTGCATAAATGTCATAGATACTGACTCATTAGATCAGTTAGTTCCTCGTCTTGCTCGTTTGGTTCGCTCTGGTGTTGGCCTCAACACAAGGTGGGTAAATACATGGATTTCATTATAATTTGGCAATTTAAGAGTAATCAGATAAATCTGTAGCCTTAGTTATTTTTTCTCTTTTGATGCTGTAGAGATTAGAAGATGTAAGTTTCTAAGGAAGATCCGTATATCCCTTTTTAACTTGTTCTTGTCACAAATCAGATTGATCTGTTGACTAGTTTGAGCTACACATGTAGTGCATTTTTGGTTCGGCACTGGGCTGTGCGTCCTCATACCCAAACCCAATCATATTAGGATGGATTTGACAAGGAGCATGTTTGACAAGGTGCATGTGGTGGCAACTGCTCACTCACACTGAAATCTCCCCAGATATTTGGGCCGACTTAAATTACTTACAATTTGGCTTCAGGATGTTTATTTTTACCTCATGTGAATTTCTTTATGGTTTTTAACTGAAACTTTTGAATGTTATCAGAGTTTTCTTTAAAGAAAAACGTTACTATTTTTGTCTCACCCTCCTTCGGCCCCTCTCTCTCTCTCTGTAGCTTACACAAACACACACTTGTCAGTTTTCTGTCTCATTGCTTTTCCACTTATATTGCTTGTTGTTTAACATAAACTGAAAAACATGTAATGTGAGATATCACTATACTTTAAGGTCTTTATATTTGGACATTCTGTTAATTAAATGCAATTTGTTATCCCACAGATTTGGTTTTTGAATACTTTCAATCTATTGGAAAAGATGCATAAAATTCGTGACCATAAAAAACAGGCCAGTTTTTGCTCCATCTACAGGAAAGTCCTCTCCCCTGATATGTTTTTCCTGATTCTGATGCCATGTGAGCTTGAAAACCCTGCAAAGGAACAATTCCATTCTCTTTTACCGTCCAGTTGCAGAAATTTTTCCTAGTAGCCTATTCCTTTATCATCTAATTTATGTACTTTTGTCCACTTCCAGTCGTAAGGATTAAGACACAATAGCAGGGTTTTTCTGTTTGCTGAGAATTCTTAAATACAAACAAAACATCAGACTTCTTTTGTCTGGAACACAGTCTAAGTTGTGACATTTGCCGTAATCTTTTCCTATTATACATGGCTTGCAACTTTAAAATAGTATAGCATCATGGTAATCACAATAAAGACATCAAGTAATGTTAGATCAAGGTTTCTGCATTATCTCCAATGATCAGGCATACAATGCTTTGAAGAATTTTAGTGTCCTAGTTACGTGAACAACGTGCAAATGCAGCCAACAATTATTTAGCTGACTTTGAGTTAATATTCACTGTTGCAGGGTTGGTGTTGCCAGCTTTATCAGTTTATTGGTCCAAAAGGTTGGTATGGATATAAAGCCATATACAAGTGCACTGTTGAGGCTGCTGTTTCCTGTTGTGAAAGAGGAGAAAAGTGCTGCTGCAAAACGTGCTTTCGCAAGTGCTTGTGCTGCAGTTCTGAAGTATGCAGCTCCGTCTCAGGCCCAAAAGTTGATTGAAGAAACTTCTGCTTTACATAATGATGACAAGAATTCTCAAATTTCATGTGCAATTCTACTGAAGAGCTATTCATCCACGGCCGCTGATGTTTTGAGCAGATATCATGCAGTGATTGTTCCAGTTATATTTATTTCAAGGTTTGGATTATATCTGCCCCTAGGTTAATTTAAGAAATTACTTATCTTCTGACCCTTACATGCCGTACAATTTATCGTGAGGTTGGTACTCTAATATTGACCTGTTATATACCATGTGTTTCGAAGAGAATCATGTTCAATAGAATGAATGCATACATGAACCCATAATCTAAACACTTGAAATTATGTAGATAATTGAATATCTGATTTGGTAGAAAATATAGTTCAAAGTTATAATTTTAGCATTTTCCATACATTTCTTAAATCCAATTAATTCATAGTTAAATACAATCCAATTAATGAAATTTTGTCCTGAGCCCTGTTTGCATTGCTTTTAGCTCATTTTGGACAATGTGGTCAAGAAAAGCATGGTATACAAGTAGCCATTTCATCTTCAGTGTTGTTAGTCTATGGCTACCTACTTGTTATTGAGCTATCACCAGAGGTGGTATATACTGGTTGGTATATGATAGTTCCTTGAACTATACTGTATATTATGGTGCATTAATCACTCATCGGATTAAATCTCAACTGTTGATGCATGTTAGATTAACTGTCTAAAAGCAGTGTAATCATCTGTGTATGTGTGAATCATTTAGCTGGTGAGGTTTGCTCGTGTTATGGTAAGCAGCACTACAACCTGATGCTGCGCTGTTAAATCCAGCACTTTCCATTAACAAGGTAGTGTATAATGGCACCACATGTGTTCATATATACAAGAGAGGTTTGTTGTAGATTTTATAAAATTTTGGAGGAAGCATCTTATTTTTGGGTGAGGTTTATCATGTGTGTGTATTGATGTGGTTTGAAGAATATCTTGGGACCTCCCTGCAAGAGAGGTCTGTTTTAGATTTTACATAACTTTAGAGGAAGCATCTGATGATGTTACATGAGGTTTATGATGATTATTAGAATTTCAAGGGAGACTTTCAAAGAATTCAGACACCAGTGGGGACTGCCTATTGTTTAGCCAAAAGTGAGCAAAGATTAATAGAACTTTCCCACAGTTTTTTAGTGTTCTGAGGTATATACAAGCAAATGGACTGAAATTTCCCTGAAGATGAAATTACTGGTTCAGATTCTCAAAATGAGACTAGTAAAGTTGATTTACTAGGGTCCACAAGGCCATTCATAACATCTACCAGCTTATCTTTAGGAAAATTTTCAGGTATATATTCTACTCATTAAATAGTACTAACTGATGTTGTGATAGGTACCAGAAATAATTTGCATAGTAGTGGTAAGGGCATGTGTATCATGGATGAGCTGGATAATAAATCCTAACTGTACAGGAACTCTTGTTGGCTGATCTTGTTACACCATTTTCTCTTTCTTGTACTCTCTCTCTCTCCTTCTTCTATTCTGTAGCAGTGACTTTTCATGTAAATGGAATTAAAATCTTAATGGTGTTTTGTACTTGATCAGTTCTATCATTTAAGATCTATGCTATAGCTAATGTTATTAAGCTATTGCTTGACCTCAAAGCGTAAGCTATTAGTTAAGGCCCAACAATAGCATTTAAGCTATAAAACTCCTTACATGCAAGTGCACATGAACCAAATACTACTACGACAAACTGAACGAGCAGAAACATGACTTTTTACAGCCTAATTAATTAAGGGATTCAAACACATTACCACGTGGTTAACCTCACTTTCACACCATGTCAAGTTAACCATATGACCCCAAAACTTAAAGCTATTAAGCAAGGCTCCACCTTTGATATTAAAGATCTAACAAATGTACACAATATAATATGAGCTATGTGCTTTCCTTTTTTCTGTCATTGTAACTGATATTAAATTTTTCTATTTGTTATTGTTTTCTGTATACCCCTTGGAAACCGGTTTTAGTTTTGACTATTCTCTTAAGAGTTTGGAAAGTAACTTCAATGAAGAGCAAATTTTTGATGTCATATTGGACTTCTTCTGTCAATTTTCTATGAGTATTTTGTGTATTCTAGGACTACTGAAATTGCAAATTCCCTGTTTGTTGGTCCATTCATTCTCTTTACAGAATCAACATCTTCAATCTATCCTAGAATACAATAGTTGTCAACGGCTCAAATTTCTCAATAATACTCCCTGATCAGGTTTCATCTAATATACAATCAACACTGCTTAAAAATCTTTGTTCATGTTTTTCCCTGAATTTATTCTTCAGAGCTCCAAATTCTCAGAAAAATGACTGGCGCATCAGTTCTCATCAAATAATTCATTAGTCCTCTTACATACCTCCGATGATCAGAAAAATTGTATATTGATCTGCCATGTATTTATATATAAAAATGAACATTATGTTAATTTCTTCACAGATTTGAGGATGACAAGTATGTTTCTGATCTCTTTGAGGAGTTGTGGGAAGAAAATACCAGTGGTGACAGGGTCACCCTTCATTTGTATTTGGCAGAAATTGTTTCTCTGATTTGTGAGACCCTCGCATCATCATCGTGGGCTAGTAAAAGAAAGGTAAGGATAGTGCTTACTTTTCTCTTAGGCCTTCATTTTAATTTTACCATGGTTTGATTATTTGGTCCTTGCACCCTATCCATTTTGTATGATGTTTGTTTGTTTTTTGCTTGCACCGAACAGTCAGCCAAGGCAATTTGCAAGCTTGGGGAAATTTTGGGTGAATCCCTGTCTTCTTATCATCATGTTCTCCTTGAATCGATTATGAAGGAAGTTCCTGGTCGCTTATGGGAGGTAGGAAGATCTCTTACACACTTTTCCCTTACTTTCAACATAGGACACAACATTTCATGGTAGTCATTTCCTTGTATTAATGTGTCTATCTCTTCTAGATCATCTGTTGATATGATGTGATTATCATAGTTGGTGTTGTAGCATTAGATGCCTCTTCTTATAATGTTAAATGTATCAGGGAAAAGATGTGCTTTTAGATGCAATTGGTTCTATTTCTACTTCTTGCCATGAAGCTATCTCAACCAAAGATCCTGCCAAACCCTTTGCTATTTTGGATATGGTATCTTCTGCCTGCAAAAAAAAGCTCAAGAACTATCGTGAAGTAGCTTTCTCCTGTCTTGAACAGGTAAATATTAATCTTTAGTCTAAATTATTGGGCTGTGAGACTGTTTTCTTCTGCAGTTGTTCTTGTCAGACCATGTTTAACACTAGAGAAAGTCCACAGAAGTTGTGGTTACTCTCTTTAAGTCTCAGTTGTTTGTCTTTGTATACAGTGAAACTGTTTGCTGGTTCTTCAGTTACTATAAATCCAGGGTTTGCTTTGTTTGTGCTGTTGGAATACAGTGTCAGAGTGACTGCTGTTCATCTACCTATTTCGTCTCCAATATTAATGTTCAGTAAAATATTTCTCTTGTTTCTTCTTTGTTCTTGAATATCATTCCTTACTCTTTACATCTTGTCAGGTTATAAAAGCCTATGGTGATCCAAAGTTCTTCAATATCATTTTCCCCATGTTATTCAACATGTGCACTTCTGCAGTTCTTAATAGATCTGGGCAAGCACCTTTGCCAAGTGATGTCTCTAAAGAAGGTTGGTACATAACCAAGTTGTTGACTAAGATGCCAGGTTTTTTGTGTGTGTGTGTGTGTTGGTTGGGGAGGTGGGGTATGGGTGCATTCATTTTACTGGCAGTAGAATACATTCCACTTGAAATTTTGTATTAGTTACTGCATCAAAGTTCTGTCATTTCCTTGAAGATGCATGCATGCAAGAGAGAGATTAAACTTTGACTGTGGCATTAGGTCTTCTGTCAAGGTTTTGTCATTTCCTTGTGAGGGGTGCGGGGGTGAGGGTGGGAGGGATGGAGGTATAAACAGATATGGAAGCCTGGTAATAGATAGTCGAGTCGATTTAGCTAAGTTTCCAACTTGACTATGATATATGTTTACTTTGTATGTGCCATTCATTTTGGTAGCACCTCAATATAATTTAACTTTCAACTTTAGTTGCTAGATAGAAGTGTTCTGTCATTTTCTTAACATTGATAGTAAACAAAACATTACTTTCTTACTCAACTGAGTGAGTGGAGTGATTAAATTTTGATGAGGTTTGTGAGAGAAAATTTTCCCTTGATACATAAATCTGAAAAGTTGTAATTACTGTGATATTAGTACTCATTTGATGCAATTCAGACTCAAGCTTCTTCCTATTGGAAGAAATGAAACATATTTATTCTGTTTTGGTGTCATTTAATTTATGATATCTCTTAAAGCTTTTGATAATTCATGATTGAATTCTTAGTCATGGCACCCCAAGCCTTGTTTTCAGGTCTAAATTCATTGCAGTTTCTACATGTTATGACGCGGGTTGCCCAATCACAATGCCATTTTTTTTTGTTGTGGTTACTTTTTACCTCCTCCATTTCTTTTTCTTTGTGCTCCCTGTTTTTCTCCTTTCATTTATCTTCTAATGGGGTTAATAAAAATATAAAGCATGCGTTCATTCACTGTCAGCTCTTCTTGTTTGTAGGCATTCCATACTGGTGAAAAATGTCATTCTTTGTTGTTTCTATGCTGTCCGCTTTTTCTTGCATTGAATTATTATGCAACATCCAAACTGGACATCAATGCTTTACAATTTGTATTGGTATTCTGACCGTCCACTTACATTTACCCAGAATCAGATGACGGAAGCATTTCTGCCCCACTTGACAAAGTTCTGGACTGCATGACATCTTGCATTCAGGTGGCACATGTAAATGATATTCTTGAACAGCAAAAGAATTTGGTGCAGGTGTACTTGATGTCCTTGTCACCTGGATTTTCATGGACAGGTATTTTCTATATCCCTTCTCTTTCTGAAGGCATTTTTACAATTTTAGAACCCTTGTCAATTGCACTTTCATGTGCAGTCAAAATGTCCGCATTTTTATTGATTAAGGAACTTTGCTCGAGGCTTTTGAAAATGTTGAATGACTCTGGGGAAACCTCTCCACAAGATGGCCCGAGTTCTCTAATTCAGGAGGTAATCAAAGCCTGTATCATTCATTTAATTTACTTTTGAAGTACAAGTCTGGCCTAACATTTATTTTTTTAATCAGCTGTTCCACTCTGTGTCTCCTAAGGTAGTAGAATGCATAAGCACTGTAAAGATTGCCCAGGTATGACATTTTATATTTCTACATTTTTTATTAATTAATCAGTCCAATATCATTTTCTCTCTGGCAAAATCATCATCTGGGCATCAGGGAAACATGTGAGTGTCATTAAAGTAGAAAGGTTCTAAAGCAGATCTCGTGTGGATACGTAATATTTCCCCTCGGCATCACGTAACTTTTGAAAAATGAGAATGTTCGACAACTTTCTCTCTCTCTTTTCCATTTTTGTGTTGATTCTACCTCATTGTGGTTGAATTCTAAAGTGAGAATTGGAAAAGGATCCATTGTTTTCTGTAATCTCCTTGCCAAACTATTTCTTATGCCAGTTTTGGTCTTTGTACAAAATGAAATGGGCGATCATTCCAATTTGTGTTAGCTGCCAATCTATTTACTTTTATGTTGGGATTACATTCTGTCCTTATCCAGGTTCACATTAATGCTTCCGAGTGTCTTCTGGGAATCTTCAAGCTCTACGGCCAAATTTCACCCACTCGTTCTATAGATGCCGGGTTCAAGGGTGAGCTTCTTCATCATTATCAAGTGGAAAAAAATGAGGCAGCCAAATCATTGCTAAAGAAATGTATTGATATCCTTGAAAACATGGATGTAGAGAAAGTCCAAGCAACCTGAATGTTGTATGTCAGCAAGAAGCTTACTGCGGTAGCTACACGTAACTCTGATAACCTATTGATGCAGAAACTAGTTGATTTAGAATTTCATATGGCTAGGAAGAATGGCTCAAAAGGATTTACAAGGGCGTTACAGAAAAGGAATGTAACTTAAAAATGTGCATTGGCATGTTAGGAGGAGTTTTGTTGTTGCATGCAATGTCTGGTGAGTCTGGCTTGACTATACAATGACAATCTATTCTTGTTTATTTGCCTAACAAACCTTAATATGGGTGGGGTTCTTGAGCAATTTGTGCTGAATAGATTTCTTTGTAATGTAAATTTTTTATCATCATTATCTTTAATTGTACATATTATTCATCAATTAGATATTAAATAATACAATGAACTGTTGTAAAAATATTACAATAATATTTAATATGGCATGATCAATCAAAAGTAGCAATTAATCCCATCTTTTATACTCGTAACTAAAGGTTTGCTGGATCACATTGCTCAAGTATATAATAAGAATGGCAGTGCTACTGTATATAAAATTCCACATAAACAGGGGGGGCCATATATTTTATATTTTTATAAAAATAAATATATAAAATATATAATAATAATAATATAATAATAATAATAATGAATTTATCAAATTAAAGTTTGATAATAATAATGATAATGAGAGGAGGAAAGAACAGGAGCATGCAGAAATTAAAGTTTGTTCGTTGAAGCAGTTTGACCGAAACACAAACAACTATTCTAATTTAACTGATTCACAATAAGGAAAGTTGAACACAAGATCACTTGTGAAACTGCCTATGATACAGTGTTAGTTGAATCACTTGACCCAAAAGCTTGAGCTATATAGGTTAAGGGTGCTAAAGTTAGTATGTTAAGCTCTAACAAGATAACGGGTAGGAAAGAACTGGAAAGGGGAGAAGTGTAGACAGAATTTGAAGGAGAAAGCAGCCAATTTCCTTACAATCTATTATCAATCAGTGTCTTGCCTGCATGAATAAAAAACCTCAGTTTTAACTTAACCAAGTGAAGTCAATAGAGATGGCTTGAATGTAGTCGTATCTTTAAAGATGGCATAGTTTAATGTTTATGATGACGAGTTGATTCTGTTCATTTGAAATTTTTTCAACAGATGAATTTTGGGAAAAGCTAAAGCTGACAACTAGGAGGAAGGTATGCTTGCAGTATTTCATAATATAGTTGAAATTAATTAAATAATGCCATTGATTAAAGACCAATCTCATATTCAATAGACACAGCACGAGCAGATTCATACTTAATTGAATTAGAGAGCACTATTTCTCACTAGTCATGCAGTGTTCCCAGGACACCTTCATCGTCATCATATAAATGGTACCTCTGCACAGAAAGACAAGTACATTGCAACCTCCCTTGGGCCATTTTAAAGCAGTAAAAGCAGAAAAGAAGGATACAGCTGAGAATGCCACTATTACATAAGCTAGCATGGTATATGCAATCAACATTACTGAAAGTTTTTATAGAATCATAAATGTAATCTACTTCATGATACTTCCAACTTTGCCTTATTATTACGATTATGCTAGACTTGAAAATACTTTTCAGGCACTTGAAACCACAAAGTTCCCAGTTAGAAGCAGATATCTATAATACATTAACATGATTAAAGATTGAACACATGCCATAATGTTGACTTAAGCAGAGATCTATAACGTGTTGACATGATTAAAGATTGAACACATGCTATAATATTGACTTTTGTTGATGCTGAGAGGTGAAACTGCTGAATGTTTTATAACACAAATAAATAAAATACAGATTCAAAAACATATTTATGCTTCAATTGATTGTCCTGTTGTGTCAAACCGACACAGTCAAGTGTTTAATTACAGCACGAGACTTTGTAGGGTTTAACAAGGATTTATGACACAATGAAACTACGAGATTGCCCACGCCTAGTTTCCTACCGATGGGGTGTGGTGGGGTGGGCGGTTTTATCTATAGCATATACCGATTACTGTTGTACTGCTCTGTCCAAACTCCAACAACTGTTCTTAACGAGGTTTTCATTGCATTCGATTTTTTTATTATTTGCTTCTGCATTAAAAAATAAATAAATAAGATTCAAAGTTGTCTCAAAATTACAATTTAAATATAATAAACCTAAAATTAAATAAAAAGATCAGGCAAATCAAAGAATTCCAACAAGTTTCATTGGGGATGGACGGTGGAAACTTGATTTTGCTATGTTAACAGATGTTAATTACAATGGGGTAGCTTTCACTGAATATGATGAACTCTATACTGCAAAACTGCTTGAGCTCCGACACTCCCATGGACAAGTAGGTGAGGAGAAAAGTTTACTATTTTCTTCTGCGGAATCGGTCTTATTATTTCTTGCTTCCGGATGAAATCTTCTTCCATTTCATTGAGGAAAACGTTATCCTCTGGTCCAAGAGAAAAGAGCTGAGAATCACCCGCCTAGTTCGCTCGGTGGAAAGAGTTGAAACAATAATATAAACGAAGATCTTATTTGTCTACTTATCTATTATGCAAAGGATTTGAACCAGTGTGTATTTTCCTCTTGTCTTCGCTGAAACCAGCAAGATCACCATCTTCATCTCTGTGATTTCCTCTGAAGTTGCCAACATGAATTTCAGCAGGAGGGCTACTCAACTGAGAATCAGATGGAGCAGCTGCGGAGCCAATAACTTTGAAGCTTCCATAACTAGCATTAGCAAACTTTTTTGCAGAAGAAGTTGAAGAGCCTAACAGTAACAGCCCCAGAAAAAGAAGGAAAAACAAACGACGACCCATATGCTTAAATTCATTCTGAAGATCCAATTCCAAACCATGCATGGAATCTTTCTCAGCAAAAACCCTAACCTTGAAAGGAAACAACAACAGACAACTTTTCTCTATAGATCTGGTTCTAAAAGTGCCTCTTCACAAAAGCTGAAATAAAAAAATAAAAAATGTGCAGCAGCAGCAGCAGCGTCGGCAACAGATTGGTTAAAAATAATACGAAGATCATAAAGTGAAGAGAAATAAAATCTGTGTACTTTTTGTTTTTCTCTCTCTCTCTCATGAACACTTTTTGTTTTTTAAAAATATTTTCTGACTGGGTGACCTCGGCATTTGAGCTCTGACAATCAACAAGCAAGCATAGTGTTCGGTGCCCGAATGGAAATTAAATTGATTTGCAGAAGATGTTTGGAGGTACAGAGAATACAAATAATAAACCAGCAAGATAGAAAGGGAGAGAGCATGCTTTTTCTCTGTTGGAATTCTTCAGCATAAGCTTTCATGCATTTATGATCTTTTGTCTACTTCAATCTCGGGGTAATTAGGCCTTGATATATTCATATTAATTAATGAGCTGTGCTGCTAGTTTAATTTGTTGTAGTGTCTTTTGCAAGAAGTTTTGAGTTCTTTGCATTTATGACACTCAGCAAAAAGTGCTTTATACCTTCTAGGTGTGCTTACTTGAGAGATTGCAACTCCCACTACCACTCCGCAGAAGGAGAAAACAAAAGTTGGTTTTAAGCATGGAAGCACTTTTGGCACTTCTGGAATGCATCAATGATCAAAGAGTACACACTCTTTGGTATTGTAAAAGATTGCTTTCCCCAAAGTGCTTTTGGGTGTTTAAAAGAAGAATAGTAATTGAAATGTATGTTTCTATTGCATAATGCCATGTATACAAATGGAGACTTTTATTAGTGATTTCTTTTAAAGAAACCATGATGCTGCCTTCATCACTTTAATTATAAGACCATAACAAAGCCAAACACATGCATCAAAGTCATGGCTAATTGATTAAATTTAACTAGCACCCTCTTTAAAGTACCCAAAGTTCTGAAAAACTTGGCAATGTCTATGCAAAAATCTCCTTTAAAGATTACTTCAATTTTCCTTCACCACTACTTTAATTCACAGCTTCCATGGCTTTTATCATTTCTATCTTGCCATACTCTTAATTACATGCATGTATTTGATCCATGCATGTAATTTTTGTCATTCCTACTCTTTGAGAAATGTATTTGGAGTCGAAGCAAACACCTATGAGATTGCTAAAGCACAGTACAACTTTGATCCATATGAAGCAGTACCAAATCAGAAAAAAGATGTCGACATCATCATTGACGTTGAGGCACCAAAAATATAAATTGGTAGGCAAGCTTTTCAGTGTTAGGGTTAGATCTCTTTCTTTTCCCGGGTCAAAGCGATGACGATGATGTACCATCATTAGGGGATCTCAATCACTCCGCTGGCTCGAGACCAGATAGATGCTTTGCTGTTAAACGAAAGGTCAGGCCGAATGAATGGAGTCATCTTGGGGCGTGGCCCGTCATTTTAATAAAGGCCCAGCCCAGTTATCGGGCATGACTTTTACATGCTTGCAAATTTTAAGAGAATTTTGGAGGACTTACATCACCCCTCCAAATTTAGGGTGGATTTTGAATTGGATCTTGGAAGAGGAAAGAGAGGGGGGCACGTGGTATGCCCCCATTGGTCAAAAACTCTACACCCTCTTGTTGGGCTGTGTATTAAATAAGTTCTTAGATAGCGTCGACGACGGAACAGGTGTCTCCTAATTGTTTTTGTTTATGTCTTTGATGGGAACATTCCAGATTCATCAACAAAACAATTATATGTTGATGAACGCATTCTTATATTCGAAAATCACCAAAATCAGAACTTTCTGCAGATACCCTTTTGCTCAAAATCGTAGAACTTTAATAGTTAGGGCTGCAAATGTATCTGGCGCAGCCCAACTTAAGCAAAACTGGCTGGATTCTCTCACCTTTCCTCCCCTTCACGACTTGACCCCAACACAAAATAATGCGGAATCCGAATGGGTTCTGGGCATCGACCCGGATCTTTCTGGTGCTTTAGCCGTCTTAAAAACCGACCACAATGGCTGCTCTGCTCAGGTAAAAGAAGTTATCAAGTTTTTTGTCCCTAATTTTTCTGGTGGTGTAATGCGGACCAGACATGGTCCAGGTGTCTACCACTTCGTTGGATAATGGTAGGAACCTTTACATGTCTGGAAAAGAAAATAGAGGTGTTCATCGTTGCTTGATAATCGGCATTTCAATGATTAAACGAGCTACATCTGGACTCCACACTCCATTCATTTTTTGTTCGTGGAAATTTTAAATTAAATAGTGGGAATATTGTCATAAAGGCAACTGTTGAGTTATTATTACATGTTTCTGGTTTGCTTTCAGAGTTAGTAATTAATTATAGCGTTATTTAGACTGTAGTTGGTATTAGCCGTTGACAAATTTGGCATGGAAGATGTATTGAAACAATTGATAACAGAAATTCCTGTCTGCACCCATTTGTTTTCTAATATTCTTTATGAATGCAATAGTATGGTTCAGTTCATAAAAAGCTTCACTATTTTTCTCTCTTTTTTTTTGAAAAAATTAAGAATTTGTAACATTATTGTATCGAAGGAAATTTATGTGTTATTGGTAAATTTGATGATGCACTTATTCGTATATTATTTGTTTGTTTAATGCAGTGTAAAGCTGATTAACTGGAGCTCTCAATATGAAGTTTGCTGTTGAATGAAACTGAGTATAGTCTATAGAATATGATCGTTGATGGCTTATCATGCTTCAAATCTGCCTTTTTCTGTCTTGTGTTATTAGTTCTTTACATCTTTCAGTTCTTTTAGTAATTTCTCCAAGGGGAATGTTGGATCCGTTGAAGTTCATGAATTATGTTTAGTTTATGCAGTAAAAATTGTGGAGGCCTTTTATCAACTTGAGATGCCTTTGAATACTTTCTTTTTCCCCTATTTCATGTACCATCATTGGTTTTGTGAGACCATATTTGATTTTTTTAGTGTGATGATACAGGTATTTGATTCTCCTCAGTTACCTGTACTAGTTGGTAAAAGAGTTCGAAAGCGTTTAGATGCCAAGTCTATTGTTCTGTTGCTTCGCAGCTTAGATGCTCCAGTTGGTATGACATGAGAATGTCTTTGCCATTCTCTCCTTTTCTTTTCTCTTCTACCTCTTAAGTCCTTTTCTCTTTTTACCCCATTTTTTTTTAAAGAGTGTATCTGTGGCAGAAGAGATGCTTCTATGATAGCTCAGTATCCAACCTTTGAATAAACTCATGCATTTATTTTGAACAAACTTATATTTCCTACATTTCAGATGCTAATAATAATATATATATTACAACATGGTAATCAAGATAATTTTTTGGATAGACCTCATATTCTCTGAACCTCTTTCTCACTGCATACTGGTCTTCATTGGTCACAGCAAGCTGTAGGACATCATCTAAATGACCACCTTATTTATCATTTGAAATTCCAGAATAAGCTTGGATGATACTGTTCATTTTCTTGTATTGATTTCCTATTTTTTAGTCTTTAGTTTCTAACATCAAGATTATGTATGCATGATATGTGTTCTAATTTCATTCTTTACCTTCCCTTTGTGCTTGAACTTACACAACTGACACTATTCTTATTTCAGGAACAACTGCATACATAGAGCAGTCAATCCCTTATCCACAGGATGGGAAACAGGTTCGTACTATCCGTGTTGGTGGAAGGACCTTTTTATCATATTTGGCATTAGGTCATATAATGATGGTCAGTTATTTATAGCATTGAGAATATATGGATTCAAAGAAATCAAGACTTTCTTGGCATTAGGTCATATAATGATGGTCGGTTATTTGTAGCATTGAGAATATATGGATTCAAAGAAGTCTAGACTATCTTATTAAAGAGAGTCCCATGTAATATCAGTCCACTGTCTTGGCTTTAGCATGCTTTTTCCTAAGAGCTTTCACCCTTTATTAGTTTGGACATTTCTTTGTTGACAGTCTTTCCTTGCAAATAGCAACTTGTAGTATGGTCTACAGACTCTTAACACATCTGTAGTGAAACTTCTACTCTCTTTATTTGTGTTGCATTGATACCTATTCTGTCTTTTGAAGACAACCACCATATACAGTTTGATGTATCAGTTTGTAATCATTAAATGAAGGGTTGGTGGAGTGGAGGATTTGGGTATGGATTATGGATTGGGATATTAGTTGCCTCTGGATTTTCTGTAGTTCCAATCCCGTCCTTAACATGGAAGAATGAGTATGAACTCTCAGGAGGCACCTCTGCAAAGGTTTGTATCTACACTTGTATCTTATTTAGGTTTATAAACTTTCCTTTCATTCATGATTGATGGACTGTTTTGCAGGATGATAGTAGGAGGGTAGCAACCGCATTATTTCCATCTTTGAGTTGTCAACTGAAAAGAAAAAAGGATCATGGTACTTGTTCCTTCCCCTTGACTATGCATTGTTGATCATGTGTTACAGATTGTTATATTTTTAATTAGCATGAGAATTTGCGCATTTTGTGAAATTGGAACCACCTTTGGATGCCATCTGTCTCCTTTTAGTTTTGATTAAGGAATAATGTTACCTGGTAGACTGCATTATGGAAACAAAAGCACGCTATACAAAAGATCAAGTGAGCAAATAGTAAGCAATAAAATTGCTGTAATGGTTGTCTATTTGGTGAGAGTTTGATAAATGAGGTGGACATGATCTATGGTGCATCCTATTACTTGATTTTAAGAATCATATTTGACCATTTTTGCTCACTGCCTTTTGTAGGCCTAATAAATTTACTGAAAAGGAGCGAAAATGCCACTTTCAAGTCTTCAAAGCTGGCATTTTAGCTGGTTTGTGTATGATTTGATTCCCAATTTATCGAGTAGTGTCGTGAAGATAAAGAAGCTTTTATATGGGCTTGAAATTGGCACTTTCACTGCTACTATTTAACAAATTTATAGGAGAGGAATTGTAATCAACCGAATAGTGGCTGGAATCAGCCCTCATAAAAAACTCAACTTAAAATGGGGTGCTGCCTCCTCAATAATACACAGCCAGCATAACCAAGCTGCTACTGCTGCATGTTACAATGATCATCTTAAACAATAAAATCCAACTGTTACAATGATCAGAAGGCTAGGAGATTTGACCAGAAATTTTCGGATGATATGTTCATATTCTTAATAATTTTGTCGTCGTTAAAACTTTGTTGTCTTGATTAGATTTTATTCATTCTCATTTTTAGTTATTGAAAAATTGCAGGAAGGGCTGAGGCTCTGCTGATTGCTGCATATGGGAAGGGTCTTAAGTTACACTCGCCATACCTCTCGGAGGAGTTGGTTCCCCAAAACAACGAAGCACAATTTTGTCAAAATGATGGCAAGAAATGAGCCTCTTTACCTCACAAACCTTTGATTTGTTCCTGGGTGTTAATTATCTGCGAGTGTATGATAGAATGAATTAGTGGATAGTCAGTAGCTGGGGATGAAACCGTGTGGAACGGATTTGTGAAGATGCGTGGATGTGTGTAGATTGTTATTGCAATGCGTAGATAGTCGCACTGTACGGTTGCATAATTCAAGCTACTGTAATATTAATTAACTCTTAGGGGAAAAGAGTTGTTATCTTCAGCAAACGTAGGAATTGTTGCAGGCACACCAGTGTCTTAAATGGAAATAGAGAGCAAGAGTTCTCTTACACAATATAACTTTGCAGCATCCTGTCTTATCTTCCTCATTCATTGCTGTTTACAATGCTAGATGGTGGGTATTAAATAATTTCTTCTACCCGAGAAGCCACTGTCATCTTCAGAGGCTCATCACCAATTATGAATTCCCAAATTGCAATAGGGTGGCTCTCTTTAAACATAAAAATTTCCGGCTGCGCCATAAGAAGATCCTGACTTTCTTGAAGGAAGATGGAAACTTGTAAAACTGAGATGTCGACTTATTAAACTAACACTAATATTTGAAAAATAGAAAAGGGTAAAAGAGAAAGGTATCATCAAAATCCCATCTCAGCTGCGTGCTTGTTGCAGATGCAATGTGCATCCATTTCTCTTGCACTCAACAAGATTACCATACTCAAATTTATAATTCAACTGTTGGGACGTCATAGTTATAGTTATTTCAGGTTGGAATCATGAAAAATAGTTACCTAGAATTGAGAACTTGGTAAAAATCCAATCGTTTACCCTTTTACTCACTCAAGTATAAATGAGTAATTATCAAATATTTGTTATCCAGTAAAAGGGAGTATAGTTTCTGAACACTTCTCGTCGCCTCACAAACGTTATGCTCAAGAGAAAACAATTTCAAACGTACTTTAAAACACGCATGGGAAATACAATAAAGTTATATGACGCAACATGCTAACATTAATCTGAGTTGTCACTGCCCTAACGATCATCCCTATCAAAACACTTGAGCGAACCGTAGGTAATTCCCATGGCAGTCCACCCTCCAACCATAACTCTCGTGGCGGATATTCTGACCGGCGAGCCACCGAGTTTAGCCCCCAAACCCCCGAAAACAGCCAGTGCTGTCGACGTAACAACTGCTATCACCACCATCCTAGCAATGCTTCCATCAATAAAAATCGCTGGCACCAGTGGGACAAATGAACCACATAAAAATGCCAAAGCTGAAGCTGCCGCAGCCTTTAATGGATTAGGCATCACTTTACCCTCCCCATATTCTTCCTCCAATTTCGAAGCATTCTCTGGAATCACTTTCATCGTAGGAGAAGGTTCAGGAGAGAAAGTAGTAAGCAATTTGGGGTTTGAAACTATGGTTGGCGACTTCTTTTCTGTCGCACAATTGATATGCGTTGCAGGTGTCTGCAGACCATCAAGCTTGATCATATGATTTGTGTTTGAGCAGCAGCGTGCAGTGGAATTTGCCTTCTCGATATCTCGTTGGGCAGAAACGGAAACAAACTCCCCAACAGCCATGCTACACGCACCTGCAAGAGCTCCAGCTAGTCCAGAGAGTACCATGGATCGCTTATCTTCCTTTGCTGCACCTACACCGAGCATTAGTGATGTTGTCGAAAGCAACCCATCATTTGCTCCTAAAATCGCAGCTCGAATCCACTGACCTCTTTCAATTCTTTCATTCATTCGATGTTCTTCGTCATCTATTTGCTTAACACAAGATTCAAGTGTATTCTGAGATGAGGCCATGAAAATTAAAGAGAGAATATAGTAACGAACGTGGAGTGTGGCTTCCGAAGTTAAGACACGCTCATGGCACGTGGACATAGATGTATATAAATATTTACAAATAAAAAAGGGACAGTGCCGCTGATTCCATATATGTTTCCTACATGATTGGGAAATTCTTAGGATATAGAGATAAGATGCTTAGGTGGTGCCGTGAAAAGTTGTGAACGGGGACAAACAGGAGCGTTAATGTCTAAGTCTGAAGGTTCAAGGCATAGTCGTTTGTCATAATCTCAATTCAGATGACTATCAACCCATCTGTTTTTCTCGGGTTGGATTCCATTCCTAAGTCCTTGATTGCTTTCCAAGATTCCTCTACCTGTATTTGTTCACATCTCTTCTTGGTTTTACTGTGTCCAATTCAAGCAATTTAGGATATGTTTGTGACTGAGATACAGCGTTTTCCAACTCACAACGTCTGTAAGATAAAATTATTAACTGTAAAAATTTGTGATAAGTACTAATTATCGAGTAAAAGACGAGTCTAGTGCTTGGTAATTATGCTTGAACCGTTCTCTCTTCTTGAAATATTCTAAGATCAATTTGCTTACAAACGTAAAACTTGGGGCGATCAAAACTGACAAATGGGCATTTGTGGTTCCTTTGGTAGGCACAAGACGAAAGAGAAAATGTCTAAGCGGGAGATGAGAGGGAGATACGGGACCGCTCATGTGAATGTTTCTACACTTGTGGAACGGCCTCCGACCGATAATCCGAGCGTACCCCCGACACAATGAGTGAGAAGCCGACAAGATCTAGGCCCTGTAAACAAGCCAATAAAACATTAAAGCAGCGTGCGCCCTGTGTCAACGGAGAGTAACAACGTAATAAGCTCCTAATAAGAGGAAAGAAAAAGGATAAGAACGATTATAAAAGCAACAGTTGAATCATTTGAAGTAGGAAGCGTCTCGTATCATCTGGGGAACAGGAAGGAACAGTAAGACTAATAAAAAAGATATGCTTTTCAATTGTAGGTTTGTTTTTGATTTCTATTTATCTATTCATGTGAATGCATACAATAGTTTGGAATTTGTTTTTCAGATGATAAAGCTCAAGAAAGGAAAAAAACAATTAAATAAAGTGATAGATAGATCTTCAAAGAAAGATTCGTAGAAAAAATCGCGGAATATAATAGTTGATTTGATTCTCAGGGGGAGAGGAAGGTCTGTTTTTTGAGGAACAGACAGGCATCACGGCAGAACAATATGTATTTAAAAAAAAAATTTTTTTTTTTTTTTTTTTTTTTTTTTTTTTTCTTTCTTAAAATGCCGTCGTAATTTAATAGTCATTCCTTACTTTTTGCCACATTTTTACCCAAATTGGTACGGTTAGTGGTATTTTTAATTTCCCCTTTTATTTTGTGCTGCCCCATCGTTCTTACTCCCGAGAAATTGATCTATGCACGAATTTTTCTTTTTTTGTACGAATCGCATTATCCTAGGATATTTTTTTTGCAGAATAATGACGGATAATCTTTTTGTTAGTCACCACAAATTGTGGTCAATACTGACAAAATAACTACGATTCATGCGAGATATGTGAAGTAAAATTTTATGAATCATAGTTGCTTGCTTTTTGTATGAGTAATATATTCGATGTCAAGTCAATATGATATTGATCGATTTAATATGAAGATGAGTGTATGGGATGAGGTGTTATGACCAACAATCTTTTTATAGGATTTTTTTTTTAAAAAAAAAATTTTCTTTTTTTTTTATGAAGTTTTCATTATTTACCTATCAATATTCAATGTATTTAAAGAAAACACCCGTTATGGTTGTTCTAATATTAGTCAGTAATAGTGTCGAGTGTTGTTCACTATAATGGAACACTTGTTTAATTGTTGCCGTAAAATATCACATGCTATAAATTTCAGGTGGTGGAAAATTGAAGATGCAACAAGTAACCGATAGAAGGATATATGCAAAGTCCATCTACCCTTCAAAGGAAATATATTGACCAGTCCTCCATGTAAGGATCTATAACTTAGTTATAATTTTGACAAAAAATTTTCGAACTTTTTTTAAATTGAATATTTTTCTTTACTTGTTACCATCGTGAATTCACTGACATGTATGGAATGATTGATGAAGTATTGACCCAAACATATTTGTATTCATCTTTAATATTATAGTGTAGAACTGTAAATTCCCACCCTACTTGCTAGCTTCTATGCCAAAGTGCGTTGCTGATTCTTAGAAAAACCTGGCAAAACAGTCCCAATAACCCATCGGTAACCGATCACATTCTTCTTTTTCTATATTTCAAATGGTACAAATTAAATCAAGCCTCCCTCTTACTTATCTTAAGATTCAAACCATGAAATTCTCGTCCTATACCCCACCTCCATCACAAGACCGCTTACGTTCCTAACAGGTAGCTAAGATACAATCACATATCGGCTCAGATAAAACTATTATTTGACGGAATTACAATAGTTACAGAAGCCAGTCTTTAAAAATTTACCGACCTAAACAGGACATATGCATACATAATGGAGCGAGGTTTTACTTTGCTCAACGAAACTCGCAATCTCAAAACACTCTAGCAGTTCTCTATCAAGTGAAACATGAAAACAAGGAATTCTGATTGCGGTTAGAGAGTTTTTCGTGACGAGCTGAATGGCGTTAGCTCGTGCCCATGGGAAAAGATTCGTTCACCCACACAAGCTACCAGAACGAGACTATCCAAACACCCGTCACTTTCCCATCTACACAACCAGTAGCTAGATATCTAGATTTGCCAAGCCAAGTCAAGCATGTCACTCCGTCCTGCCCACAGAAAACAAACCTCGTTCAGTTGTAGCATAAAGGATAACATCTTTAAATGCACGTAAGGACTTGAATCTCACCCAAAATGGAACCCTTGTAAACAACCTGCTCCAAACGTTAAAGACGTAGAGACTGCAAGGAATCTTTTTTTATGCTGCCGCGATCCGCTCTTTCTTTCCAGATTTATATAATTGTTTGTGTAAATACAAGTTAAATAATCCGTATGCCGTTTATGCCTGCTTGCTATCGAGGAAAACATTCCCCTCGTTGGTGTTTCATCGCGTACTTCCACTGGAAAAATACAAAAAAATAAAGAAAAGACCGTGTGTAACCTGTTTAGGATGCAGGTCGTGTATGTTAGGTAGTAGACAAATTCTCCTTGCCAGCGAGAGTAGTTCAAAATTTAGGTCTAATCTTATGAAATTGGTATGGCAATACATGATCATTTATGTGTGTCAAGCAATTAAAAGAAAATATATTACCATAATTACCTCTGGATTAGGCGACACTTATTCTTTTTCGAAGTGTGGATGACACATGGCGGTTGCTTCTTACATTTTGCGATCAAGGTGTATGTATGGGAATGGCTTACGCAGATTCCGCGGCAGGACTAATAAGCTTCTATATGCTGTAGTTCCATTGTCGTGGTCACTGAATCCTGCAAGTACCTTAAAGAGTCTGGCGCTTTTTAACTGCATATTTGAGTGCGGTCAGTAACATTTATAATTGTGGACATGCGCCAAATCCAATTTGCACAAGATAGTACAACAGTTTTTTCAAAACGTTTCTAGGCGCATAATTGACATACTGATTTCTAATGCCTACATCTTAAGGTGAATTTAGCTATTATTACGCACATTGATTGCACGCTTGAAAAATTTTACGAGAATTTCTATTGCACATTTACGTGTAAGATAGAATTCAAATGAAATACAATTCCACAAAATGATGTAGGTTTAGTCTGTTCATGTGTAACGTTTCGGAAGAGTAGAAGCTGCTGCTGTTTGTTCTCAAGTTCTTGATAGAACCTTTAAAAGCCTTGCCATATCCTGTTTAGTTGTTACTGCGTTAACAAGACAAAAATAAAAAAAAATAATATTAGGTGGTGCTCGAGAAAAGGCTGTAAGATACTTTAGTCTTTCACCACGTGTCTTGTTTATTTTTTTTTTTTTTCTTTTTTTTCATATTTTTTATTTTCCTCACTACTCGTGTTATATTGTAACAATTCATGCTTGTAAGGTGACAGTGACAGTTTGGTATAGACTTGCTGTAGTTTGATTTGTCGAGGGACAGAACTATAAAACCATGTAGAAGGCCAGGAATGGCAAAGATCGAAGGTGGGGGCAAGGGAGAGAGACTTGGACATGAATAAATAAAAACATACCTTGGGGGAAGTGATGATACGAATCCGCTAAACCACATTCAATGAATCTTCTCGTGTTGAGAAACAAGAGAACTCTACTCCAAACCTTTGGTCATCATAATAGAGGATTTTTATAGATTTTGAAGTTCTACAATCATGGTATCTGATAAATGGGTAAATAATGAAATTTAATTAATCAATATACTACCCCAGGTAAAAGCACATTCGGTGAGATTTTATTCAGAAGTGTTGGCATTGTGTACTCAACTTTGGTTCGCGGTACGCTCCATATGCAAGCACAAAGGAAGGTTAGCATGACTGGTAAAGCACTGTTGTGAGGACAACCTAACAATACAGATAACTGAGTATTAGCAGCACTTTACTAGGAAGGATCCGCACAACCTAGGAACAATGAAAAGTTGTATATGTATAATCCATTCAATTCGTCCCGTGGCTATTGCATTTTTGATTAAGAGCACTTGTTATCGGGCTGCCACTCGACTTCCTACTCACGGCCTTGTATTTTATGGAAATAACCCACATTCGGAATCAGGAATTCACTACACATAAGGTTGGCAATGCGATGCCTTCGTCTCACGCTGGCTTTGTTGGGGGAACCCTATTAGTTACAATATGATTGTCGGATCCACTTACTCCGTCTAAACGTGCCAAAGAATATGGATTGAGTCAAAACAGCACAACAATGTGTCGATATGTTGTGTTAGTATTCCATCATTACCAACAAAGAGAACACAGGCTCTTTCATGCCATTAGCTTTTTGCTATTTTTATTAATTTTATTTGCTGACATCAAGTTCAATGATTGAACATTCCACAGCTTCTCTTTGAATGTACCTAAAAGTCAAAAACTTTCGAATATAGCATGAACATTAGTGGGATCCTAAACGTAATGTCTTATTTCTAATAAAGTGTATAACTTTCCATCACTAGAGAAACGAGTCTCATTCGTTCACTTCCTTTTAAAATACGCCAGCAAGCCCTTGAGGTTGAAAGGAAAAAGAAATAAAGATAGTTAAAGGAGAAATGTTTGGAAGGATAGTGATATGAAATAATAGGGTGAGAGAGAGGTATCAAGAATGACTAAAAAAAGATATAAAGAAGATGCAGAAACATTGGAAAAAACAAAGAGAGGAGCATGTGTTTGAAAGTTTACAGGGAGTAATTCAATGGTTTTTGTGGTGATAGCAAAAGGTCGCAAGTACTTCATTATACAATGGTGCCATTCCCTCTTTCCATTTGGAGCTTCCTTCCGAAGAACATCCAATTTCTGTCATGTGAATTCCTACAGTTACGCAATCTCTGTCTCCGTAATGTGTCCAGACCGTAACTACACCTATTCTCTCCCGATTATAATCAACATTCTAGATTTATTTCGCCATCACATGATCGCCTCCTCCCCGTCCAACACAATCAAAGTGAGATGGGTTATTATATAGGTTTAGTTCATTGATCCTTGGTAACTCGTTAATTACCTATTCATATGTCGTACTAGAAAGCGATACAATTGACACCTTGTTTGTTATCAGTCCAATCTACAAATATCATCATAGGGATCTAATATAAGGAATATCAATGCTAATTTAAGTAAAAATTCTATAGTTCATCATTCAAAACCTCCTTTTCCTACGAA